>LNAC01000705.1:343608-590806 GCA_002007465.1 Ailurus styani
AAAAAAAACCTGTAGGATTGCTTTGGGTAGTATGGACATTTTAACAATATTAATTCTTCTAATCCATAAACTTGGTATATCTTTCCATTTGTTTCATTTTCAGTTTCTTTCATCAGTGTTTTATAATTTACAGAGATAGGTCTTTTACCTCCTCGGTTAAATGTATTCTTAGATTTTTTTTTTTTTGGTGCGATTGTCAATGGGTTTGTTTTCTTAATTTCTCTTTCTTTACTTCATTATTAGTGTATAGAAATGCAACTGATTTCTGTATATTAATTTTGTATCCTGCAACTTTTATTAAATTCATTTATTAATCCTGATAGTTTTTTGGTGGAGTCTTTAGGGTTTTCTATATATAGTATCATGTTATCTGCAAATAATGACAGTTTAACTTCTTCCTTATCAATTCTGATGCCTTTTTTGTTTGTTTTTCTTGTTTGATTGCTGCAGCCAGGACTTCCAGTACTATATTCAATTAAAGTAGTGAGGGTGGACATTGTTGTCTTGCTCCTGATCTTAGGAGAAATGCTCTCAGCTTTTCACCACTGAGTGTATTAGCTGTTTTTCATATATGACTTTTATTATGTTGAGGTATGTCCCCTCTAAACCCACTTTACTTAGAGTTTTTATCATGAACAGGTGTATTTTGTCAGATTTTTTTTCACATCTGTTAGGATAAGCATACGGACTTTATCCTTCCTCTTGCATGTGATGTATCACCTTGATTGATTTGTGAATTTTGAACCATTCTTGCACCTCTAGAATAAATCCACTGGATCATGGTGAATGATCCTTTTAATGTATTGTTGAATTCAGTTTGCCCTATTTTTTTTGAGGTTTTTTGAGCCTGTGTTGATCAGGGATAATGGCTTGCAGTTTCTTTCTTTCTTTCTTTCTCTCTTTCTTTCTTTCTTTCTTTCTTTCTTTCTTTCTTTCTTTCTTTCTTTCTTCTTTCTTTGTCTGGATTTGGTATCAGGATAATGCTGCCCTCGTAGAATGAATTTCATAGTTTTCCTTCTCTTCTATTTTTTTGGAATAGTTTGAGAAGACTAGGCATTAACTCTTCTGTATATGTTTGGTAGAATTCACCTATGAAGCCATCTGGTCCTGGACTTTTGTTTGAGTTTTTTCATTACTGATTCAATTCTATTGCTAGCAATTTGATCTGTTCAAATTTTCTATTTCTTTCTGATTTAGTTTTGGAAGATTGTAGGTTTCTAGGAACTCTAGGGTTGTCCAACTTGTTAGCATATAGTTTATATGATATTCTCTTATAATTTTTTGTATTTCTGTAATGTCTGTTGTTATTTCTCCTTTTTATTTCTTTTGTTTTTTTCATTTCTGATTTTATTTGAGTCCTTTCTTTCCTTGATGAATCTGGCTAAAGTTTTATCAGTTTTGTTTATATTTTCAAAGCCCTAGCTCTTTGTTTCATTAATCTTTCCTACTGTTATTTTGGTCTTTTTTCCCCCATTTATCTCTAATTCTAATTATTTCCTTTCTTATACTAACTTCTGGCTTTATTCTTCTTTTTCTGGTTCCTTTAGTTTTAAGGTTGGATGTTTGAGATTTTTCTAGTTTCTTTAGGTAGGCCTGCATTGCTATAAACTTCCCTTTTAGAATTGCTTTTGCTGTGTCCCAAAGATTTTTGGACTGTTCTGTTTTCAGTTTAGTTTGTCTCCATGTGTTTTTTAAATTTTCCCTTTGACTTCTTCATTGGTCCATTCGTTGTTTCATAGCATGATTTTTAGCCTTCATGTGTTTGTGTTTTTTCCACTTTTTTTTTTGTAATTGATTTCTAGTTAAGACCATTATGGTTGGAAAAGATGCTTGATATGATTTCAATCTTCTTAAACTTATTGAGACTTGTTTTGTGGACTAATATATGATTTATCTTGGAGGATGTTCCATGTGCACTTGAAAAGAAATGTGTATTCTGCTTTTTTTAGATGGAATGCTCAGTATGTATCTGTTGAGTCCATCATGTCTAACGTGCCATTTGAAGCCATTGTTTCCTTGTTGATTTTCTGTCTGGATGATCTATCCATCGATGTAAGTGGGGGTATTAAAGTCCCCTACTATTAATTTATTGTCAGTTTATCCCTTTATGTATGTCAATATTTGCTTTACATATTTGGGTGCTCCTATGTTGGGTGCATAGATATTTTCAATTGTTATATTTTCTTTTTGGATTGACCCCTTTATCATTATATAATGCCCCCTTTTGCCTCTAGCTATAGTCTTTGTCTTAAAGTCTATGTTGTCTGACTACCCTTGCTTTTTTTTTCTTTTATTTGTATGATATATGTTTTTCCAGCTCTTCTTTTTCTCTGTGTCTAGATCTGAAGTGCATATTTTCTTTCTTTCTTTTTTTTTAAGTATTTTATTTACTTATTTGACAAAGAAAGAGCACCAGCCCGCGGAGCGGCAGGCAGAGGGAGAAGCAATCTCCTTGCTGGGCAGGAGCCTGATACGGGACTTCATCCCAGGACCCTGAGGTCATGACCTGAATGGAAGGCAGATGCTTAACTGACTGAGCCACCCACGTGCCCCTGAAGTGAATGTTTTCTGTGTGGCATATAGATGGGCTTGTTTTTGTATCCATTTGGTCACCCTGTGTCCTTCGATTGGTAATTATGATAGGTATGTACTTATTGCCATTTTGTTAATTTCATTCTGGTTGTTCTCTAGTTCTTCTTTGTTCTTTTTTTATTCTTTTGCTCTCTTCCTTTGATGACTTTCTTTAGTGTTACGCTTGGATTTCTTCCTTTTTATTTTTTATGTATCTATTGTAGGTTTTTGATATGTGGTTACCTTTACGTTCATACATAGCATCCTATGTGTATAATAGTCAACAATAAGTTGACGGTTGCTTAAGTTCGAGCACATTCTAAAAACACTAAATTTTTACTCTCCCCTCCACATTTTACATATATGGTATTATATTTTCCATCTTTTTATTTTGTGTATCTCTTGACTAATTTTTATAGATACTTACTACTTTTGTGTCTTAATTTCCATACTGACTTTGTAAGTAATCAATCTACTATCTTTATGTTTGCTTTTACCTGTGAAATTTTTTCTTTTGTGTGTGTGTGTGTGTGTGTGTGTGTGTGTGTGTGTTTTAAAGATTTTATTTATTTATTTGACACAGAGAGAGGTTACAAGTAGACAGAGAGGCAGGCAGAAAGAGGAGGAAGCAGACTCCCTGCTGAGCAGAGAGCCCTATGTGGGCCTCGATTCCAGGACCCTGAGATCATGACCTGAGCCAAAGGCAGAGGCTTTAACCCACTAAGCCACCCAGGTGCCCTGAATTTTTTTCTTTTCCTAATTTTCTTACTTCTAGTTATGGCCTTTTATTTCCACTTAAGGAAGTCCCTTTAACATTTTTGTGAAGCTGGTTTGGTGGTGATGAACTCCTTAAACTTTTATTTGTCTGGGGAACTCTATCTCTCCTTCAATTCTGAGTGATAACTTTGCTGAGTATTTTTGGTTGTAGGTTTTTTCCTTTTAGCACTCTGAAAAATCAGCTATTAACCTTACAGGATTTCCCTTGTATATAACTGTTTTCTCTTGCTGTTTTTGAAGGTTTTCTCTTTATCATTACTCTTGGCCATTTTAATTATTGTGTCTTGGGGTGGACATCCTTAGGTTCATCTTATTAGGGGCTCTCTGTGTTCCTGGACCTGGATGTCTGTTTCTTTCCCCATGCTAGGGAACTTTTCAGCTATTTCTTCTTCAAGTAAATTTTCTGTCCCCTTCTTTCTCTTCTCTTTCTGGTATCCTTATAATGCAGATGTTATTGTGTTTGATAATGTCATAGAATTCCCTTATTTTCATTTTTTATTATTCTTTTCTTCTTTTTGCTGTTTAGCTTCAATGTTTTCCAGTACTCTCTCTTCCATATTGCTGAGCCATTTTCTGTGCCTTCTAGTTTGCTGTTGCTTCCCTCTAGTATGTTATTTCAGTTATTGGATTCTTCTGCTATGATTGGTTCTTTAGGTTCTTTTTTATAGTTTCTATCTCTTTGTGATGAGTTCTCACCGAATTCATCCAATTTTTTTTCTTATTGGATTCTTTAGCTATGATTGGTTCTTTTTTAATGTTTTCTATCTCTTTGTTGCAGTTCTCACTGAATTCATCCATTTTTTCTTAAGTCCAGTGAATATCTTTATAACCATTACTTTTAACTCTTTATCAAGTAGATTGCTTATCTCCATTTCATTTAGTTCTTTCTCTGTGATTTGTCTTATTCTTTTATTTGTGACATATCCCTCTCTGTCTTGATTTTGTTTAGCTCTCTGTGTTTGTTTCTATGTATTAGGTAGATAAGCTACATCTCATGGTCTTGAAAGTAGTGGCCTTGCATAGAGGACATCCTGTGGTGCTATATAGATAAATCTTCCCTTCTCACCATGGGTGTCTCTGGGCTGTGTACACTTTCCTGTTGTGGCTGAGCTGTGATTACCTTTAGACCAGCTAGCTACAGTAACCCACTTTACCTGCTGTGGGCACACTGGACAGAGTTTGTGCCTCAGGCTTTCAAGAAGCTTAGCTATGGCCACTGCAGGCTCGTTAGTGGGCAGGGTTGGCATTCAGTCTAGCTGTCTGGAGTTAGTCTCTGCCATGCAGTTGAAGACACACCAGAAGGCAGGGCTTGCTCCCTGCACAATCAGCTAAGAGGGCTGATTGCAGAAACTGTGTACAGGCTGGTGTGTGGAGTTATCTCCCTTGCTCTCCAGGGCAGGAGTCACTTTGGAATGGTCCTGGTCTACTGGGGCCGCCTGGTGGTGTAGTGGGGTAGGAACTGCTTTAGAAGGGTGCCTGCCAAAGTGGGTGGGTTGGGTGGTGCGGGTCTGCAGGGAAACCCTGGGGTGGGGCACACAGTGCTAGCAAGGTAAATGGAAAGTATTAGAACTGGTTTCTGCAAGCATCAGGCTGTCTAAGCTGGAGGAGGACAAGAAAAGGGTGCCCAACAGCATTTTTGTTCCCAGAGAAATCTTCTGCAGCTCCCTGTCCCTCTGATACGCATTCTAAAATTAGTCAATAAGTGTCCTATATACCCCATGTCCTTTTCAAACTGCTACTTCTGTGCTTTGTCTTGGACAAGTTATTTAGCAGGCTGGCTTTTTTTAATGGTGAGGACTTGGTTTCCTATCACCCTCCTGCTTAACCAGAGTTAAACTCCACTGATTTTTAAAGCTCCTGGAATTAAGCGCCACTGATTTTCAAGGCCAAATGTTATGAGGACTCTTCCCAGTGTAGGTTCCCAGGCCAGGGTCTTGTTCCTCCATGCTTGGGATAGCCCTCCCATTTGTGGTTAATCATAATTGGGGGCAGGGGAGAGGCTTGGTTCCAGACTGTGCCTCCGCCCCTACTACCCTTTTCAATGTGGCCTTCTCTCTATGACTAGTTGTGGAAAATATGTTCTGCCAGTATATAGGTTGTTTTCAGAATTAGTTGTATAGATGTGGCTACTGCCTCATCATGTCTATGGGATGAGGTGAGCTCAAAATCTTCCTGCTGTGCCTTAACCCTCTTTCTGACCTGGAAGGCATTTGTATGAGTATGGAGAATGAGGAGTAACAACTGGATTGAGGTCAGAAACTTGGGAGTAATCTGATTCTCTCTCTCTTTTTAAAATTGTGGTAAGAACACTTAACATGAGATCTATGCTTTCAACAGATTTTTAAGGGAATAATACAGTATTCTTTTACTGCGTATATATTTTATAACTTTTTTATTATGTTATGAATATAGTTAACTGTAGGCACTGTGCTACATAGCAGCACAGAACTCTAGAACTTACTCATTTTTAATAGCCAAAACTTTACACTCACTGAAAAATTCCCCATTTGCTTCTCCACCCAGCTCCTGGCAACCACTATTCAACTTTTTGCTTCTATAAGTTTGACTATTTTAAATAGATTGTAAAGTGGACTCATGCAGTATTTGTCCTTCTGTGACTGATTTATTTCACTTAGCATATTATTCTTCAGGTTCATTCATGCTGTTACATATGGCAGGATTTCCTTTCTGTCTTAAGGCTGAATAATATTCCATTGTCTATATACCACATTTTTTAACCCATTCATTTGTTGATGGATATTTAAGTTGTTTCTATAGCCATGAACATGGGAGTATATTTCTTCAGTTATGAATATATTAGCTATATCTCCTGATTTCAATTCTTTGGATATATACACAGAAGCAAGATTTCTGGATCATATGGTAATTTCAATTTAATTTTTGAGAAAACTTCATACTATTTTCCATAGTAACTGTACCATTTTACCTTCCTATCAATAGTGTACAAAGGGGCCTGTTTCTCTACAAGCTCTTCAGTATTTGTTTTTTTTGTGTGTGTTTGTGATCATTGCCATCCTAACAGGTATGAGGTGAATGTGGTTTTGATTTGAATTTTCCTAATGATTAGTGATGTTGAGCACCTTTGCGTATACCTGTTGGCCATTTATATGTCTTCTTTTGAGAAATGTCTGTTTAAGTCCTTTGCCCATTTTTAAATTCAGTTTATTTGTATTTTTGCTATTGAGTTATAGGAGTGGAGTAATCTAGTTCTGAATGGCAGTTAAAATGGATGTAACAGAGTGCTGGACCTAGCCTTAGAAAACGTGAAGTTAAGGTCCTCCTTCTTCTATTTCTCAGATGTTATACCTGAGCCAGCCAGTTAAGTGTATTTCCATAAATTCTTTACTAAATTTCTAGTATTACCAAGCACCAGGGAAACAAAGCTAAATAAAATATAGTCCCAGAGAGAGACAGACATACATAGAACATTTCAAAATAATGTGTGAGAAGTATGTGCAGAGCACTATGAGTTTGACAGAGAACTTCCTATTTCAGCTTGAGGAATAAAAGGGTAGTCATTCTAGAGATGTCTGGGAAGATTCTTAAGAAGTAAACATATGTGGCAGGTTTGGGGGATGGGGAAAAGTTGGTGACTGAAAGATTACTCAGCTGCAGAGAGTATAAAGGCAGTGCCCAATGAACAACAGGATATGCTTGGGGAACTCTGGCAGTTTTGTATTACTTGAAAGTAAAATATGAGATCTGGCCAGCTGAAAGGCTTCATGGCCAAATGAAAGTTGGGCTTTGGCATGTTCTTGAAGGGACTTGTTGAAGTATGTGAAGAATAACAGTCACAGTCAAATTTGCACTGCTGTTACCTATGTAACTCTGGTGGCAGTGTGTAGGGTGCATATGAAAGAAACAAATCCAGAGGCATTTTTAGTGCTTCAGTGAGGCATGATAAAGCCTTAAATTTGGGTGATAACTGACTCAGGGAAAGGGAAAGCAATTAAGAAAGAGTAAGGAGGTATTTATTTAGTTTTTATTTTTATTATTTTTTATCATGTATATTTTATTTTTCAGTGATCCAAGATTCATTGTTCATGCACCACACCCAGTGCTCCATGCAATATGTGCCCTCCTTAATACCCACTACCAGGCTCACCCATCCTCCACCTCCCTCCCCCCCATAACCCTCAATTTGTATCTATTTATGACAGTGTTTGTTGAACTAGAAAAAGCACAGCTTGAAGAGTGAGAGAGATCTGAACTTGAATCTAGCTTCATTATTTAAGGGTTTGAGCCCTTGGCAAATATTTCCTGACTTCCTACATTTCTGAAAGTGAGAGCAACGTTGACTTGTGTTACCATGGGGATTAGACATAACCTAAAGCACCAGAAATCATGCTTAAATGTAGTGTCAGTAAATGATTACTAGTATCACTAATTACTTGATATCACTTAACATCAAAACCCAGACTCCTCTCCTGCATTGTAGATTTATTATGATATTACAGTGAAGTAGTACTTGTTGATGGTGAATAAACTTTAGATAAACAGTCTTTTCAGAAAAAAAGTGTTTTTCCCCACTTGAAAGAAAAATAGCTTTGGATCTCATTTTTAAGAAGACTATTCTTATAAACAATACAGCTATTGTTTTATTGAATGAAAGCAAATCAGTGAGAATATTGGCCACTGAAATGCTAATAACGAGCATCTTTGAGAATTAGCTGTGTGGAGTAGTTATAGTGGTTAAGAACAGGAGAGCTAGGGTCAGACAGATGGCTTATTGTATGTCTCTGAGTAAGTTGATTTACCTCTCTATGCCTAAGTCTTTTGATTTCTAAATGGCTAACCCTCCTAAGATATTTGTGAGGATTAAATTAGAAAATTGCACATGTAAACTCCTCAGCTGTATGTTTGGGTACATGCCAAGGATTCACTAAATAGTGACTAGTTTTTTTGTTTTGTTTTGTTTTGTTTTGTTTTTTTGCAGGGCAGTGTTCAAAAGAGTGACTTTATAAGCACTAACTCATTTAATTAAAAGAAAAGAAAAAACAAACAACATCCAAAGATGGGCATTAGTATTATTTCCCATTTGCAGAAATGGGAATGTAGACTGAGAGGTGGGACTATGTTGTTCAAAATCACATAGCAAGGAAGCAGTAGAGCTGAGGATTGAATAGTTCCTTACATTTAGTGTTGCATTTCCTGAGTCTGATGTATACTCCTACTAGGGCCTGTGCTGGTGACTTTCTTCCCTCAGCCCAACCCAACCGGGGTCCTCCTCTCCCCCAGGATTGTAGGATAATCTCTGCTGAAGCACAATGCAACCAAGAGTTATGACATGGGCTGTGGTTTTACAGAAGAGCTAGATGCTGCTGCCACCTGCACTGAGCTCTGGATGGCCCAGTCTGCTGAGGGTTGCAGCTCTAGTTTAGCTCTCCTGCCCTTGAACAAGTGGTACTCCTTGCCAATTCCCTACCTCCTGTTTGTACCAGAACCTTCCCAACTGGGATGCATATTCCTGGAGTGAAGGAATTTGAGTGATATTCCTCTTAGGGTCCTAGGTTCCTCTCTTCTGCCACCCAGAATAGCCTCAGCCTCTCTGTCTATGTGAACTGATAGGCTGCAGACTTAATTACCACATGAGTAAGGTCATGGGTTTTTTATTGCTGATGGACACTGTGTGCAAGCCCTTTTCAAACAAAGCCATAAGCAGGTATCTTTGTTATAAATGATAATAATAATACCAATAAACAGGATGGAAGGTAATGTCTGGAAGAATCTCATTTGTGAATAGACATGCTCATTTATGGGCAGGTTCTATTTTTCATGTATCAACTCTACCCTCTTTTACAGATAAGGACAAGTAGAGAGAACCATGGAATTTGATTTGTTTTGCTTTTTCTTTTCTTTTTCTTTTTTTAAAGATTTTATTTATTTACTTATTTGAGAGAGAGAGAGAGAGAGAGTGAGCAGGAGGAGGAGTGAGAAGGAATCTGAAGCTGACTCTGCTGAATACAGAGCGGGACACGGGGCTTGATCTCGTGACTGCAAGATCACGACTTAGCTAAAACTAAGAATAGGATGCTTAGTCAACTTAGCCACAGGTGCTCCTTGATTTGCATTTCAGATAAATATATTCTCATCCAGCTCACATTCAAAGATAAGACTTGGGACAGCTGTTGAGGGCTTCCATGAAATAGAAGTAGGAATTTCCAGCTCTAAACTTCTCAAAAAAAATTTTTTTTGAGCTTTTTTTTGGGCCTTTTTTTTTTTTGAGTTCCTTCTCATTTTCCCATGATTATATAAAAAGCCTTATAGTCTAAAGTTTCTTAGCCTTGGGAGACTCGATGCTTTAGGTGAATCACCATCGAGATTTGCATATAATAATAATCGTCATTATGGTTTTATCCACTTTTCCCTGCTCATATTTGTGAGGACACATTGGTGAGACTACAAGTGTCTCTAATTGAAAAAAAAAAAAGTTAAATTGGTCCTGAAAAAAATTGCTCCATGAACCTTTCTGCCATTATTTGTGGTGCCAGACAAGTAGGTTATAAGGCATAGAAGCCCCGGTGGTGTTCTTTTTTTTTTTCTTTCTTTCTTTTTTTTTTTTTTTTTTTTTTTTTTTTTTTTTTTTTGATGTTCTTTATAGAAGTTATCCATCCATTGGAATAGAAAGGGAAGTAGCTTTGAACTTCTTTAAATCCAACCGGAACTACACTCACTCATGAATAAAACAATATCATGTGTTTTGGAAAAACATCAACTATCATATCCGTATGTGTTTTTCTAAAGGCTTTTATGTAGTGGTTTTGATTCTTATCTCAATGTCAGTTGCTACATTTCATCAAGTAAATACCACAGGCCCTTGCCGAAGCATAGCATTTTGGTGACTCTGTTACTAATAAGCAAGATTTAAAAACCAAGCCAAACCAAACAAAAAAGTAGCCATTGGTCAAGTTTGTCACTTGTCTACTCTTTGAAGGGGGCAACAAATGAGTTGCAGATGGATCATTATTTACAGTTCCCTGACATTTCCTGAGGGCTTGGTGGATGTTTTCTACAGTGTCACCACTACACAGCATTTCAAACTTCCACTTAAAAGGAGCTCCTGCTACTACTTAGCAGGCTGCCCTTAGGATCATAGGAGTTGGTTGATCATTGCTGCTCCATGGTATAAAGGGTAGACTCAAAGTAGGAAAAAGATGTGTGCCTCTATGCCTAGGAGTGGTGCTGGGCAGCCCCACTAAATTCCTTTCAGTTCCTTTTTCTCCTCAGAGCCTTGTCCTGCAAGCAAGACTCTGAACATAAGTTCTTAGGTGACCACGATCTTTCCACTCCAGGGAGATTGGCCCAGATGTCACCTCCTGACCATCCTCTCCAAGAAGGTCTCCCTTACTACTCTCTACCATTGCATTCAGTTATTTTCTTCATATCACCTCCCACAAGTTTGTGTATGTGTACTTCAAAAACATGATCCATCACTCCTTGGGGATTGTAGTCTCCAGAGTCCACGTCTGTTTGGCTTGTTGTTCATCATCTATAATAGCACACTGGAGAGAACAGGCACTCAATAAAACTTTATTGAGTAAGTGTAAAATGCGGAGTTTTATAGAACTGACGTATCCCATCTTGGGTCTTTCTTTATCTGCCTTGCTGATGTCACTGTTCATAATAACTTTTAAAAAGTCATTAAACAAAACTACTATGTTACTTTAGTGGACAAAATTTTCAGCTTTTTTTTTTAAAAAAAACAGCTTGCATAGAGTTTCTTTTGGAAAGAGAACCACTCCTCAAGAAAAATACCTATATTGTCTACTTTGGTTAGGACAGGGGAGACACCAAGGCATACTTTATACTACTAAGATGAAACAAGTTGCTAGATTAAAATGCTTGTTGTAAGATGTTAGTAGTAATCAGAGGTTGGAGAAGGGAGCCATGCATCTGTGTGACTCAGGAATCTTTAAAAAAAATACTTACCCTTTAAGAGGTGAACAGTTTCTCATGACAGGATAACCACAGTCTTTAGAAGGCAAAATTGTCTAATATCTGATTTTAAGTTATTAACTTCCTCTGACATAAATCACTTTGATAGTACCAAACTTTGGAAAAGTCTGCTGCATGTACACATTTTTGGGAGAAGTTTTTGGAAAACCAGTGAAAAGCAGCCATGCCCATCCTTGGTCACTGTGGAACTAGGAGCTGGAACAGCTGCAGAGATGACAGGTGGATATAACTTAAATATAAATGACCCCTTTCTTTGAAGTTGTACTTTAAGCTTATACCTTGAAAAGATTTTTGGTTGATTAGTTATGGGCCTACTTACAGTTAGTTAGGCACTGAATGTTGCATAAAGTTTCATGTATATATATATTTATTTATTTATTTATTTATTTATATTTATATATATACAAATATGAATAAACTAATAGCCTAAAAGCTAATTTGCATACTTAACTATTCAACTTTCCAAATATACCCATAATTGCCATTTAAACCACAAGACCTGTTATAGCAGAAATCATCCTAAATAAATCCAATTCTACATTTTCACAAAATAATTTTCACAGAAGTTAAGTGGCATGACAAAAGCAATCCAGTTGTGTCTAATTCCAACATTAGAAGTCTATGTTTTTTTACCACAAAGCATTGCCACCTTCCCACACATATTTTTCCTTAAAGGTCACTAAACACAGAAATGATCCGGGTGCAGAAACATATTTAAAGACACTGGATCACAGAAATAATACTGAGTAATTTAAGAGAAAATACATAAATATAAACTCGGCTGAAGAACCAGGTATGAACCTGCTCTAAAGCCATTAGAAAGCCTCCTGATTCTATGTTATACCCACATACTAGGGCATGTCAAAGAAAGACACTTTTTTATGTAAAACTGTAGTCAGAGAATTTTCTCCCCTCTGAGGTTTAAGAGGGAAAGCCATCAAACCGTCAAGTCCACAGAACTGTAAGAGTATAATCAGGTTCATTTTACATAAGCAAAAGCGTAATTTTACTTGTGGCTTTGCAACAAATGGTAGTATATGGATTTATATGTTTTAATAAGGTATTGCCATCCCATAATTTTCAAACCAAAAAGGTAAAACAAATTTGAGTTTTCATTACTGACTTTTACATCCCAAGGAAGGATGATCAATGATTCTTCCAAAGGCCATCACAAGATATTCACTTCTTGATTGAGTGTCTGGTGTAATGAGAAAAGTAAATGCCCTTAAGCATGTGGATTTTATATTTAACAAGTATTTCTCCAGACTTGGCTGGCTTTGAAAAAGGTACAGACCTAGGAGTAACATTCTCGATGACAAACAAAATAAAAAACCAATACTCCAGAAATTAAAGCCCCAAAGAGAACCTTCAAATTATTCAAGAACCCTCTTCCTTCAAGAGGAATCCTGGGTGGGGCTTGGGCTACATGAAGGACCCCAGTCTCTCCTGGCCTCACCCTCTCCCCCCAGCCAGGGCAGGAAGCCAGGTTCTTTCACAAGATGTACAGCTTAGGATTCCCCAGCATTCCTTTGAGAAACTGATTGTGGTCACCATAAATTTCTACAGGCAGTCGACATAGAAGATACAGAATTCCCACCATTAAAAACAGAAATCACTAATAACTCACACTTTGGCTTTTGTTTTTCACATGCTACTAAAAATACTAAACACTTTATTTTTAATCAATGACTATATTCTGTGTGTGTGTGTGTGTGTATATATATATATACATATATATATGTAAATTATGGGTATATTTGGAAAGTTGAATAGTTAAGTGTGCAAATTAGCTTTTAGGCTATTAGTTTATTCATATTTATCTTCAGCTCTCTCTGCATAAAACATCTCTTTCTCTTCCTTGTTTATTTGTTTACTTAATCTCTAGTCCTTGAAGGTGTATTTCCACACTGGTTTGCAGGGGGCCTGTCCTGACTTCCTGGTTTCTATTACATGCTTCTTCTTTCATGTGAGTCCAATCAAATTTCATGCTTCTTCTTCCTCTAACATATGATGCTATAATTCTTCCTTGCCTTGCCCATTTCCTCCAGTTGTCTTGAGCTCTGTGAAGGCAGTCATCTTCTTAAATTTTTATCATTGCATTCTCCATGTCAACCACAGGGTACATAGTCAGTCTTCAATGAGTATTAATTTAATGATTACTTACTTATTGATGTTCCAAGGAGTATTTACTTTTCCGAGGGAAATAATCACCCGTGTTAAAAAAGACTTCCCAGTATGATCACATGTTTTATTTCTGGCTTTATGATATGCTTTTAATAGAGGAATGATGGATTGTTATTGCAGACAAAAAAGAGAACTTGGAATTCATGTCTTCAGAGAATTTTACATAGGAGGAAACTAAGATCCAGAGAAACTAATAATTTTATCTGATGTCATGGGGCTTGTTAATGACAGAACCAGCATCTCAGAGAGGGAGGCATTGTTCCAAGGTGAATGTTTATGGGTTTGAGGTTACCATATGTTGAACTTTGATTTAGCTGTTTGGCTCTAATGCACTGGCTAAGAATTTGACTTCTCCAGTCCTTGGTTTCTTCACCTCTAATTTGAAGAGGGTGTTCAGGAAAGAGGGTGAGGACAGAAGATTGTTCCTGTGATGATTACACAAGTTAGTCTATGAGCAGGTTTTGTACAGTTGTGTAGAGCTATACAATAGTAGCTATGACTACTCAGTCTTATGATTCTTATTTAAGAGCTCTTTTATTTATTTTATGCAGAAATCTGGGTTTTCTTTCCTTTTTTTCAGTTTTATTGGGATATAAGTGACATAAAATATTGTGTCAGTTTAAGGAGTACAACATAATGATTTGATATATATATGTGTTGAGAAATTATTGCTGCAGTCAGTTGAGAGAACTCTTGATTCTGTCTTTGACTCCAAGGGAAAACATTTAACCAAGTTTCTGAATCATTATTTATTCCATGACAGGTAGTGTGAAAACTTGTTTTAATGAAGACCTTTGCTAGTTATTCAATGCCCCCTGCAAACACCTAATAAGCAAACAACTACCAATTTGGTTTGTATCTGGTCTTTCTCTCCTTTCCATCAGTTTAATTTTCCAAACTTCAGATTGTTAAATAGCACATACTATCTTGATTTTGAACTACAAATAACATGCTGTCATTTATGATTCCTTCTAATTAAACATCATTAGAAGTGCTTATTTTCTTTTGATTAGTGTTTAGAAGAGAAGTGGGACATAGACTATTTTTGGACTATTACTTTGCCATACTGAAATAATACTGACATTTGATTATCATGCTGAACTATTCTGTACACTTCTTAGCCATCAGAAATCTAATTTAGGGGAGCTTGTGCTAACATAAATTTTTAGGACTGACATTCAGAATTAAGACATACTGTTGCTCACTGGTAGGCATTATACTAAAGGGCAAAAGAAAAGAAATCATGAAGAGAGTGGAAAATCTGGCTTGAGGCAAAGCTGTGAAGTGGATCAGGTTAATCATCATCATTTTCTCAGGTCCCATCACTCTTTTACCCATATTTCTTTTTTGGACACCCTCTCTGCAGAAACTTTTCTATTGCATTCTTACAGTCATGCTACCTGGTTATCTGGAGCTGGTTACAGCTATGCCTTCCTCTTTACTATAAAAGGTAAAAGCAATTTCTTCTGCTTTGCCAATGGAGGGCTGCCCGTCCACAGTAGACTCACCTTCACTTTTCTTGTAAAGTATTTATTTTAAGTTTTCCTTCTGCATACACGCGGCTACTTTTGCTATTAAGTCCAAAGCAAAGCAAAGGGATTAACAGTTCACAGCACTTCTGACCCTACTTCATAGGGATCTCCAGGATAGGTTTTTAATTAATGTATCTAATTTTAAGGGAACACTAGAGAATATAAATCTCCTTCCTTTTGACTCTTCAGTTTTAATTCTTTGCTCTTGATGGAAAAGTTAAGCATAATCGTTTCGCCATTTGATGGACTTTCACTTATTTGCTGGTGGCTGCAGTCCCTCATCAGGCTTCTGACGTTCTCCTTAAATACCAGCGTGTCATTTTTCCTTAGCCAGTATGGATCCCCCCTCCTTAACTTGCCTTCTTGTCTCCTTTTGGGAACACAGCAGTTTGTCCATGTTTTCTAATTGTACGATGGCCATAGTAGACACATTAATTGAGGCCCTTGACCTTGTGCTATTTGTACAAGAAGATGATGTTTCCTTTTCCTTATTGCTGATTCTCTTTTTGTAGTTCCTGGTCTTTCTTACCTTCTCCATTGC
Organism: Ailurus styani; assembly: GCA_002007465.1. Taxonomy (NCBI): domain Eukaryota; kingdom Metazoa; phylum Chordata; class Mammalia; order Carnivora; family Ailuridae; genus Ailurus; species Ailurus styani. The sequence goes on from LNAC01000705.1 coordinate 359,191, forward strand.
TTTCCTTTCCTACTGAATCCTCATTCACTTTCTTTTATGTCATCTTCATAGACCTGAGCAAAATTCACATTAAATCATTTTCTTAGCATGTATTTTGTGTGTGATTGTGTTCCCTAATAATTGTTTTTATAAAAATAACGTATTTTGTTAAATAAATAAGTGAAATTCCAAAAATACATGAATATTTCAGAAGTTTCTTAGAGAAAAGTAGTTCTTACTCCTTCCTACTGACTTTCTGCTCTGCTCCCTAGAGACAAACTCTCTTAACAGTTTCTTGGGTGTTCTAGATATTTTCCATGTAAATCAGTAGATACCCAGTTGTGAAATATCTAACTTTAATTTTTGTACCTGAACTTAATTTCTTTATGGCACTTCCATTATCCTGATTATCTCTGAGTACTGGGAGACTAAGTAGAGTCAAGGACATGTGGTCTGGATCACAGTCATTTGCCAGTGGAGGGCAAAGACCTCATCTTCTTTATGTACCAGACCTCACCTTCTCGTTCTTTCTGTTTCTTTGGTTGTCACTGTGGCCCTACCTGGTCATTTCTTCTCCCATAATTTTGGCTTGTGCTTGGGTTTTTGCTACTGAACACCAAAAGCCAAAATCATTTTTTTTTTAATTCTGTAGATTCTTCTCTATCTCCTCTTCTAGAGACATGGAGACACTGGTCACTGCCTGAATGGGGATAAATATCAGATAATAGCAAGTATAAGAAAAAAATTAAACATATATCTAATATATATGAAACTGAACATTCAATAGGAATTTTCCAGTTTTCTTAGTATTTTGACTGAGTCTGAAAGATGAGGATAACAAACCATCAAGTATCTCCTGCAGATTCTCAAGAGAGACATACTCAGAGGACTTGTTAAGAGGTGGTCATGCTAGTCTGTGGACCTCATCCTTACAATCCAGTCTATATAAATAGAAAATCAGAAACATTTGAGAGAATTTATTGGAGAAGGGGAATTTACAGGTGTACACTGTACTTTGGCTTTTATAGGTAAGGTGTTTTTGTGCTCTGGCTTCTTTCAAGATTTTCTCTTTGTCTTTGTCTTTCTCTTCTTCAAATATAGATCTCTTGAAGTAGATGTTTTTTTAGTATTCATCCTGCTTCTCTGAGCTTCCTGGGCCTGTGGTTTATAGTGTATGTTACTAGTTTGGGAACATTCTTAGCCATTACTACTTCAAGTATTTCTTCTGTTTCTTTTTCTCTTTCTTCTCCTTCTAGTATTATCATTATGTATCTATTACAACTTTTGTAATTGCCCCAGTTTTTGGACATACTATTCTGAATACACTTTTTTTTTCATTCAATTTTCTGTTTGCTTTTCTGTTGGGGAAGTTTCTATTGGTATATCTTTAAGCTCACCATTTCTCTCACAATTCTACTGATGAGTCGATCCATGTATTGCAAAGGCATTCTTCATTTTTCTTATGTTTTTGACTCTAAGCATTTTCTTAGAGAGTCCATCTTTCCACTTACATTAATCATCTGTTCTTATATTTGTCTAATTTTTCTTTTAGTTCCCTTAACATATTAATCACAGTATATTAAACTCCTCATCTGATAATTCCTAATTCTGTGTTACGTCTAAGCCTAGGTCTGATGCTGCTATGTCTCTTACGGCTATGTTTTTCTTGCTTTACCATACTTTATAATTTTTGTTGAAAGTTCATGTGATATATGAGGTACTAGGAACTAAGGAAATTAGGCCTTTAGTGTGAGGTTTTATATTAATCTGCTTAGGAGCTGGCTGTGTTTAAATGTTTGCTATAGCTGAAAGTGCCAGAGGTTTCAGTTTTCTCTGGTTTATTTTTTTCCCCCTGTTTTCTTTGAATTTCCCTAAGAACTTCTTCTTAAATAGAGTCTGTGTTTTGCTGCTCTCTCCATCACTGGTTTTTGTTTTTGTTTTGCTTTGTTTTTTAAGATTTTATTTATTCATTTGACAGAGAGAAACACAGTGAGAGAGGGAACAAAAGCAGGGAGAGTGGAGGAGGGAGAAGCAGGCCTCCCTCTGAGCAGGGAGCACAATGCAGTCTCCATCCCAGAACCCTGGGATTAGGACCAGAGCTGAAGGCAGATGCTTAAGGACTGAGCTACCCTGGCGCCCTAATTCACTGTTATTATATTGAAGTCCTGTTGACGTGGTGGCAAGATATGGGAAGGACAAACTTCTATAATCTTAATTTGATTAAAAATCACTTTTTTTAAATGATTTTTTTTATTTATTTGAGTGACAGAGAAAGAGCACAAGTGGGAGGAGGGGCAGAGGGAGACAGAGAAGCAGACTTCCCGTTAAGCAGGGAGCCAGATGCAAGGCTTGTTCCCGGGACGCTGAGGTCATGACCTGATGCTCAACTGAGTGAGCCACCCAGGTCCCCCTAAATTTCATTTTTACTAATGGACTTGAATCCATTGGCTGTGGCCTTTCAAAGCATTTCTTAGCCTTTTTTTATGAGACTGGGAGGCTAAAGAGGCCTGGAGTTGACTAATTGCTTTTCCCTAAGATCCTCTAAACTCTGGTCTTCCCTCCAGAGGGAAGACTTTGCTATGGAAAGCAGCCTGGACATTTTTCACCAGAATGGTAACATCCACCTCTCCTAGCCTAAAACATGAGAGGATTTTTCTTTAATCTTCAAGGTGAGAATCTGCTGGAATTTCTGGAGGTAAAACCCATGAAAATGTGGTGGATCTTCTAAGATTGGGCCCCTCACTCAAGCTAGTCCAATTCAGCCTCCAGTAATTCACTGAGGTTGTCATTTATGTGTTTCTACCTGTTAGTGGCTCCTGTGGCTTCTGCTTCTGGTATGTACATCTCAGCTGTGATTCTCTCTGTATTTGCCTGTCTCTCTGGATTTTGAGGTGGTGGTTTGTGCAATAATCTCCATTCTCTGATTGAGCTAAGAGAAGTCATTGATTTGCAGTTTGTACGACTTTGCTCTTGTGAGGATGAGAGTGACAGCTTCCAAGGTCTTTACATATTGGAAGCTGCAGTGACAGTCTCTTCTCATTTTAAGACTCTTTATGATATCATGGAAATCCCCCACTCTGGGAGCTCCACCTCACTGCTCCTCTCCAGACATACTGCTTGCTCTCTAATCTTGCCACACAGCTGTCATCTCAGCACTTAGTGCTTACTTCCTTGCTTTTCTGGATTCATTCCAACATCTTTTTGGTTTACATCTTCATTTTGCTACAGTTTATTCTCGTAGCTCCATAAGGGAGGGTACATGGGAAATAAATTTTAAGTATCAGAAAATGTCTTCTAGCACCCAGTGTTACTGATAAGAAATTTGTGCCAATCTGATTTTGTTCTGAAATTTTACATTGCTATGTCTAATTCTTTCCCTGGGGACAGAAACTTGTGTGTGATATGTATGTGTCTGTGATATATAAATGTGTGTATGAGGGGTAGAGGGCAGGGTTGGGAGTTGATTATTTTGTATATACAAATGTTCAGCTAATCTGTTTATTTTCAGTGCCCTATCTCACTCCTACCTTCTCCAGGACCTGACATTTTCAAGTATCACATGTCTCTGTGGTTCTATGATCTCGATAAGCTTCCACCTCAACTTAGCCCCCTTCAGTGCATCTTGTAATCATCTGAACCCATATGTCCAGATGGATTATAATATATATATAATATATATATTTGTAATAGATACACATTTATATGTAATATATGCAAATTTATACACACACATATATATGTGTGTATATATATTAAGGTATTGATAATTACACAGTCTTTATTGTGACAAAAATTTAAAAGTATTTTTACTGTCTTTAAAAAATTTTACAGCAGTTTTTGTTAACATGACTTCCTAATTTCAGTAATTGTTATTTTAATGCATGAACTCTGTGAAGAGCACCTATTGTCAAAGAACAACAGTAGAGTTTCCCAGTTTTTTCATTACATATATTGGGATTTTTTGTGTGTGTGTCTTCAGTGATATTCTTTGAGGGTTAGTAAAAAATATTTAATGCTTCAGTAGACTACTTTGGATGGTGTGGTATATCATGCAAGCCAGCTTCAGATTTTTCCTTCCTCAGTCAATTGGCTGTGAGGAAATTCCTAGGTGTTCATAAGTATATTAATTGCAAGGAGTAGTGATAGCAGAGCAGGAACAGGCAGGAGCCACATATTCATACAACTTACTTGTGCTTTTGGATCCTGCTAGAGTACAGTCTTAATATGTCATTTTCACATGTCAACTTTATGGCTTTCTAGGTTAGATAATGCCCAGTTCATGATGAATAGTCACATTTCATGTTACCTGGTATCTCAGAGTTAAGTCTCAGTCTCTACCAAGGAGATTGGTAACAAGAGAACAACTATCTTGTAAAAGGAGAGAATTTATCTTCTAAAAATAGTATAGCATATCTATAGAATCCTGGAGGTCTGTCTGTGAATCTTTAGTCAGGATTTGCTGTTGGGTCCATGCAATAGTCTATTTTGTCAAAGATCTTTGGATCAATAATAAATCCTCTGGATCCCTACTCAAGTTGCTGGACTACGAAGTTGCTTGAACTGCAGACTGGGTTAATTGGAATATCTTATTGCGATCTGGCTCCTACTTAGTTGGCAGGCTTACGGATTATTTATTTAATGAGTTGATGGAAGAAACACACCCAAATATTTTTTTATAAAATCCAAAAAGGCCACCAAAAGTTTTGTGATAGGATTTTTGTGATTAGGAAGCAAAGTATAGCACCTCCTTGTCTTTCACTTTGGAGGAGATATCTTGATATGTCTTGAGCTCCCTAAAACTTCAGAGTTGGAAGGACATTAGGTTCTCCTGGGAATTATCTCTTCATGTGTCTAGGGTTCCTACTGCTACTGAGTACCCTGGATAGTAGCTGATACTTCCTGCTCACCAGATTCTACTAGCATTACATCATTGTATGGGGGGGTCAGCATGATGGCCTATGGAATGGTGAGATGATACAAGTATTAACAGACTAAACTCTGGCATAGAGCCGAGAATTGTAGAGGACTAATGATGACCTAACATTCTGTCCCTGCTGGCTGAAGGTAAATATTTGTGTGTGTGTGTGTGTGTGTGTGTGTGTGTGTGTGTGTGTGTGTGAGAGAGAGAGAGAGAGAGAGAGAGAGAGAGAGAATTGGAGCATATAGGGTATCGGGCCATGTTTCCCTATTCCATTAAACAGCCTACATATGGATTAGCAACTATGATTCAGTCACCACAGTTAACAATAATCTATTGATTTTTCTAAGGCCAGTTTGTTTTCTACATGGGCCAGTTAAATGAGGATAGAGGAGGATTTACAACTCTAGTATTTTTCAAGTACTCAGTGCAAGCACTAACATATGAAATCCCCTTAAAAATGAAGAATTAATTGACTTTGACTTTCTATTTTGATTTTCTATTTTGGTAGGGAGGAGTTATCCCTGAGCCTTTCATTTTGCTGTTTCTATCATAATATCCTTTACTTCATTGTAAACATTCATTGGTTCAGGGGACCAATGTTGTGATTTTTGTCTGTAACAGTATGTCTATTCCAACTGAGCACTCCAGAACTGAGGAAATAACCAAAAGCATGTTTTTAGATGCCCTGAGCCTCTGCTGAGGTGGAATTGAGCCAAAGTTCCAGTTATAACTCTACCCCTAAGTTTTTTTTCTAATGCTTAGACCAGTGGCATTCTGAGCCCTCAGGGGTTTATGTCACCTCAGAATCAGTATATAATTATTATCGGACAATTATTATCAGTATACAATTATTATGGACAGTTCCTTTTCTCAACACATAGGTACCCTGCGTATCAGGGTTTTCCAGAGTAACAGAACCAACAGGTTGGATGGATGGATGGATGGATGGATGGATGGATGGATGGATGGGTGGATGGATGGATGGATGGATAGGTAGGTAGGTAGGTAGAAAGACAGATAGATAGATAGATAGATAGATAGATAGATAGATAGATAGATAGATAGATTGATAGATAAGAGGATATTTGTTATGGGAATTGGTTTACACAATTAGAGGGGCTGAGATATGCCACAATTTGCTGTCTACAAGCTGGAGAACCAGGAAAGCCAGTTGTGTAACTCAGTTTCGAGTCCAAAGGCTTGAGAAACATGTTGCTGATGATATAACTCTTAGTATGAAGCTGAAGGTCTGAGAACCAAGGATACACTGGTCTAAGTCCTAGAATTTGAAAGCCTGAGAACCAGAAGCTTTAGTATCCAAGGGAAGGAGAAGATGGATTATGCCCAAACTCAAGAAAAAAGTGGGAAAATTCATCCTTTCTTTGCCTTTCTTGGTTTTGTTTGGGCCCTCAACAAATTGGATAATGCCTGCCCACATTGGTGAGGGAGGATCTTTTTCACTCTTTTGAGTGATTCAAATGTTAAACTCATCCAGAAACACTCTCAGAGATACACCCAGATATAATATTTTGCCTGCATCTGGACATCCCTTCATTTACTCAAGTTGACACATAAAGTTTACCATCGCATCCTGTTAAGTGTCCCTGGACCCTTTGGTGTAGGCTTCTAGGAATCTTTTAGGAAAATTTATACTTGTGGTATTATTGCAAGGTCCTCCTAAAAATCTACCTGGTCTCATCTTCATTCAGGGGTTGTGGGTGTGTTTAGTGACCCAGGCCTGGAAATTGGATGAAGCCTTAATTGCTTTCTGTTGACTCAAGACAGGCCTCTGTTCATCAGATGCAGAAGTGGTTTTTTTTTTTTTTGGTGTTATACAAATCAACTGGCACCTTAGTTCTGTTCCTGTGTCTCAGCCCTTCATCAGTTACCTCATACCAAAGATCTTTGCAGGTCAAATCATTCTGATAATTGCTCTGATCCTGCTGTCCATCATGGTTGTCTTTCCCTTCTGGTCAAGTGATTCTCTATTTTGGCTCACTGAAATCAGGGAGACTGGTTAAATAGCATCTTTCAATCTGAAAGGATAGCTACTATGAAGATACAGAGCTTTACAGGGAAGGTGTGCTTCAGTCTTTCTTGGCAGAATATTAACCAAAGCAATGTATTTCTCAGTGCCTTGGTATAGGCAGTATACTCTGAGCCCTCTTAGGAGATCTTGTTAGGAGATGGTTGTACCCGATTAATCTATTCCAATATTTCTACTTTCTTAAAATTTGGAATTTCCATATCCAAAAATCCATCCTGGTCTATAATTTTGTTCCTTCCCCAGTGATATTAGAATCCATTTCCCGGATAGTCCCTTTGGCTAAACACCAGGTAAAAATAACAACAAAATATTTTAATTCTTTTGGTGTGTAGGCTGCTCACTTTCTAAATTATACTTTGTACCGTCCTTACAATGACATGTTTGGATTTGATTTTAGTTATTGATCTTGAGCCAATGAAAATGAAAGTACAGCATGACAAAACTTGTCATTCTCTTGGAAGGTATCCTGCTTAGGTGAAGTCATTGGAGGATCTCTGGTCTGGGAATTCTCTACTCATCAGACAGGGAAGGAGGAACTTCTGCTGGCCAGGGTGGCACTTAGGAATCTGGGGGTACTCAAAGTTACGTGAGTCTACCCGAATGTATCCATTCAAATCATCAGGCTACCACTCTTTCCCAGTCAATGTCCTAAATTTTCCAGAAAGACCTGATGAGGTTGAGAACTGACTTATATTCATCATAACTTGAGCTGGGAATTTAAAATGTTGAACTGATTATTTCCTTTTTTATTGGCCTCAATAACATAGTTAGAAGACATTATTGACAGTCTCGTGAACTTTAGATTCTTCTTTTTTATCAGAAGATTTTGTGTAGCAGCCACTTGGGCTGTCAAAGCATTGAATCCAAAAGGCACTTCATTGCAGGCAATCACAAGGTTCTGATTTAAATAACTATTTTACCAATACAGACCATGGATTTTCCTGGTCCCATCATTTAGTTCTTCATTGCAGGTGATCACAGGTGATGATTTAAATAACTATTTTACCAATGCACACCATGGATTTTCCTGGTCCCACCATTTAGTTCTAGCAGGAGGCCTTTCTCTCCTGAAAATCATTAAATCAGTATTAAAATTCTAAATTGCCATTTTTTTGATACTCAGTTGCAGAGGGCAGAATCTAGCTTATTGAATAAAGAGAATTACTATAAAAAGTTTTTTAAAGATTTTATTTATTTATTTCACAGAGGGAGAGAGATCACAAGGAGGCAGAGAGGCAGGCAGAGAGAGAAGGGGAAGCAGGCTCCCTGCTGAGCAGAGAGCCCGATGCGGGCCTCGATCCCAGGACCCTGAGATCATGACCTGAGCCGAAAGCAGAGGCTTTAACCCACTGAGCCACCCAGGCGCCCGAGAATTACTATAAACATATTATATACCTTACAAAAATAATGGGAGGATTAAAGAAGCATGTTCCAGGATGAGCTTCCAGAAGTGATTCCCAAAACCACAGAGAAGAACTGGTTGCCAATGTAGCTGGTGTTCCTTTCAAAATTAGGAAATTGCCCCTAAAGTGGGAAGCTTTCACTATGGTTGCTAGCTCCAGAACCATGCTGCACCTGCTGTGACCCACAGCAAGCAAGGGGGGGTTTCATTCCATGATTCTCTTCTCATTTTCTAAGTTCTTGAATTCAAGTTTCAAAAAAAGCCAGGCATTAATTAGTGGAATCTAAATCGCACTGGAACTCTGCCTGCAAGTTCATCTGGGCAATGCAGTTTCTACTTTTCTGCTATTACTCTTTTGAATGTGTAAGCTATTTACTCAACAGTATGTTTGGAGAGAAACAGGGAGCGTGATCTAGGGCAGCCACCAGCCTCAGTTCATGAGCATATCTCTAAATGTTTCTCGCTTACTCGCTGTGTCTTCTTTTTGGGCACATTCTCCTTTGCTTGGACAAATAGACGGTGAAGGCCTATCTATCAGTAATTTCCCAAATTGTGAATTTGTGTATATTAGGGCTCTTATTAACTGACTCTGGTATCTACTGCAAATACGATTTTACTTTTTGCCTCATCCGCACTCTACCTGCTGAGGTAGGAAGCCATGTCTCAGGAAGTAAAGGTGGCAAGTATAAGTGGTTTTTCCTTTGGTCCTTTCTACTCTTGGATTCTGTGTGGGTGGAACTGGGCACGTACAGAACTCATCGACAATGCAAGTAAATAATAGTTGCTGAGCCTGGGCTATTCCATCTACTTGCTGAGAACTCCATTCTCTGCAGGGACTCTGGAGAGATGTGTATTTTAGTTCGTGGCATCCTCTCTGGATTTGGTAGATACTCTTTACAGTTTATGGTTTGGGATCAGGACTATTCCTAGTTTTATTAGAGTTTTCTTTTTCTACCTTTTGGTCCCTGTCATGTTGTAGGCTCAGCTAGTACTGTGTAACAAAAACAGCTTTATCCTGACATATTTGACAGAAATATGGAAATAAGAAAGAGATTGAAAGGAATATTATAGATTTTTCTCTTTCAGAGTATTTAGACTAAAATGAAAGTCAAGGTCCTTTTCAGTCATGTGGCTTTTAACCCTTTTCTGCATGTCAGTGGGGCTCGATGGCAACAACATAAAGAGAATGAATTCATTAAATTTAGATGGATGATGATCTCGTTTGGGATCTGACTAGTGGGAAATGCAAATGAAAACTTAAAACTCCACATTGTTTATTATTAAACATGTGATAAATATAGTCTTTCCCCTATATGGTCCTCCTGAGGAAACTTCTCATCTGGGAACCCATTGAAAATTACAATGAAATTTTTCCTCCTCCCTGACCAGTCTTCCTTTCAAAGCACTCATGGATGCTTAACAGACTCAACAGTATATTAAGAATAACTGGCTTCCCTAGGGCTATGGAAGGGAAATGAAAGAATTATGGGTATTAGTACCAAAGTAAAACTAGTAATATTTAGGTCATAAATGGAAATGTCACTTTGTCCTGGCAGTGTTTGCTTTGCATATTTACCATTTCAGTTATTTATACCCTACTTTGTTTTAAAAAAGATTTCAGGCAATGTATAAAAATATACAACATAAAAACAAATAAGTGAGGAAATTGAGGTGAAGGGAAAATATTATGGAAAAACAAGATGAAGCGGGGAGTGAAAGAATGTAACAAATGCTTGCTGCAGGATTCTGTCTGCTGACTTGAAGTGGGTTGGCTATTTGTTCAGAGCTTTCTAGCAGCCATTGTGGAGACAGAAATGTTAATTAGTTGCAAGAATCACAAACTCATTAAGATATAAACAAGGCTACTGCTCAGGAGACCTGTACAATATCCCTGTTACTAAAATACTGAGTTAAGGGTGCCTGGTGGCTCAGTTGGTTAAGTGTCTGCCTTCAGCTCAGGTCATGATCCTGAAGTCCTGGGATAGAATCAGGCATCAGACTCCCTGCTTAGTGAGGAGTCCCCTTCTCCCTCTCCCTCTCCCTACCCCCTGCTGGTGCTCTCTCTCTCTCTCTCTCACACATGCTTTCTCTCTTGCAAATAAATAAATAAAATCTTTTTAAAAATTAAAAAAAAATAGTGGGTTAAAATGTGACTTGTTTTCTACACAATATTCATAGGTTAAATAAAACGACGAAGTTTACGGAGACATTTTTGAACATATTTCTTAATCAAATCAATGGTATAACACTGAAGAGTAATTTATTTAAAATATATTCCAGTAGAAAAGGGAGAGTGGGAGAGTTTAGGTACAGACTCCTGCTGGCTTGTAAATTTAAGTATTCTGAAATGTATTCATTATACCAATTATAATTCTTTTCTGTTTTAATAATTGTTTTAAATTTAAATAGGGGAGCTGAAACATAAGGAATAGTGCAGATGACCATAGGGGAAGGGAAAATTGAATGGGAAGAAATCAGAGAGGGAGACAAACCATGAGAGACTCTGGACTCTGGGAAACAAACTAAGGTTTCAGAAGAGTGGATGGGTAGGGAGATGGGGTAGCCCAGTGATGCATATTAAGGAGGGCACGTGTTGTGATGAGCACTGGGTGTTATATGCAACTAATGAATCATTGAACATTACATAAAAAACTAATGATGTATCATATGTTGGCTAATTGAATATAATAAAAAAAGAACAATCTTAAAAAAATAAAAATAAATAAATAGGAGAGCTTGTGTAAAATATTTAAGTAATATGAATAAATACAATAAAATGCACTTCTGCTTTTCAAGATTGTTTAAAAGTTGGATCTTTTGGGGGCACTTGGGTGGCTCAGTCATTAAGCGTCTGCCTTTGGCACAGGTCATGATCCCAGGATGCTGGGATTGAGCCCCACATCGGGCTCCCTGCTCTGTGGGAAGGCCTGCTTCTCCCTTTCCCACTCCCCCTGCTTGTGTTCCCTCTCTCTCGCTGTATCTCTCTCTGTCAAATAAATAAAATCTTTTAAAAAAAGTTGGATCTTTTTCTCTATATAAACAAATGTATTAGCGTACATGTGCACACACATGCACACACACACAGCAGTAGAATTACATTTTGGCATCCACCACTCACAGATCCAGAGCCATCACTTTTAAATCCTGTACTTTGGTTCATGTGAATATAATGAAGGATCCAGCCTCTAGTCCATGTGGACTAATGGAATACTTTTGTTTGGGGAAAGTGCTCTTCATGCTGCCAAGAGCAGAAGCCAGGAGCAGATGAGTCCTAGCAGACATCTGCCAGGACATTTACTCAGGGATTCTGCAGTAGAGCAGTCAACCAGGTGAAGCTCTGGTCTCTGCCCCTCATCACCCACTCATCAACCAGGAAGCATATGTCACATATCTGCTTTGGGGCCAAAGATGTGTGAGTGGAAACTCAAGTAGAAAGAAAAGCTCTTACTCTTGTTTCTGCAGATGTCCTGGTGGCACAGAGATAAGGTCCAAAAGGCCATACTGGATACTCTGCCTGGTCATGGAGAAAAGGGAACAGACTTAATAGAAATATCAATACAGGGAATTAAAATAGATATCACATATGTCCTAAGACTTATAAGCAAAGATCAGAAACAAGGAATAAGATAAGGAATTTATGAAACAAGAATAGATAGTAATGGCAAAGATTAGAGAATGTGAATATATGAAATATAGTTTAATTATTCACATTAAACTGTGACTCCATTTCCAGAACAACAACACAAAACAGATGAAGAAGAAATTAAGAGCTGGAAATGTGAGAAATGACATAAAATGACACATGGCAAAAAGAGATAAGCAAAAATTTACAAGTGGAGACATGGATGAGTATTAGGAGTTCTAACATCTATCAAAATGAGTGCCACATGGAGAAAACAGTGAGAATGGAAGCAATATTTAAGGGAAAGAAAAGATAGAACATTCCCAGAAATAAAGCGTGGTGAAAATTCCCAAATCCTGAGTAGGATGTATTCACAGCACTTATATATACTTCTGGCTACCTGGTAGAGATATTTTAGAGCATGAAGGATGAAGGGAAAAGTCCTAAAGTTTCTGTAAAGACAACAAATTATTTACAAAGGAAAGAGAGTCTTATTAATATGAATCTTAGTAGCAACATCAGATTGTAGAAGTTGATAAAATCAAAGAATGAAGAATGGAGATTAGAAAAAGAAAATTACAGTTAGAAATAAGTAGATCTCAAATTCTAAGGATAAAATATAAGGGAATGAACAGAAAAAGGTTAAACAAGTAAACAGTTTAATAATAGGTTACTAAAGCAAAGCTGGAAAGATAACAATTATTACAATATAAATCAAAAGAAAAGTCACATGAAATAATATCAAGTAAACGATCTTGAGTTGAGGAAGACAAAACAAGTCTGGATAGAAAATATCTTCAAACAGGAAAGGATGGAGAAAGAGGAAAGGAGAGGACAGACAGATGAATATAGGTAAGGAACTTGTGTCTTAAAATCTTGAAGTGTGTCTCCTATTAGTATTTCATGGGTAGAAAACCAAGATGCTGACTCTAATATGATGCCCTTAAACTCTAGCCCCTTACTTTAAGAGCTAGAACCAATAGGCACTGTCTTGTGTCTGTACTGAAAATCTCAGGGGTAGTGGTTTTTTTTATTTCAAACAGGTGGTAGTTGGGTATGGTTTTCTTGCATGGCCCATGCAGCTGTTAACCTCACCTCTAAACATTTCCCACACAGCTGGAATATTGGAGTACTATAGGGAGTTGGAGGAAATCACACGTACTCACAGAATTTAAAGGCTGTTCAGAAATCTAGGACAAAGGATGTCACTTCACCATTGAGTGTAATAGCATTTTAGCTGGAGTTGTCTCTAAAGCAGGTACTAGAGCACTATGCTTTGTATTTCTCGCTCTAAGAATGGTTTAACTTTTTTCATTTATTTTAGAAAAAGAAAGAAAGAGGAAAGCAAGCTTTGGGAAATACTTTTTTAAGGCTGTGGTTCAAATCAGTGAACATCTCTGTAGATAGCAGAGACCATTTTTCCATCATTGATCTTTCTATTTTGAGATAACATTCTTTTTTTTCTCTTTTTAAATATTTTTTTAATTTATTTGACAGAGAGAGAGAGAGAGAGAGAGAGAGAGAGAGAGAGAGAGAGAGAGTGTGCACAAGCAGGGAGTGCCAGGCAGAGAGAGAGGGAGAAGCGGGTTCCCCACCGAGCAAGGAGCCTATGTGGGGCTTGATCCCAGGATGCTGGGATCATGACCTGACCTGAAGGCAGACGCTTACCTGACTGAGCCACCCAGGTGCCCCGGGAGATAACATTCTTGAAGATAAAATTACTATAGTATGCAAGTGTTTCTGAAGAATTCGGTAAACAACTGAAGCCCTTCTCTATGCCTGCTTCTCTGAGATTCTGCTATTGTCTATTGTCTCTATTGTCTTAAATGCATATAATACCATATGAGAAAATACAGCACAAAGACCACTCATTCTGGATCTCAGTGTCGTAAAACTAGGCAGATAAATAGTTTCAGTGAAATTTGTTGTAAACTAGGCAAACCTAGTTAAATAATGTCTCCAATTCAAAATGATGCTTCATCTGTGGTGTGATCACACATGAGTGTGGAGCTCCCACCTGGGTAGGCTCATGTTTTACGGTCTTTTAGACTTTTGGCAGCAAGTGTTATTATATCTACTTTCCCATAGCTTTCCTACTGTTAATGGAGTGAGAAATGAAATATGCTTTCTTAACTTCCCTTGGGCTTTAGTAAAGTTAGACTATGACTAGGCAACCAGCAATGGGAAACAGTGAGAAACAAATGGCAAATTCTAACAAATCAAGTCCTTCCTTAAGGTCAGCTCTGGCACATACACTGCACTGTAGCTAATAATAATAAAAGAAGAAATAAACAAAAACTTGTAATCCTGTTGCTCTTTACTCATTCCTCTGCCCTCTGTTCCTCCAGTTCTGTATTTCTAGGAGATAGGTGACTGTCAATGTTAATCTTTTAGTAAGTACAAACATGAAAACTAACATTAACATGAACTTATTTACTTGACTCTGTGTTCCTTAAGGACAGGGAATTGTATCCTATTGATACTTTGAATCCCCAGACAGAGAACAATGCTTAGCTTATCTTAGTTGCCCAAGAGCAACATAATGCCATTTCACATATATTTGTAGCACACACCATAGAGTTCTGCCACCTCTCCTATCATGAGAAAGATAAAAAGTAATGTCATGAACACAGGAGTTTGGATCTTCCACAAAACATAGGACTCTGTTGGGATTGTCTCTTCTCTGATTATTCCACATTGATCTTTTGTAGAGGGTAGGTAAACCCATACTCATTTTTATCAAAAGGATGTTGAAGCAACTTGATTTTCAAGTGATACAAGAAATGAGAAAGATTTGTATGAGAAGCAGTAATAGACTATAACGTATCTAGCAAGGACATTTCATTATTTATCTTTAGCATTTTTTACTTTGGGAATTAATGAATAAAATAGTTTTTTTTCCTGGAGAATTAATGGCTCATGACAGACAGTGTAGTGAGTGAAAAAAGCCAGGAATCATTTAGAATCAACTAGTATTTACTGAATTTTCTGCTATAAGGCAAGCCTTTGCTAAGTTTTGGCTGTCCTGGAGTAAGACAGATATGGTCCCTGTCCTCAGTGAGTTGACATTTTAAGCTATAAGCAAAATGCCAGCTGACTAAACAAACTAAACAAACAGACAAGTAAGGAGGTATTTTCAGTGCTTCATAGGAAAGGAAGAAGGTGCTGAGATAGGTTTGGGTGATGGAGTGGGGGGTACAGAGGGACTTTGGAGAGGGTACCGACAAGGTAAGAGCCTGAGAGGTAAAAAGGAGAGCTAGAGCCTAGACACTGGAGAGTATTCCAGACCAATAAACCAAAGGCAAAAATTTGAGGTGGAAAAATTGGCATGTTAGATCTAGATTTGAATCTAAACATGTTCATCTATGAACCTAAGTGGGCAAGTTGCTTTACCTGGGATTCTTACTTTCATATTCATAAAATCAAAATAATAATGCCTGTGTCGAAAGTTGGTGTGCAAGTTAAAGCTCTCTATGACAAAGTGCTTAAGACATCATAGATCTTCAGAAAATGTTTCTCTTTCCTGCCAAACATTTTGTTCCAAACAGCACTTATTCTAAAAAAACAAAAAACATAAAAAACAACAGCAGCAACAACCCCCCCAAAACCATACAACTTTTTTGGAAGCTTTAAACAGGATTCAGCTGCACCCTAACAACTGTGACGGTCACAGATTACCATACCTATTTTTTAATGCAAGTGTATTTCAGTGACTGCAAAAAAAAAAAAAAAATCAAGATTGAAATGTAACAGATTGAAACCCTTACTTGGTGAGTTTTCCCTAGTAGATTAGTGTGTATTTCATCACCTTTTCAGCGTGAGTTAATTTAATCTTTTTTACATTAAACAGGCTGTTAAACAAGACTTCACAGTGCTGCCATATCACCACCAGAATTACTTTACTATCTATAGACATTTTGCATTTTAAATAGCCCTACAAAAACATGTGTCTGTTTATATGACCTTTCATAACTAATTCCAGTTGGATTTTGTCAACCAATTGTAATGCTTGTTTTCTTAACAAGCAAGTAACTTTCCCTTTCTTGGAACAAGAACATTTGATACATTAAATGATTAGAGCAATTTAAATCCTGAGCAAATTCATTTCACTAAAACATGTTCCTCTGAGATTCGCTACAACCATAAAATGAGCCACAGTACAGTAATCGCTGGTATTAGTAACTCTAGAACCTCTGTGTGTTCTGTTTTAGGGTAAGTGACTGTACATAAGCATTGTCCAGAACACCCCCGCCACACACACACACACACACACACACACACAACCACACACACACACCCCTCAGAGGGCATAAACCAGGTATGGTAGGTGACCAGCCCCCGAAAATGTCCACACCCTAATTCATGGGATTTGTGAACATGTCATATTTCATGGCACAAGGAATTTTCTGTATGTAATTAAGATTAGAGTAATTAATGGGGATAATTTAATTAAGTAATTTAATGTAATTAAACTTTATTATTCTGGATTATTCAAGTGGGCCCAATTAAGCAGGGAACTTTCTCTGGCTGGAGGTGGTAGAGATAAATTAGAGGGTAAGGTCAGGGAGATTCAGGTATGAGAAGGACACAACCTGCTAAAGCTGACTTTGAAGATGAAGGGAAGCGAGGAATATGAGTGGCTTCTAGACGCTGAGAATAACCCCTGACTGACAGACGGCAAGGACCCAGGAACTCAGTCCTGCAACCACAAGGACCAGGAAACTGCCAATGGTCTAAGTGAACTCGGAAGTGGATTTTTCATAAAACTTTCATAGAACCCAGCTAGCTGACACTTTGACCTTGTGAAATCAGAATAGAAAAACCAGTGGAGCCAACCCAGACTTCTGACCTACAGAATGTGATATATTTGTATTGTTTCACACTCATGAATTCACGGTAATTCGCTATTGCAACAGAAAATGAATACACGAGGTGTCAGCTGGTTTCTCTTTTTCAGTCAAGATAAGATTGGCTTTAGTCTCCCTTCCAAGTTTTCTGCAAATCTTCAGGTCATGTAGGATAATGTATACAATCATGATCTTCTCTGGCACTGAGCTGCTGTTTCTGTTAGAGTGCCGTACCGCACATGTACAATTGAGTTTGTTTGCTTGACCTGGCCTGCTGGAAAATGAGTGACCTGAGATGCAATCCAAGTTGCCCATATGAGGCAGCCAAGGTCATCTAGATCTGCTGCTGACAGCCAGCTCATCTGCAGATAATTTGTGAGCAAGCCTATGCAAGAAAGATCAGAGCAGAACTGCCTGATCACCACATCTGTGCAAGCAATAAACTCTCATTGTATGTCACCAAGGTTTTGCGATTCTTTGTCACATATCATTTTGGTCTTATTAGATAATTCACATTGACCTCTTATTTGATAACTCACATTAAAGGAACTTGTACTCCCTAATAGTATCAGACTTTTTGCTCTTTCTGCTCTTTCTCATCCTTAGCCACACCATTTCTAGACTATTTTAGTATTCTTTCTCTCTGTTTTTCTATCTTCCACTTATTTCTATTGATATTAATTTCCTAGTTTTTAAATAATAGCTCCAGTGGGGTGATTTCTTTATGCAGGAATGTATAACTGGAATACCAATTAATGTTGCAAAGGCACCAAGCAATTCATAGGAATGTAAATTCTCTGAGGAAAGAGATTTTGTTGTTCTTGTTGTTCATCACTGAGTCTCAGGACCTAAGTAGTGGCGGGCACATACTTAATAAATATTTATGAAATGACTGAATGAATAAATAGTAAGTCCTATAACATTCCATTCCATAAAATCCAGCCAATACCTGACTTTAGCACACTTTTCTTGCTTAATAATAACCAGAGGAGAAATTGCTTTAAATGTTTGTTTAAAATGAAATGGCAGCCTTCCAGGGCAGCAGAAACTAGAAAACTAATCAAAACCAAAAAACTTTAGAGAATATCACTTCAACCTCATGAGAACCAGTCTTAGAATTCTCTCTCTTTGGTTCACTTCACAGGCAGAATCTTAGATGACCGCAGCAGGGGTAAGAATAGGGTGCTCAGGGATCCTTATATTTGCCTAATCTCTAGGGTGTTCCTGTTGTGACAGGGTCCTTTTGGTTAAAAGTCATAACCCTCCTCTAAATAAGTGGTGGTTAGGAATACTTCTCCTGCCTTAGAAAGTCCATGAAAAGGAGAAGGGAGAATAGGACAAATTCTAAAACTAGCACCTAAGGTTTTGATAGAGAAATAGAAGTTAGGAAGAGTTAGGAGAGGAAGTCCATGCTTTAAATCACATTCCTTTAAGGACGTGATATAAACCACTGTAGAAAATAAAGGAGGATCAGAATCATTGGGAGGTCATCTTGGCAGCTGGCTATATTCTGTGTTTATTACCTCATCTTTCATATCAGGGAATTTATTGTCCACAGTTGAAATATGGAGTAACATTATTTAACAACTCCAAATTCTTAATAGTTTTTAAATAGCATGTTTCTGACAGGAAGACATTGATCTTAAAGAATTAAGTCCTCTTTTGGGAAAAAATGGGAAATGAGATGGAATGATAAGATCAAGATAGAGAATGGAAGGGCTCCAAAGTCAGACCAAAGGAATTTTTTTTCCGTATTGCAAAAGGGTGACTTTTCTCTACTTTTACCTTGACATGTCACTGCTTTTATATTATTTCTATACATTCGGTATAATTTTGTTAGTTTCTTAATCTTGAAGTTTGTAAAATAGATTTTTAAAAGGTATAAAAGCCTGCTTCTATCCAGTATTCTTCACATTGTAGCTAAAATGAGAGATTAGATATTAAATTATATTTTCAAATAAAAGAACATTAAATTCCATAGAGAAATCCTTAAACATAGCATCATTCAATATAAGCTATAAACTTTACTAAGAGAATTTGTCATGATATTGAATAATTCTGGTGTAAATTATTGACAAATGACAAAAAATTCTAATGCAGTCACCAAAATGAATTAAAGCCAGTTGAAAATAAATCTCTTTAATAGTTTCATGCTATTTAAAAACTATTGAAAGTTTGGAGTTGCTATGTAATCTCATGTTTCAACTTTGGACAATAATAGTAAGGTCCCTATCATAACAGATGAGGAAATGAACACATGGTGTTAGCAGCTGCCAAGATGGCCTCTAATGATTCTCTCTGGCATTCACATGCTTGTGTCATTCCCTCCCTCACTGAATAGGGCTGACTTGTGTGACACGCTGAAACTATGGGAAATAATAAACCTGTGTTATTTTCAGCAGCTAAATTTTGAGGTAATTTGTTACATGGCAATAACCGATTCACATACTTACACTAATTCACTAATTCTCACTTTCTCATCTGCTTCTAAGTATTATTACTAATTTGATATTAATACCAGGTATTAATATCACCAAGATTTATAATCCTATATTTCATTTTGTTACCATAATTTTTAGTCTTAATTAACTCTATTGCAGTGGAAGTATAAAAATTTCAGAGCTCACGAGCAGTTCTTTTTAATATGGATTTTTCCCTTCTGAGTACTTAAGTTTTGAATTGTATTTAGTTGGCTGGATTTCACATAGGTTTTTTTTTAATAGATTAGATGTATTCTACTCCTAGCTGTACAAGAGTTTAAGGCCAATCTAATATTTTCTAACTTTCTTATGAATTGCTTTTTCTGTTTGGATACCCATACTTCCTTTCTCTCTCTCTCTCTCTCTCTCTCTCTCTCTCTCTGTGTGTGTGTGTGTGTGGGTGTGAAATTAAATAACTTCACCAGACCTGAGTCAGTGGTAATCATTATCAATTTTTGGCCATGATTTCTGTTTCTTCTGTTATATGAATAAATACTTTTTTGTTCCCCATTTTTAGTTTGTTCTTTAAGAGTTCAGAGATATCAAATCAGTGTATGTGCAAGGCTATATGTTAAAAGCAGGACCTCCAGAGTCAGGCTGCTGGGTTAAATCATTGGTCATTTATTAGCTCTAAGACCTTGTTTATTTATTTTAACTTTTTTTTTTCTAGTGTGTGTATCAGTTTTCTAATCTAAAAATGAGGATAATATTTACCTATCTTTTGAAGATTTAATAAAGATTAAATAACATATGTTTGATAGGAAGAAGAAGGATAAGCAAGGGTTTCCTTATGTTTAGTCTGAGGGTCATTTAGCATCACTAAATATCTATAAGTTTCTTTGTTTCATCAAATTTGGGATATTTTCAGCCCTTACGCAAATAATTTTTCTATTTCATTCTCTCCTCTTCTGGGATTCCCATTACCTATATTTTAGATCATTTGCTATTTAACAGGTCCTTGAGTCTCTGTTCTGTTTTCATAATTTGATATTTTTCATATTTGATAATTTCTACTGATCTATGTATTTTTTTACTTTCCTCTGTTATCTGTTCTAGACTTCGGTTGTTAAATTCATTCTGTGAAATTTTTAGTTCAGCTATTGTATATATCAGTTCTAAAGTTCTTACTTTGTTAGTTTTAACTTAAATTTTTCTCCTGAGATTTCTTCCCATTTTATTTATTGTGAGCTTATTTTGTTTTACTTCATTCAGAATAGTTTCAGAAGTTCCCCTGTTAGTTTCAACATCTGTTTCATCTCAAGATTGATCATGTTGGATTTTTTGTTGTTGTTGAAATGTCTTCCACTTTGTGTATGTGTGGTTTAAAAAAAATTTTTTTGGTATGTTAAGTAATTTTGGATTGGATTCCAGATACTTATGACTATTAAATTGTGGGGATTTTGGATTCTGTTATTTTTCTCCAAAAAGTGCTGTTTCCTTATCAGGCTATTATCTTGGTTGAAATTGACATGTGCACTCTGTTTCCTTAATGGAAACTATAGTGGCAATTCTTATTCTGTTATTTTTTTTCTTTTGCTAATCTCCTTTGATTCTGTGTCTCACATGCATGTTTCAGGGGCCAGCAAAAAAATATGGAAATATGGGTGGACAGCATTTAGGATTCAGTCTCCAAATGGCTCTTTCCCTTCAAAGGTTTCCCCACTTTCTTCTGCATCCATGGTATATATGGTTTTAGTTTTCTTGTTCTCTTGGGGAGAAAAACTATAATCTTCCCACCGGCACCTATCCTGTGTGTGACATGCCAATACCACTTAGCCTCTTGCTAACAGCCACAATAATGGGAATTTTCTTGGTATAGCTTCTCTCTTCCCTTGCAGATGTTTACACAGTGTAAGAGTCTATCCACTGTACTTCAGTGCCTTTGGGCAATTGCTTTTTGTATGATGTCTGGATTTTACAGTTATTTTCTGCAGGGAGGGCTGTCTGGCATTGTGTTTGCTCTGTCTGTACTAGAATCAGAAGTCCCTCCCTTATTTTTTAAAAAATTTGTTCCTTTGTTTTAACTGGGCTTTGTGTCAAAGTAATAGTAAATAGTGCTTTTTTATTCAACCAGCTCTGACTAAAAGTTCTTCCAGTTTGATTTTTTTAAATAAGGGACTGAAACATACCTGGTTTACAATTCTTTCTCTGTCTTTGTAAATCTCTTTATAGCAAACCTAAGCATTATAAGACACGATTGTTTTTGTTGAACCTGTATTTAAAACCATAGTCTATCCACTATCATGTTTCAAAGCACAACTCCAAAAATGAGTGAGCTGTATGATGCGGCATAACTAGGCTACTTGTTAACTGGGTAACATTGGGTAAGTTGCTTAATTGTGTGCTTCATTTCAGTTTGTGTATGTGGACAAAAATATCTACTCCAGAGGACAGTGTTGAGGATTAAATGACGTGATGAATGTAATTCTCGATAAAAGAGTAAATAACAAGGGGAGCCTTATTGGTGGCTCAGTTGGTTAAGTGTCTGCCCTCAGCTCAGGTCATGATCCCAGGGTCCTGCTCAATGGGGAGCCTGCTTCTCCCTCTGCCTGCTGCTCTCCCTGCTTGTGCTCTCTTTCTGGCAAATATATAAATAAAATCTTTCTTAAAAAAAGAATAAGAAATAAAGTGTTGATTTTTTTTTCTCCTGTTGAACTCCTCATTTCACATTCTGCTCATTCTTCAATCATATATGGACTCTCTTAATTACTTGTAATCTATCCCTTCTTTTTTGTAATCCATACTCTCTATGGTTATTTGAGAATTTACTTTATACTTCCCATTATGTTTGAAGTTCTCCAGGGGGCAGATTTTGCTTGTGTCTCTCTGTGGTACTGTGCACAGACTAGTAACATTGCATGAGTATTTGCAGAATTAGATCTGTTTTCCTGAGCTGCCATTTCATCAGCATTATAGCACCTTCCTCGGAAGACATTGTAAAACTCAGTATCTGCACTTAAAATGCATGACAAACTCTTAGTTACATTGATTTTTCCATTCCTTTGATCTTTCTCGGTGTCTGAAAATAAATGTGAAGATTTGACTTGAAACTTTGAGATTCAGAAAGCATACACAAATCAGTTTTATCCTGAATTCATAATGGCAAATGTCTCTCCACCTTAACTGCAAATGTAGGAGGCTTATAATCGAGGAGTGAAAATGTCAACAGAGCATTTCTTTTTCTTTAATCAAATATTTTTAATGATTGGCTAGATGGTATGACTAAATTCATACTTTTTTTCCACAGATATACTTAAATTTATTCATGTATAAGAATGTTGGTTTTCCCCCTGCTTCAGTGTGTAGTAGCTAATTTTTTTTGTCTGTCCAGTATAAAACATACTCTACTCTCATATGATATGAGTGGGCAAATGATCTTAGCAATGCCAAAGTGATTTTTTATCCTAGAAATATAAATCTCTAGAGGACATATATGAGGGGAAAAAAAGTTAAAAGAGTAATTTATGGCAGAGTGACTCTGTAGAGACTACCAACACCTTCTACTAAATCCCCTTCTTTTTCTTCTTGAATTTTGATTATTGAACTCTTACTCTTAAAGGGCAGTAAGACAGTAAAGATCTTTCCAAATCTTTTTTTTTTTTGGTAGCTTAAGTTAATCAGAATTAATTTCTTTTCCTTTCAATGAAAAACAGATACAGAAAATCTTTTTTTGGAATTGCTTTAAATGTTAGGCTCTTGATATAAGAGAAAATAGTTGCAATAGGAATTTTTCCTGGTTCTGGTACTTGGAGAAAAGTTCTGTTCTTCTTTTCCCCTGCTCCATCTTTTGTTTCTGCCAGAAAACTTATGCCAATTGCTCAAATATCACCAAATCCTCTCTAAAACACAGAAAACCTTGGAAGGAAGGTGGACCAGAGAGAAATCGCAATCTGGAGACAGGTGATCCTGGGACTTGGAGGAAAATATTCAGACCCTGTGTATGCTCCGTGTAGGTTATTTGTTAATGGCCTTCTATGAGTGAATGCACTGAAAACATGTGACTACGCACATATTGTGGATGTTTGAAAGCTGAATGAGGAAAAATCTGCTTGCTTCTGAAGGAATCAACTTGTGGTTTCTTGTAATGACTACTAATAAACATTAGTTATCTATTGTGTAAGGCAAAATATTTCTTTATAGGTATTCTGTCCTTAACTTAGAACATTCATAGATTCCTGACAGCCAATAATGCAAAGGTCTGCCGCTTTTCTTTTCCTCCTTTCACTAGTCTTTCCTATGTCTGTGATGCCTCCAATCATATTTGATGTGCAAAATTATGGTTCTGGAGCCCCCTGAACTTGTATTCAATATGTTCTCATTGTCAACTGCTGAAACTTTTACACATTACAAGATATTTAATTGCTAACACCTCTCCATACACTAATTCCTGGCGTATTTTCATACATTAATTCCTAGCTTCTCAGATAAGCTTATAAAATGAGTGGTAGGAAACCTTTAGTGTCAGGGCTTTGAGCTTACAGATAAATACTGATGCAAACAGACTTGAAACAGTTCAACTGTTAAGTAAGTTCCCTTTAGAACACATTAGTAGCTGCCAAAATGTTTTTGGTGAGGTGCAGTTTAGCTATTTCCCTACAACCGCGTTACTAGATTATAAGAAATGCAAATCTCAAACTAAATTATTAAGCAAACACAGATTTCCAAGGGTGAGTAAAATTGTATGTACAGCCTCTTCTGAAAGTTTGATAAAGTTCCAGCCTCAGTCTTTATAGATTCCTGAAAGACCACCTTAAAACAGTTACTTGAAATAATTGCAATATTCTTTTTTTTAAAGAATATATTTTTTTAAATTTATTTATTTATTTATTTGACAGAGAGAGAGAGATAGAGAGATC
This sequence comes from Ailurus styani, assembly GCA_002007465.1. Taxonomy (NCBI): domain Eukaryota; kingdom Metazoa; phylum Chordata; class Mammalia; order Carnivora; family Ailuridae; genus Ailurus; species Ailurus styani. The sequence goes on from LNAC01000705.1 coordinate 383,345, forward strand.
ACAAGTAGGCAGAGAGGCAAGCAAAGAGAGAGGAGGAAGCAGGCTCCCTGCTGAGCAGAGAGCCCGATGCAGGACTCAGTCCCAGTACCCTGAGATCATGACCTGAGCTGAAGGCAGAGGCTTTAACCCACTGAGCCACCCAGGCACCCCTGCAACAATATTCTGAAGGCAGATTTTGGTTAATTTATTTCTGGCATCAGAAAAGAAGAATCCTCCATTCCATGGTCTGGATCTCAGAACAGTAAGACCCAGGCCTCAAGTTCTGCCAAAGATGCAGGTGATAGGGCTTCCTAGATTATTATACTTTTCATACAAGGGTGAGGGTGTCTCCAAAATTTAAGGTAACCCACATATCTTGAATATCAGTAATATCACCTTGAGGACTCACTTTTAATATTCATGCTGACAAAGAAGCATTAATTTCACTAATGAAACCCATTTTTAATACTCATTATTTTAATTAGAAAATTCTAGTATTGATCAGAAATAAAGATAGCTGAAGCCCTTGGAGTAGCTGCCTCTGAAGTATGGATTTTCTGCTATAATACTTAGGTGACCATCCCTGGAATATGAATTTTCAATTATGATAGTTGATTGACTCTAGGATATAACTTAAACTAAAGTGCAGATACGTAATACCATACTATCTATGTTGAAGTATTTTAAAGAAAATTTAACACATACATTTGTTATTCTGAAAATTTCAGAGATTATATGTGTTCATGGCTTATAAAGTTCTGACTCAGGGGTTCTAGGATTCAAGACTAGTATTAATTAGGATTCAAGACAAGTAAGAAACACATTTATGGTCTAATAAAAGTTATTTTATATCCTTATTTGTTTTTCATAAGAAAATTTAAATCTGAGCCATATAAAGATTAAAGTCTAATTTTATATTGTAGTTGGGAAGCAAAGCGACTATGGAATAGTAGTTCCAGAATTTCTGAATCAATTTGGAAGGAGGGTCTAGGAAACTTGTATTGAAGCTGTGTTTTCATAACAAGGTCATTATTTTTACTTAGATTTGATGCTTATTTGGATAGCTTTGAATATGAGATTATGGGGGGGTCTTGCTTTGATATTTTCACTGGACAAACTTATGAAATATAGCCCTTTAAGAAGTTGAGATGGGGGCGCCTGGGTGGCTCAGTGGGTTAAAGCCTCTGCTTTCGGCTCAGGTCATCATCTCAGCGTCCTGGGATGGAGGCCCGCATCGGGCTCTCTACTCAGCAGGGAGCCTGCTTCCTCTTCTCCCTGTCTCTCCCTGTCTCTCTCTGCCTCTCTGCCTACTCGTAGTCTCTCTCTCTGTGTGTCAAATAAATAAATAAAATCTTTAAAAAAAAAGAAGTTGAGATGGATATGGGTTATGTTTTTAATAATTCGTGTGCAAGATGCCCAATTTAAAAATTTTTGAATATTTGGTTATTCTTCACTGTATAAGAGACAGGATTATCTATCTATCTACTATCTGAAGTGGGAAGCTTTACTGCAGAGTTTGATTTGAGCTCCACAAATGACCATAAGGTAGCGAAAGTACTTTTCCATAACGTTAAGCATTAGCATGTATTTCCATGGTCCAAACATAATGGAAGGTCTAATAAGAAAGACGTTTATGGTCTAATAAAAATGTTATTTTATATCCATATTTGTTTTTCCTAAGAAATTGGTAAGTTGGAGTATAACACAATAATAAATCTGTGTTGTCATTATATATAGTTTCATGGACCAATTACAATTTTTAATATGATTTTTGAAAGCTATTTACAAGGCTGCCTAACCACTATGAGACTTCACTTTGTTATTTATAAAACTATGATTCTTTGAAAGCAAATTATATTTGCAAATTGTCCAGTGATGAAAGAATCTGTATAAAATTTATAATTTCTTCCTTAGACTGCAAATTATAGTGAAACATTTAAACATGATTTTCAATAAGTATGGGTTTTTTCCTTAAATAAACACCCCTGCCCTAAAATCTTACTCTTTTCTGTTCTTTAGAAACTAGAATCATTTTTTCTTTGTTCTCAAGAAGTCTCTAATTTCCAAAGCTATTCTATATTTCAAAAAGACTTAATGCTATCATGTGGTCCCCTAAACTTAGACAAAGAATGGATTTGGGGATCACTGACATATGGAAGAGAGAGAGCATCCTGAGAGAGAAAATAGAATAAGAAAAAGAATAGGATAGAGGAAAGAGCCCTGAGGAAAGCCAACATTAGGAAAAAGAAAGAACTTTGGGCAAAGGAAAATTTGAATATTAGGACATCCTGGATGCCAAGGAAAAAGATGAGTGAATAGCCAAATGTATCAAACACTGTTTTACACTTCTGTTTAGGATGTAAGACTTCAAACAGACTATTAATTCCACCTGTGAGAAATAAATGGATGAACGAAAAAATAGGTATTTTACTTTGTCATCACACAGTTATAGAATCAATTTCTTATTTGATTCTAAATAAATTCCAAAGATAAACAAATCTTTCCTAGTTTTCACAGGTCAGTGGCCATTTGCCTCTTGGGGTAATCTGGAAATCATAGGCAGATGCAATAGTAAGCTTACTATAGACAAAGAAAAATTGTGAAGAAGAGGGGAAGACAGCCAAACTGGGCAGCTGGATTGGAATCTGAGAAAGCAGTAAGTGCCCTCCCTTCCCCCTACTGCCGATTCCCTCTGTTATTCTAAGTAAGCTCAGTCTTGCCATGAACTTAATACTGCCTAGAAAATAAACTTTATTTAAGAAAAATACCTTTTACATGGGCAATTTATTGGATTGGACTAACACTAGACTGAATTAATCAGAATAAATTATTGCAACAGGTCAATAGAAATAATCAAAACTGAAACACATGGAAAAAGATAATTTAAAAATTACTAAACAGGGGGGCCTGGGTGGCTCAGTTGGTTAAGCATCCAACTCTTGATTTGGTTCAGATCATGATCTCAGGATATGAGATTGAACCTCACATTGGGCTCCATGCTGAACGTGGAATCTGCTTAAGATTCTCTCTCCCCTTCTCCTTCTGCCTCTCCACCACCCCACTCATGTGTGCACTCTTTCTCTCTCTCTTTCTAAAATAAAATAAAGTAAAATAATAAAATAAAATAAAATAAAATAAAATAAAATAAAATAAAATAACTAAACAGGGAAGCAAGTATCTGAGAGAAAATATCAGGTGGCCTGGTATACATGTCATTGTTGTCCCGGGAAAGGAGAAAGAGAATGGGGCGGGGAGAAAAAATGAAAAGAGGGTAGCTGAAAAGTTTTCAAAATTGACTAAAGTCTCAGACCACAGAAGTTCAGTAAGGACCAAGTAGGAAAATACGAAGAAAATCTTGTCTAGGTACAACATAGTCAAGCTATTCAAAACTGAGACAACAACAACAACAACAAACCTTAAAAACAATCTTTGTTAAGAATAATAGGTGGCTGAATAAATATATGGAAGCCAGAAATAATGGAATAACATCTTTTAAATGCTAAAAGGAAGTTAACACATCTTTTACCTGATGAAAGTATCTACTCCAGTTACAGTGAAATAAAAATGTTTTCAAAGAACAAGATTATTCTGCACTAGCAGAAATAGGGGAGATGCATGAACAGTAGATGAAAGAAGTTTTTTTCAGGATGAAGAGAAAAGATCCCAATGGAGGGTTAGATTTTTCAGGAAGAAAATGGAAGACACCGGAAAGGGTAAATATGTAGAAAATTATAAAATATATTTTAAAAAATTTTCTTTAAAAGACTATCGGCTGTTTACAGAAAATATGATTAACTAGAATTTAAGTAAAAACTTGAAAAAAGAAAAAAAGAACTCCCCCACATACAAAATAAAGAAAATACAATAACAATTCATTTTGAAATTTGAAATATGTAGACATAAAATATGCACATACCAATAGCACAGTGGGAAGAAGGGCATGTATATTTTCTTACATTGTGAAGTTGTATACTGTGAATTCAAGGTACACTGTGATAAATTAAGGATAAATATAATCTCTAAGTAACCACTAAAAAATGATACACAATGAAAAACCCAATAGAATAGATAAAAATGAAATACTAAAAAATATTCAAATAATGCATAAGAGGCTATGAAATGTAGAGCAGAGGAAAAAGAGGTGGATAAATAGAAATCAACTAGCAAAGTGAAAGACATAAACATATCAATAATTACATCAATATTGATAGAATAAGAATTCCACTGAAAATGCAGAAAATGTCAGATTGAATTTGAAAATGAGGTCCAACAAAACAGCTTATAAGCCATTCTGTCATTCAGCTTATAAAAATAAAGATACAAAGAGGTTGGAAATTCACTTATAAAAAAATCAGTGTAACTGAGTAGTAGATAAAATAAACTTCAAGTCAATGGGTACTACCACAAATAAAGAAAAAGAAATTGGAGTGTTTATGTAATGACCTTTAAAGACTTATTCTAAAATTATAATAATTAAGGCAGTGTGGTTTGAGTGTAAACATAAGCAAATAGAACAACAGAACAGAATAGAGTATGGTGTAGAACTATACATATCCAGTCAACTAACTAATGTAGTGGCTCAGTGGGTTAAAGCCTCTGCCTTCGGCTCAGGTCATGATCTCAGGGTCCTGGGATCGAGCCCCACATCGGGCTCTCTGCTCAGCAGGGAGCCTGCTTCCTCCTCTCTCTGCCTGCCTCTGCCTACTTGTGATCTCTCTCTCTCTCTCTCTCTCTTTCTCTCTCTCTCTCTCTCTCTCTGTGTCAAATAAATAAATAAAATCCTTAAAAAAAATAAATAATAAAATAAAATGCCCTGTGCTTCACCTGTTCATCCTTCCTCCATCCCCCGAACCCCTGGCAACCAATGATTTTTATACTATCACCATACCTTTGCTTTTTCCCAAATGTCATGAAGTTGGAATCATACACTACATAGTCTTTTCAGACTGCCTCCACCCTGCCCTGTCAACCCCGCAGAAGCTCCCTTCTGTATATTTGCAGTCAATCATTTCTCCTACTCCTAGCCTCAGGCAACCTCATATCTGTTTTTTGAATGCATAGTATTTTGCCTTTTCTAAGAATTTTATATAAGCTTAGTCATACAATATGACTGACATGACAATAGCCATATAATATGCAAACTTTTGTAAGGGCTTTGTTCAGTAGTGTAGTATCTTTATTGCATGTATCAGTAGCTTGTTTCATTTTTTAGTGTATTCCATTATATGGATATACCACATTTTGTTTATCCTCTCACTTACAAATGAATGTTTGGATTGTTTCCACTTTTAAGCTACCGTGAATAATGATGCTATGAACATTCACATAAAAAGCTTTATGTGAGCATAAACATGTGGTACATGTGGTACAACATGTGGTCAATTTTAAACTATTCCATGTGGACTTGAGAAGAATATATATTCTATAATTGTTGTAGGTAGTATTTTACATATAAACCAAGCTTGTTAACTGTAATTAGAATACACATACTTCTGAAAAATCTTCTTGACATATTAATTGCTGACAAAACTGTGTTGAAATCCTCACTATAATTATTGCTCCTTTTAGTGCCATCAGTGTTTGCTTATATATTTTGGTCCTGTGTTATTACTTGCATATATGCTTTGTATTGTATGGTGGCATACTTCATCCCTGGTGAGGGTTTTAGCACTGAAGTCTAATATGTTGACATTAATATAGCTTTATTAATAAAAAAAATTTATTTGGTTATTATTTGCCTGACATATTCTATAATTTTTTCTTACTTTCAAACTGTCTATATTCTTATATTTTTAATGTTTCTTTTAAACAGAATATAGCTTAATTTTTTTCAGGTCAAAGTTCATCTTTTAACAGAATAATTTAGACTTGTCATTACTAATATATTTTAATTTATTAATATTTATTTTGCATTTTCTGTGTATTCTGCCTTTCTTCTCTCTGCTTTTCTCTTTTTTTCTCATATTCATTTGGACTGATTTAATATTTCCCTCTACCAATATTTTTTTCTAGTTAATAATCTGTAACTGATACCCAATTTCTATTCTTTTGGTAGTTGCCTTATAGATTTTATTATCCATACTTTACTTATCAAAATCTGAAGTTAATATTTTGCCGTCCTTTTATACAATGTACAGTGGAAAGCTTTAATTTTTCACCAATAAATTTTACAATTTTTAAAACAATTTTTCTCTAATAAGTTTTATTATTTCCTATTTTATATATTTCTGGTCTGTCTTTTTCTACTGAAAGATATAATGTGTTCCTATATTTACAAAATATCTAAATTTATTCATATATTATCACATTTTTTAAAAATCGGTGTTTCTTGTTTCTCATAGTTTCCATTTGGAGTTAACTTCCTTCTTCTGAAGTATATTCTGTGTAATTTTTCTGTGAGTGTTTATTGACCAATATATAAAATACATATATAAATTTATATTTATTTATGGGAATGAAATTTCAGGTTTATAGTTATTGCAGTTATTTTCAATATCTTCTGATTTCTCTATTAAGAAGTGAGATGTCACTATTTTTTCCTTTGATGGTAATTTGTCATTTTCATTATGCCCTTAGCATAATTTGTGTTTCTATTTTTAAATATTGAAGGGTTAATTTATTTATAATTATCCTGTTTGGGATAAGTTGTGCATCCTGAATCTATGCTGCACTGTACTTCTCTACAAATGCAACATCCTGAGGTATTATCTCTACATATTGCTTTTTTTCATCATTCTCTTTTACCTCTTTGCTGGAACTCCAATCAGATATTTCTCAAAATTTTACATTTTAGGGGTGCTTGGCTGGCTCAGTTGGTAGAGCATGTGACTCTGACTCGGAATTGTAAGTTTGAACCCCACATTGGGTGTAGAGATTACTTAAAAATAAAGTCTTAACAACAACGACGACAACAACACAACAACAACACAAAAATCTTCACATTTTATCTTCTTTGTCTCAACCTCTCTTTCATATTTGTTTCCATTTGTCCCTCTTCTGGGCAATGTACAATTTCTTCTAATCTTCCAGTTCAATAACTGGAGTCAGCTGTGTGTAACAAAGCACATTGGTTTCTGTACACAGTTTTTTCAACTCTATCTGATTCCCCTCCCAAGAAGCAACTACTTTTGACTTTTCTTAAAACTATTGATCAAAAATCTCTCAACAGAGTCCAGGGCCAGATGGCCTTCCAGTGGAATTCTACCAAATATTTAAAGAAAAATTAATACCTATTGTTCCCAAGCTGTTTCAAAAAATAGAAATGGAAGGAAAACTTCCAAACTCATTCTATGAGACCAGTATAATCTCGATCCCAATACCAGACAAAGACCCCCAAAAAAGGAGAATTACAGACCACTATCCCTGATGAACATGGATGCAAAACATTTCACCAAGATACTAGCTAATAGGATACAACAGTACATTAAAAGGGTTATTCACTTTTGTTTTTTGGGAGGTTTTAATCACTACTTGGGTCTCATCTGGTTATTGGTCCATTCAGGTTGTCAATTTCTTCCTGTTTCAATTTTGTTTACAGGTTTCCAGGAATGCATCCATTTCTTCCAGGTTGCTTAATTTATTGGCATATAGCTGTCAATAATAATTTATGATAATTATTATTTCCTTGGTGTTAGTCATGATCTCTCCCCTTTCATTCATAATTTTATTAATTTGGGCCCTTTCTCTTCTCTTTTGGATAAGTCTGGACAGTGGTTTATCAATCTTATTAATTCTTTCAAAGAACCAGCTTCTACTTTTGTTAATGTGTTCTACTGTATCTCTGGTTTCTAATTCATTGATCTCTGCTCTAATCTCAATTATTTCCCTTCTTGTGCATGGGTTAGGTTTAATTTGTTGTTGATTCTCCAGATCTTTAAGGTGTAAAGATAGTTTGTGTATTTGGGATTTTTTCTGTTTTTTGAGTGTGGCTTGGGTGGCCATGTATTTCCCCCTTAGGACTGCCTTTGCTGTATCCCATAGGTTTTGGACTGGTGTGTCTTCATTCTCAGTGGTTTCCATGAATTGTTTAAGTTCTTCTTTGATTTCCTGGTTGATCCAAACATTCTTGAGTGGGATAGTATCTAGCTTCCTAGTGTTTGAATTTCTTCTAAACTTTTTCCTGTGATTGAGTTCCAGTTTCAAAGGATTGTGGTCTGAGAATATGCAGGGAATAATCTCAGCCTTTGGTATCTGTTGAAACCTGATCTGTGACCCAGTATGTGGTCAGTCCTGGGAAAAGTTACATTCTCACTGAGGAAAGGCTGAGAGCCTTTCTCTTAAGATCAGGAACATGACAAGGATGTCCACTGTTGCCACAATTGTTCCACATAGTATTAGAAGTCCTAGCAATAGCAATCAGACAACAAAAAGAAATAAAAGGTATTCAAATTGGTAAAGAAGAAGCCAAACTCTCTGACTTCACAGATGACATGATACTTTATGTGGAAGACCCAAAAGACTCCACCCCCAGGAGTTACTAGAACTCATACAGCAATTCAGTAATGTGGTAGGAAACAAAATCAATGCACAGAAATCAGTTGATTTCTTATACACCAACAATATAACTGTAAAAAGAGAAATTAGAGAATTGATTCCATTTACAGTAGCACCAAAAACCATAAGATAGCTTGGAATAAACCTAACCTAAGAGGCATAGGATCTATACTTGAGGAACTACAGAACACTCATAAAAGAAATTGAAGAAGACACAAAAATATGGAAAAACATTCCATGCTCATGGATCAGAAGAATAAACATTGTTAAAATGTCTATGCTGCCCAGAGCAATCTATACTTTCAGTGCCATCCCAATGAACATACCAAGGGCATTCTTCAAAGTGCTGGAACAAACAATCCTAAAATTTCTAGAGAACCAGAAAAGACCCCGAATCGCCAAGGAAATGTTGAAAAAGAAAAACAAAGCTGAGGGCATCACGTTGCCTGATTTCAAGCTATATTACAAAGCTGTGATCACCGAGACAGCATGGTACTGATACAGAAACAGACACATAGACCAATGGAATGGAGTAGAGAGCCAAGATATGGACCCTCAACTCTATGGTCAAATAATCTTTGACAAAATAGGAAAAAATATCCAATGGAAAAAAGACAGTCTCTTTAATAAATGGTGCTGGGAAAATTGGACAGCTATGTGTAGAAGAATGAAACTTGACCATTCCCTTATACCATACACAAAGATAAACTCAAAATGGATGAAAGACCTCAATGTGAGGCAGAAATCCATCAAATCCTAGAGGAGAACATAGGCAATAACCTCTTTGACATCAGCCACAGCAATTTCTTTCAAGACATGTCTCCAAAGGCAAGGGAAGCAAAAGCAAAAATGAACTTTTGGGATTTCATCAAGATAAAAATCTTCTGCACAGCAAAAGAAACAGTCAACAAAACAAAGAGGCAACCCACAGGATGGGAGGAGATATTTGCAAATGACACTACAGACAAAGAGCTGATATCCAAGATCTATAAAGAACTTCTCAAACTCAACACCCAAAAAACAAATCATCAAGTCAAAAAATGGGCAGAAGTCATGAACAGATACTTCTCCAAAGAAGATATACAAATAGACACAAGAAAAAATATTCATCATCATTAGCCATCAGGGAAATTAAAATCAAAACCACATTGAGATACCACCTTACACCAATTAGAATGGCAAAAATTAACAAAACAAGAAACAACAAATGTTGGCAAGGGTGTGGAGAAAGGGAACCCTCTTGCACTGTTGGTAGGAATGCAAGTTGATGCAGCCACTTTGGAAAACAGTGTGGAGGTTCCTCAAGAAATTAAAACTACCCTATGGTACCCTATGACCCAGCAATTGCACTACTGGGTATTACCCCAAAGATACAGATGTAGTGAGAAAAAAAAAGGCCAATTGCACCCCAATGATCATAGCAGCAATGTCCACAATAGCCAAACTATGGAAATAGCCGAGATGCCCTTCAACAGACAAATGGATAAAGAAGATGTGGTCCACATATACAATGGAATATTACTCAACCATCAGAAAGGATAAATACCCAACTTTTGCATCAACATGGGTGGGTCTGGAGGAGATTATGCTAAGTGAAATAAGTCAAGCAGAGAAAGTCAATTATCGTATGGTTTCACTTATTTGTGGAACATAAGGAATAGCATGGAGGACATTAGGAGAAGGAAGGGAAAAATAAAGGCAGGGGGCGGGGATCAGATGGGGAGACAAACCATGAGAGACTATGGACTCCAGGAAACAAACTGAGGGTTTTAGAAGGGAGGGGTGAGCCTGGTGATGGGTGTTAAGGAGGGCACGAATTGCGTGGAGCACTGGACGTTATATGCAAACAATGAATCATGGAACACTGCATCAAAAACTAATGATGTACTGTATGGTGGCTAACATAACATAATACAAAAAATAAAAAGAAAGCTAAACTGAACTGATGAATCATTGAACATTATATCAAAAACCAGTGATATACCTTGGCTAATTAAATTTAAATTAAAAAAAATAAAATGAAAGGTCAAAAAAAAAAAGGAGGAATGTACTCAACATAATAAAGGACATGGAAAACTCACAATTGACATCATACGTAATTGTGAAAAACTGAGAGCTTTTCTTCTAAGATCAGGAAGAAGACAAGGATATCCACTCTCACTACTTTTATTGAACACAGTACTGGCTGTCCTAGCTACAGCAATTAGACTAGAAAAATAAATAAAAGGCATTTAAATTGGTAAGGAAGAAGTAAAACTTTACCTATTTACAGATGAAATGATACTATATATAGAAACTTTAAAGATTCCACCAAAAAACTACTAGAATTGATCAATGAAATCAGTAAAGTTACAGGATACAAAATTCATATACAGAAATCTGTTTCATTTCTATACACTGATAATGAAGTAGCAGAAAGAGAAATTAAGAAAACAATCCCATTTACAATTGCACCAAAAGGAATAAAATACCTAGGAATAAACTTAACCAAGGAGGTGAAGGACTTGTCCTCCAAAAACTATAAAACACTGATGAAAGAAATTGAAGACAACACAAACAAATGGAAAGATAGTCCATGCTCATGGATTGGAAGAGCCAATATCATTAAAATATCCATTCTACTTAAAATAATCTATTGATTTAATGCAATCCCTATCAAAATAACAATAGCAAGGTAGCAGAGCAACAATCCTACAACAAATAATCCTAAAATTTGTATGGAACCACAAAAGACCCTGAATAGCCAAAGCATCTTGAGAAAAAACAAAGCTGGAGGCACCATAATTTTAGATATTAGTTATATTACAAAACTGTAGCAATCAAAACAATATGGTACCGACACAAAAACAGATACATAAATCAATGGAACAGAATAGAAAACCCAGAAATAAACCCAGGTTTATGTGGTCAATTAATATGACAAAGGAGGCAAGAATATACCATGGGTAAAGAACAGTCTCTTCAACAAATGGTGCTGGAAAAACTGGACAGCTACACAGAAAGGAATGAAACTAAACTACTTTCTTATACCATACAGGAAAATAAACTCAAAGTGGATTAAAGACCTGAATGTGAGACCTGAAGCCATAAAATTCCTAGAACAAAACATAGGCAGCCATATCTTTGACATCAGCTCTAGAAACATTTCTCTAGATATGTGTTCTCAGGCAAGGGAAACAAAAACAAAAATAAACTATTGCAGTTACCTCAAAATAAAAATATATCAACAACTTATGCAACTCAACATCAAAAAACTCAAATAATCTGATTAAAAATGGGAAGGAACCTGAATAGACATTATTCCAAGAAAGTATACAGATGGCCAACAGACACATGAAAAGATAATCAACATCATTAATTATCAGGGAAATGCAAATTGAAACCACAATGAGATATCACTTTACACCTGCCAGCATGGCTAAAAATGAAAACACAAGAAACAAGTGTTGGCAAGGATCTTTCTTATTATCTTTGGAAAATTCCCTTTGCCTTTCTCCTAAATTGGATTGCAAATTTATTTTACATCTCTTTCCCATTCTCTTGCTTTCACTCTTGCTCTTTCTCATTTTATGTGTACTCCCTTATTTTAGGGGAATCCATTTTCCAATACTTTATCATGTTAAAAAGATGATATAAGTAAAGGGACATTTTGATAATTGACCTCGATATAAATGTCTCTTTGGTCCTTCTGCTCTAATTGGATTTGTTTCCCACTACACTTTGAACACTTGGTATCTTGGCATTCCCCCTGGAATTCAATTTTATAGACTCTTTTGCTCCTCTAGTGTGTTGAATCTCTTGTTTTCTATATCCTATTTCTTTCTCTTTCTTGACTTACCTTGTTTGTTGGAGGACATCTTTCTGTTAATTTCTCGGCAAATATATATAGGAGAGATAACAGTTTTGAAAATTTAGGCATCTATAAAGTCTTCATATTACTCTTATTTTTGAATTTTGGTTTGGTTAAAGTTGGAAGTATTTTCCTCTGAATTTGATGGAATTGTTTCAATTGTCTTAATCCATTGCTACTCCTGAGTACTCTCAGACTATCTGATTCCTTATTATGTATAATCTCCCTGCCTCATCCCAATGCTGTGAAATATCACAATGATATACCTTCAAGAGGGTTTATTTTCATCCCTTAATCCAAGTACTTTGTGAAACTTCATTCTAGAAATTTATGTCTTTCAGTTTTAATTTTTTTCTTAAATTATTTTATTAATGGCTTCTATATCTCCATTTTCCTTCTCTCTCTGTCTTTCATTTCTTTCAGCCTCCATTATACACGTGTTAACGATCTTGATTTTCTAATTTCATAAATTTGTTCCTTGCTTTCCATTTCTTTATCATTTCCCCATATCTTTCATGGAGATTTTAACTTCATTTTCAAACTTTCTATTGACTTTTTCATTTCTGGATATCTATATTTATTTGGAAGACTTTATTCGTTTCTGAATGTTCTTTTTTTAAACTACCATCATTTTCTTATTTCACAGATAGAATATATTTTCTTACCTGTCTGAAGATATTAACAATAAATTTTTAAGTTTTTTTCTTCTATAGTGTCAATTTCTTCAAAGTTACTTTGTCTGTTTGGAACCATGCTAAAGACTTTATCACATTTCTGTTGTCTTTTATTTCATCCTCATAATTAAGAATGGGAAACTTAAATGTTAACTGAAAATATAGGTGGAGATTATTGACTTTAGCTGTCCTAGAACGATCTGAATGGGATTTTTGCTGAAGAATCTCAGTACTTTAGGTTTTCATAAGATTGTAGTTTTCTAAGACAGTTTTCTTATAAAATCCTCTTTGGAGTGTAAAGGGTTAGTGCCCTTATAGTTGAGTAGGGAAACTGGGTTTTATGTTTCAGTCTTCAGCATTTAATATGTATTAGTCAATATTAGTTAGTCAATCTTCCATTTCTCCAGAAAATAATTCTCCAGTCTTCAATCAGAATTGAGGAGGGGCATCATCAGAGTATGAAGAGGAAAGTACATATAGGAGACCCTAAGTTATCACACATGTTTTAGCCAATCCTCCTTATTTTAATTTCTGATCCACTACAAATTCCAAAAACAGCTGTTGCTACAATTTCTGAACTTTTTGAGGATTCTTCTGTGTAAACCCAAGTTCTGAGATTTCACTACTGTTGATTTGGACTAGGCATTCTGGATTTCTCTATTTTTACTGTTGTCATCTCTCTTGTTTTATGAATTTTTGTCCTTGAAATATGCAGTTTTGTGATAATTTTTGAGACAGTGAAGTTGGATGTGTTTGTTAAATCTACTCCTTTTTTTTGTTTAACATATAATGTATTATTTGTTTCAGGGGTACAGGTCTGTGAATCATCAGTCTTACACAATTCACAGCACTCACCATAGCACGTACCCTCCCCAATGTCCATCACTCAGCCACCCTATCCTTCCGCCCCCCCACCAACAACCCTCAGTTTGTTTCCTAAGAGTAAGAGTCTTCTATGGTTTGTCTCCCTCCCCGGTCCCATCTTGTTTCATTTTTTCCTTCCATACCCCCCCCATGATTCCCCACCCTGCCTCTCAAATTCTTCATATGAGAGACATCATATGATAATTGTCTTTCTCTGATTGACTTATTCCACTTAGCATAATACCCTCTAGTTCCATCCACATAGTTGCGAACGGCAAGATTTTGTGGTTTTTTGATGGCTGCGTAGTATTCCAGTGTGTGTGTGTGTGTGTGTGTGTGTGTGTGTGTACACACACATATATATCCAGTCTATATGTATATAGACTATGTATATATATGTATATGTATATATATATATACACACACACACACACATATATACACATATATATATATATATACACACACACATATCCAGTCATCTTTTGATGGATATCTAGGTTCTTTCCATAGTTTGGCTATTGAGGACATTGCTGCTATAAACATTTGGGTGCAAGTGCTCCTTCAGATCACTACATTTGTATCTTTAAGGTAAATACCCAGTAGTGCGATTGTTGGGTCATAGGGTAGCTCTATTTTCAACTTTTTTAGGAACGTCCATACTGTTTTCCAGAGTGGCTAGACCAACTTGCATTCCCACCAATAGTGTAGGAGGGTTCCCCTTTCTCCACATCCTTGCCAACATCTGTCGTTTCCTGACTTGTTAATTTTAGCCATTCTGACTGGTGTGAGGTGGTATCTTACTGTGCTTTGGATTTGTATTTTCCTGATGCTGAGTGATGTTGAGCACTTTTTCACGTCTCTGTTGGTCATTTGGATGTCTTCTTTGCAGAAGTGTCTGTTCATGTCTTCCACCCATTTCTTGATTGGATTATTTGTTCTTTGGGTGTTGAGTTTGAGAAGTTCTTTATAGATTGTGGATACAAGCCCTTTATCTGATATGTGATTTGCAAATATCTTCTCCCATTCTGCCAGTTGTCTTTTGGTTTTGTTGACTATTTCCTTTCCTGTGCAAAAGTTTTTGATCTTGATGAAATCCCAATAGTTCATTTTTGTCTTGGTTTCCCTTGCCTTTGGTGATTTTTTTAGGAAGAAATTGCTGCTGGTGAGGTTGAAGATGTTGCTGCTTTTGTTTTCCTCAAGGATTTTGATGTATTCCTGTCTCACATTGAGGTCTTTCATCCATTTTGACTCTATTTTTGTGTGTGGTGTAAGGAAATAGTCCAGTTTCATTCTTCTGCATGTGGCTGTCCAATTTTCCCAACACTATTTGTTGAAGAGACTCTCTTTTTTCCATGGACATTCTTTCCTGCTTTTTGGAAGATTAGTTGACCATAGAATTGAGAGTCCATTTGTGGGCTCTCTATTCTGTTCCTATGTGTCTGTTTTTGTGCCAGAACCATACTGTCTTGATGATTACAGCTTTGTAATAGAGCTTGAAGTCTGGAATTGTGATGCCACCAACTTTGGTTTTCTTTTTCAACATTGCTCTGGCTATTCGGGGTCTTTTCTGGCTCCATATAAATTTTAGAATTATTTGTTCCATTTCTTTGAAAAAAATTGATGGTATTTTGATAGGTATTGCATTAAATATGTAGATTGCTGTAGGCAGCATAGATATTTTCACAATATTTGTTCTTCCAATCCATGAGCATGGAATGCTTTTCCATTTCTTTGTGTTTTCCTCAATTTCTTTCATGAGTACTTTATAGTTTTCTGAGTACAGATTCTTTGCCTCTTTGGTTAGGTTTGTTCCTAGGTATCTTATGGTTTGGGGTGCAGTTGTAAATGGGATCGACCCCTTACTTTCTCTTTCTTCTGTCTTGCTGTTGGTGTATGGAAATGCAACTGATTACTGTGCATTGATTTTCTATTCTGACACTTTACTGAATTCCTGTATGAGTTCTAGCAGTTTTGGAGTGGAGTCTTTTGGGTTTTCCACATAAAGTATCATATCATCTGCAAAGAGTGAGAGTTTGACTTCTTTGCTGTTTCAGATGCCTTTTATTTCTTTTTGTTGTCTGACTGCTGAGGCTAGGACTTCTAGTACTATGTTGAATAGTAGTGGTGGTAGTGGACAGCCCTGCCATGTTCCTGACCTTAGGGGAAAAGCTCCCAGTTTTCCCCCATTGAGAGTGATATTCGCTGTGGGTTTTTCATAAATGGCTTTTATGATATTGAGGTATGTACCCTCTATCCCTACACTGTGAAGAGTTTTGATCAAGAATAAATCTACTCTTTTAACTCAGAAGGTTTTTTTTCTTGACTTCAGATTTTTATAGATGAAAACTTGTACTATCGTTTATGAGAATACTTACTATGACAATTTATAAAATATATAATGAACTTCATGTATCTCTTAATTTATTTTAAGCATTAGTTTGATGAATACAGAGTATTTCCATGACAAGTAAATTATATTTGGCAATAAAATGATTAAATTTACTGATGACTACTAATTATTCTACTGTGTTTGGTTACTTGCAATTCCTTAGAATTTAGTCACAATAGTGGTGGTATCTACATTTGCATATAACCTTTTAAGCATTTTCCAAACTTGTCTCCTAATTGGTTATTACCTTCATTAAAAAAAATAGTCTTTATCACTACTATAAACTTAATCCACAATAAGACTGTCATTGCTATGGGCATTCCCCATATGTCTGATAAGAGCCCTAATTTTATTTTATTGCACTTAAAAGAGGGAAAGCCAACAGGAGTAAAGGGCATCATACTCTAATTACTTGTATTTTATAGTTTAATAATTGACAGATGGGTAATCTAGAGAATACACTTACATAACATTTTTTAAGCTAGTAAAAGTTCATAAAACCTTAAAAGAACTAATTCTGTTTTTCTTTTATGGAATTATTAAAATAATCCATCTGATTATAATCTGTGCACTTAGGCAGAATAAAAGCTTACTGGCACTGTGTGTGACACAGTCAGTTCTAAGCTTTCAATTTTTCCAGTGGTTGTGCCAAAACTATTTTAAAACAGTACCTGAGCCTAGTATTGCTTAATATGTTCCTTGAACCTTACTTGGTAAAAGATAATCTTATGTTTTCAAGGCTATCCTGATTTCTGTTTTTAGTTCAGTTTAATATGAATGTTTTAAATTTGCATGATTCTGACAAGAAGACAACTTTAAAACCTGACGGCTTTTTCATTTGTAAAAGTGAAACAAAAAATAATAAAATGAGCGGGCTGATTTTACATTTTTTAAAATATTTTTTCTAATTTTTAGAAATTAGGTTATAGATCAGCCAGTTCATGTTTGAGAACCTTTTGAGCTATTTAATTATTGTAGAGACAATACTTTTTTTTCAAATTGGAATAGATGGATATTATAACTGCAAGTGTGATGCCATTCAATTTTGTAGCTCTCTGATTTTTCTTCATTAGATCCAATTTTTGTTTGAATGGATAACTCCAAAAAGAATTCTCCTACTTAAAGTGAGGTCTGGGAATGTATGACAAGTTACCTGCTTTTCTCACTGTTTATTGAAACAAGATGAGTTTGATTTATAAATAGTGGGTTAAAGGATATCATTTAATAAGTTTGTTTTTTCTCAAAACTAAAAGATCAAGTTGTTGACTTTTCCCCCCAAGAATTGTAGCTGCGAATGAGGTGAAATTAATGTTAATAGTGAAAATAATGTTTATTTGAAAACAACTAATATGAGTGATAGCCTAGACAAGGCTTCCGCTTTCATTGGCATACAAGAACCAGAGGTATGGGAGAGTTAGAGCAATAAGTAATGATATAAACACTGTGTCAGACACTATTTTATAAGCTTTATGTGCATTAACTCATCTTTATAACATCCTGTAAGGTATATAAAATTATTATCCCCAAATTATACACAAAAACACAGAGGCAAGTCGTTTATTAAAATGGAAGTCTACAACCTTAACTACCACTCTAAATTACTGCTACTAAAAGAAAATTCTCCAGAGAAACATGAGATTGCTCCTAAAGTAAGAAAAAGAAGGGGGAAAAAAGGATACAGTCAAACCAAATGACTCAAGATCACTGTGGCTGTAGTTTATAAAAGAAGTCACTAGTCGATATTATTGTGGGATTTTAACCTTATTTTGCTTATATAGAGAACACAATAACTAAAGTAAAGATCATTAAAGTAAATTTATCACATTAAAATCAAGAAGAAACAGTACTTAGTGTGCAGGTTCTCAACTTTTTGATACTATCTTCGAAATACATTTTTTTCTTTTATAAGTATCTAAAACAGGGCCATATACTAATGTGTCTTTCTTTCTTTCTTTCTTTCTTTCTTTCTTTCTTTCTTTCTTTCTTTTTTTGACAGAGAGAGAAAGATTACAGGTAGGCAGAGAGTCAGGCAGAAAGAGCAAAGAGGAAGCAGGCTCCCTGCTGAGCAGAGCTTGATCCCAGGACCTTGAGATCATGACCTGAG
Source organism: Ailurus styani (assembly GCA_002007465.1). NCBI lineage: Eukaryota > Metazoa > Chordata > Mammalia > Carnivora > Ailuridae > Ailurus > Ailurus styani. Next base: position 401,701 of record LNAC01000705.1, read on the forward strand.
CCGAAGGCAAAGGCTTTAACCCACTGAGCCACCCAGGTGCCCCTAGAATGTATGTTTAATTAAATATCGCTTAATTAAGTAAATTTCGTGTGCAAGATTGTATAATCCAAATATAACATTGCTTTGACCTTAAGACCCACAGTAACACATCAAAAATATTTACAAATTCAACTCCAAGAGCCTTGAAGAAAGATGTAGACCTTCACAGATGTTCTCAAGAAGCAGTTAAGAGAGTTTACCCCACATAACACACCCAGTGTTCTCTCAGTCCCATTTCACATAGCAGCTGCTGTTTCTATAATTTTCTTTCTGTCTCTTCTGCCTATTTTAGAAGAGACACCCTATGTCCTTATTTATATAGGATCATTTACCTCCTTTTCTAGGTTTCCTCTGAATCTTGGCACATTTCTCCACCAGTACATGAAAGACCCTACCTATCCTCCCACACAGAAAAGGAACTTCCCAAACAGAAGAGTAGGGAGAAAGACTGATAAAGGTCAAACCATAGCAATGCCAAATTCTAGGCAAATACTTACTTATTATAGCTTCATAAAAATTGCCAGCAGCTTCCCCCCTCTGATAAATAATAAAAGTATTGGAACAAAAACCTGTTGATAATTTATTTTCTCGTGACACCATATGGCAAGAATAACAAGTCACTGATTTCACAGATCTTCACTGAAAAACAGAAGAGGGAAAGGGAAAGTGGAAGATAATGAATAAAAAGTTATGAATCAATGGCAATAATTACATTTTTCTTAGCAGACCATGTGGAACTGGAAAGGGACTGCTGGAAATAGGAATTTAAAAGTAGAAGAAGAAACACAGTACGCCATTTAAACTTAGTAGTTTTTCCTTCACTTATTTATTCTACCGATATTATTGTGGTAGTAGTAGTAGAGGGAGGATAGAAGTGAAAGGAATTTTAGAGTCACATTAATTTTGTAATGCTTATTAGACACCCAAGTACAGATGTCAAGTAAACTTGGATAAATGTAACTCCATCTCAGAGGAAAAGCGTAGACTGCAGATGTAAGTTTGGAGATCATCATGAGATAATTGTATTAAGTTATGAAATTGGCTGGTGTTACCTCAGAAGACAGTAGAGAAAGAGAAGGAAATATTATATTAGGGTAAAAGGAGAAGACAAAGAAGACAGAAAGAGCAGCCAGTGGAATAAGAGGAAGTGCATGAGTGTGTGATGCTGGGAAAGCAGGGAAAGAAAGGTCGGAGTGGTCAACCATGCTTAAGGTTAGCAAAGTTTCACTGGATTTGACAATGTGAAAGCCACTGGTGAACTTAGCAAAAGCAATTTCAGTGGAATGTGGAAAAGGAACCTAGAATTAAGGGGAAGTGAGCTGAGTAGAGAAAGCCTTCATAGGCTAATTTATTGAACTTCTATAATTATTCTCATCAGCCAAATCCCAACTCTAATTACTGCTCACCTTAATTTTTTGGAACCATAGTCCACATGATGCTGTCATCTTTTCTCTACATTTGTTTACCTCTTATTTATCCCTTTTCAAAATTTCTTCACTGTATCTCAAGAAATTCTTTTTCTAAGGTTAAAAGACTCTCCTAATATCCTCAACCATATTTTCAAATGTTATCTCTACTTCCTTATTGCTTTATTGCCTTCCTTACCTGCCTTGACTGAGACATCATTTGTCTTCCCTCACATGCCATAGTGGCCAGGAGTGGGAACATGGTCTTTGCTCACTATTGCCATTTCCATGTCATACCCCTGCTCTTTTGAGAGTTTTCTGGGGTTGAATGGGGGGTGGGGGGTGCCTGGGTGGCTTAGTTGTTAAGCATCTGCCTTGGGCTTGGGTCATGATATCAAGGTCCTGGGATAGAGCCCTGCATCAGGCTCCCTGCTCAGCGGGAAGCCTGCTTCTCCTTCTCCGACTTCCCCTGCTTGTGTTCCCTCTCTCTCTCTGTGTCTCCCTCTGTCAAATAAATAAGTAAAATCTTACAAAAAAAAAAAAAAAGAGGGCGCCTGGGTGGCTCAGTGGGTTAAGCCTCTGCCTTAGGCTCAGGTCATGATCTCAGGGTCCTGGGATCAGGTCCCGCATCGGGCTCCCTGCTCACGGGGAAGCCTGCTTCCTCCTCTCTCTCCGACTGCCTCTCTGCCTACTTGTAATCTCTCTCTGTGTGTCAAATAAATAAATAAAATCTTTAAAAAAAAAGAGGTTGGATGTGGTGTTGATTATCTTTAAAGTAGCAAAGCTCTGAGAAAGTCTTACATATTGGTCTTTTCTGTTGCTGATGACGTCCAGGGCTCTTACTAGTATTTATTTTTTCTCCAGAATTGATATTTGGTGCCAGAATATAACTCAAGGAAATATTATTTCAGTTATATCAGAGGGTTAGGATTTTGATTATGAAGTTTTCAGCTTCTTTAACTCCCTCTGGATATTATCTCTGGAAAATAAGAAGCTAACATTTTTTTCTAAATATAAAACACCAAAAATAGTCATGTATGGAAGAATATTGTGAAATAATGTGACTTGAGAAAAAAGGGATGGTAATACAGTACACAAGAAAGGAGATAGAAACTCTTGTAACTTTTTGATTATGAAAATATTCTATATGCTAATTTTCATTCTAATTTATAGATTACAGAATGTTTGGGCAAAGCAAGTTTTTTCTCTGAATTTATTATCCAGTTTGTTTTCATGAAACATACATCTCTTTCTATTTTTTTTTAAAGATTTTATTTCTTTATTTGACAGAGAGAGAGAGAGATCACAAGTAGGCAGAGAGGCAGAGAGAGAGGAGGAAGCAGGCTCCCTGCCGAGCAGAGAGCCCGAAATGGGCTTCGATCCCAGGACCCTGAGATCATGACCTGAGCCGAAAGCAGAGGCTTTAACCTACTGAGCCACCCAGGCGCCTGAAACATACATCTCTTTCTAAATCAACCTTTAACCCTAAGAAACATTTGAACCTAGGAATATTATCTCTTTGGTGCAAGAATTTTCCTATTGAATGACTCATTATTCAGTTTTTATTAATTGAATTTGATTAAAAAGATCAAGTGCCCAAGAAGTATAATCTGTAATTTTAGATAACCTTTTAATAATCAAACACTTTTCTTTCATATACTCATCATTAAACCCATGGTTCATTAAATAACATTAATTTTTAAATCTTCTATATCATTCACTCATCATCTCAAATCTCTTAAGTAGTTTCTTAGTAAGGAGAAATGGTATATAGGATCATGACTAGTTTAATTATTTAGCCTATCAACTTGGAAATGAATCTACCTTCAGGATTATTTTCCACCTATGAATAGGCCCCAATGGAGATAATAAACCCTTGGATACCAGAGAGATTAATTAGTGAGATGGTCTCTGGAGGCCCTCACTGTGAGTTCTCAGCCCTGTCTTGTGAAAAAGCCTTCTAAGAGAAAGCCTTTCTCTGCTTTGTGAACATAATGCGGTTTTTCTTTTAGAAAGTGGTCACATACCCCAAGAGTCTAATTTAATGAATTTGGTTGTCCATTTGACTTTTCCTTCTGAATATAAGATAGTTCAAGGTAGAGACTCAATTCTTCGGCTGAATCTTTTCAAACTAGTGGTGTAATTATTAAAATAACAAATATGAAATCTGTGGTTAGGTAGACTATAAGTTCCTTCATTGCAGATAAATGATTGTGGACGTAGGTTCTTTTCCGAGTTTTACAATAGACAATAAAAAAAACTTGCAGTTGTATAGCCTTAGAAAATATCATTGACTCTATTGAAACCATTTGTTGGTATTAAATACACATACTTGTAGATTTTTTTTCACATAAAGATTGTGTATATCTCACCTTTTTGCTTCTTGTTTGAAGCCAATCACACTGCTTTTCTTACACTGAATATGAAGTGTTTTTCTTTTATGAATTAAATAACCATCAGTATGGTACAGCATAGATTTGGAGACATATAAAGTGATCTCAGACTAAGTTTTCATCTTTAAGAGAGAATTTGCAGGTCAGAGCTGTTTAAGTGTTATGCATTACTTTATGCGTTCTTGGGGTTTCATTTACCTCATCTCTGAGATTAAAAACTTGGACTAAATTACAATTCCTTAAAGGGCTGAAAATTAGTTATTGTTTGATTGCCATGAATTAGTCTAAGATTAAAAATTGAAGGTTGAACAATGGATGTTTAATAAACATGAATTATTAAGCACTAAATTTATACATGACATTTAATTTCTTCCAGAAAAGTTAAAGAATAAAGTCTCTTGCCTTGAATTGGCTTATATTTAAAAAGGAAAAATCACACAAACAACCAGGTACATTAAAGAAGTCATTCTATAGATCTTGATTTTTTTTCTTCATCCAATCTATTTACTTATGTCTATTAGTTAGACCTTGTGCAGTGAACAGAGGATTGACAGATGAATAAGACATGGCCTCTGACCTCAAAGAGTTTACAGAATAGTTAACATGTTGTTAAAAGTCATAGCAAAGGGGCACCTGAGTGGCTCAGTTGGTTAACCATCTGCCTTCAGCTTGGGTCACGATCTCAGGGTCCCGGGACCAAGACCTGCATCAGACTGCTTCTCCCTCCCTCTCTCCCTCTACTCCTCCCCACACTTATGCTCTCTCTGTCTCTCTCAAATAAATAAATAAAATCTTTTTTAAAAAAAGCAAAAACGTGACCATAGATAAATATTAAATGTATAAATTTATGATTTATGGCCTTCAGAACTTACCATTTAGAACTGACATCATTTCCTTTATTAAGTTAGTGGCTTTCAGTGTAAGTGCTAAAGTCTTGAATTTTCATACTATGGCATCTCATAATGCCACATTTTTCCTAGAGAGTAAGCTTGATGAAAACAGGGACACGTCTCTCTCTTTTTCTGTTTTTATTTCTACTCATAAGTTTATTTTTTAAAAATTTTATGGCCCTTTTAAAAGTTTCTACTTAAATTCCAGTTAGTTAACATACAGTGTAATATTAGTTTCAGGTGTAGAATTTAGTGATTCAACACTGCCATACAACACCCAGTGCTTGTCACAAGTGCACTTCTTAATCCCCATCACCTGTTTAACCCATCCTGCCAGGCACCTCCCTTCTGGTAACCATCATTTTGTTCTCTATAGTTAGGAGTCTGTTTCTTGGTTTTCCTCTCTTTTATCTCTTCCATGTTTGTTTGTTTTGTTTCTTAAATTCCACATATGAGTGAAATCATGTGGTATTTGTTATTTATTTAAAGTTGTAATGCTAGCACTCAGCACTGTGGCTGGCATGAGAAGATGCTCAATGTGTTTATTGAAGTGAATTTGAGGCTGTAAGCATGAGTTGACATTCCTTAGCATGGTAACGTTTTTACTTGTCTACTTGGAAGTACAATGCACATACAGAAAAGTGCACAAAATACTAATATGCAGCTCAGTGAGGTAGGGCAAAGTGAACACCTGTAAAACCACCACTAAGGTCAATGTAAAGATCACTGGCCTTTCTCAATCCTTACTCCCTCCTTCCTTCCAAAAAGCCACTATTTGGATTCTTACACTATCCACTATGGCCCCAAGAGGCTGCCAAAAGCCCTGCTCAGCATCTCATCACCTTTAATGGAATCAGCACACACTACAATGGGAAGTGCTAGACTCCCCTCCTTGTGTTTCTTTCTCCTCCTGAATCTTAATCCTTATTATTTGACCTTCCATCAATGGAAATTCATAATATTACTTTGAATCAAGACATAGAGGTCATATTAAAAATGATGGCTGCTTTTTGCAACAGAACTACAAATAGACATGTTATAAATTAACATGGGTTTTCAAAATTATCTTTATCCCTGTTTACCAACATTTGTTCTTTAGTTTTGGTCCCTAGCGTGCAGAGCATATATACTCAGATGTACATGAAGTAGATGGAGGAGAATAGGTTTGAATGTGATAGTAATGCTTTTGAGGTGTATTTTGCATAGAATTAATTTTTCTTCGGGTCAAGAGGACAACATAGGAAATATGTATTTAATTGTAGATTTAGTTGAAGTTTAATTTTAAGATAATCTTCTCCTTTCATATTTATTCTAGGTAGTCCTAGGAAAAAATGTTTAATCTTCACACATTCAGTTAGCTCAATATTACATATTATCCTTTTCTAACAAATTAATTTATCATAAAGTTATTTAAGTTTTAGTTTCTTCATAGAATATTTAATATGTAGTTCAATTTAGGAAGAATGTATTCACGTATACATTTTCAGGACTATAAACTTAGGAAAAACATACTCATATTTTATAAATGGACAATAATTTCAGTTATTATGTCTCTCACCATCCTGGAAATTGAACTCTTACATATGGGAAGAGAATCTGGAATACACAGAGTAACACTAAAAATTCCTCTCAGGATCACACAATTCTGAATGAGGCTTTGTCACCTATATCAATGGCAACCTAATTTTTTTCATTTAAAGAAGTTGACTTTATTCCAATAAGTCTTCTTTAAATAGAAATGTAAAAATACCTGTTTCTGACTATTCAGAACTGACTAGTGTTTTATCTATACTCAAGTAATTTGAGATACTTATCATTTGGGGGTTAAATTAAGAGTGTTAAAATATCTCAGATATTTTAAAGTGGTCAGTGATCCAAAATAACCATTGTTTGAAAACAAAAAAAGAATTATATGATCTGGGGAATTTGCAAAAGCTGAGTAACCAATGTCTCAACACCTGGAAATAGGACTGTTGATGTGTGTATGTATGTATTTGTTTATTTAAATTAATAAACTTTATCTTTTAGAGCAGTTTTAGGTTCACTGAAAATTTAAGAGAAAGATACAGAAATCTCCCATATATCTCCTGTCTTTGCAGATACATAGCTTCCCCCATTATCGACATCCTCCACCAGTGTATGCTGGTTATAACTGATAAAGCTACCGTCACACATCATTATCGCCCAGAGTCCATTGTTTACATTGAGGTTCTCTCCTGGTGGTGTACATTCTATGGGTTTGGACAAATGTGTAATGACATCTATCCACCATTATAGTATAGAGTATATGCACTGCCTTAAAAATCCTTTGTGCTCTGCCTATTACCCCACTCTCTTCCCTAATCCCTTTCTTTTTTTTTAAGATTTTATTTATTTATTTGAGAGAGAGAGAGAGCATAAGCAGGGGGATCAGCAGAGGGAGAAGGAGAAGTAGGCTTCCCATTGAGCAGGGAGCCCAATGTGGGGCTCAATCCCAGGGCCCTGGGATTATGACCGGAGCCAAAGGCAGACGCTTAACCAACTGAGCCACTCAGACGTCCCTTCCCTAATCCCTTTCAACCACTGACATTTTTACTGCCTCCACAGTGTTGCTTTTTCTGGAAGGTCAAATAGTTAGAATCAAACAGTAAAAAGCCTTTCAGACTGGTTTCTTTCACGTGGTAGTATGTATTTAAGGTTCCTCCATGTCTTTTTCTGGTTTGATAGCTCATTTCTTTTTAGTACTAATATTTTATTGTCTGGATGTACTACAGTTATTTATTCATTCACCTACTGAAGGACGTTTTGGTTGCTTCCAAGTCTTGGCAGTTGTGAATAAAACTGCTATGAACTTTCATATTTAGGTTTTTGTGTAGACAAAGATTTCAGCTAACTTAGATAAAATACCAAGGAGTGTGATTGTATGGTAAGAATATGTTTAGTTTTGTAAGAAACTGCCAGACTGACTTCTAAAGCGACTGTAACCATTTTGCTTTCTCAGCAGCAGCAAATCAGAGTTCCTGTTATTCTACATCTTCTCCAGCATTTGCTTTGTCAGAGTTCCAGATTTTGGCCATTCTAATAGTTGTGTAGTGGTATCTTGTTGTTTCAATTTGCTATTCCCTAGTGACATATGATGTTGGCCTACCTGCCACCTTTATGTCTTTTTTGCTGAGATGTCTGTTAAGATTATTGACCAGATTATTGGTGCTCTTTGGTGGCTCAGTCGGTTAAGCATCTGACTCTGGATTTCGGCTCAGGTCATTAGCTCAAGCCGCACGTGAAGTTCTGTGCTGAGTGTGGAGTCTGCTTGGGGTTCTCGCTCCCTCAGCCCCTCCTTATGTGTGTGCATTCTGTCTCTAAATAAACAAATAAATAATAGAAATAATAAATACAGATTATTCATTTTCTTATTGTTAAGTTTTAAGAGTTTTTTTGTAAAGTTTTGGTAACAGTACTTTGTCAGATGTGTCTTTTTGCAAATATTTTCTCCCATCTGCGGCTTGTCTTACTCTCTTAAAATTGTCATTTGCAGAGCTCTCGATTCTGTTCTATTCATTTATTTGTCTTTTTTCCCCCACTATCATACCGTCTTGATAACCATAGCTTCATAAAGCCTGGAAGTTAGATAGTGTCAGTCCACTGACTTTGTTTTATTTACCTAAAAACCTCTTCCCGTTCGTTCCAGTACCTCTGCCTCCTTATTTCAGTGGCTTCATACAGTCAATTCCTCTATCCTTCTTGCTCTTCTGAAGACTGTCCTGGCCACCTTTTCTGCCACTTCACTTTCTTTGTTTACTGGATGATCTCTATTTAAATTTGCAGTTAGTCAATTGCCTTTTTGTTATAATTTACACTTGGCAAGCCTCTTCTTTGAACACACTCCCATCACAAAGAAGTGTCACCGAAAGTTCAGGAAAATCAAGTCTCCACAATAATAGCCTGAAATTCCCATATGTCTCACAGGTTTACACTGGTCATGTTTTCCCACCCATTTCACAGCACCTGATCTCTTGTTTCTGCCTGTCCGTAGATGGAATGTTCTTCTTTCAGTCAACCCTTGAACTGGCTAATTCCTACTTAGAGAAGAGTAAGACTAGGCTCAGATCTAATTTCTCCTAACTCCAAGCAGGCTGAGGTCTCTCTGTGTTAGGCTTCAATCCTACTCACTTCCTTCATACTTTATTTACTATACTGAGCTAAATAGCGGCAATAGTTCTGTCAGTTTTCTGAGGACAAGGAAGGTTTCTTATTAGTTTTTATATCCACTAACATTTATTCCATGGCTAGTACATGGCGGGTGCTCAATAATGTACGTATATTGAGTGCCTGGTTTAAAATAGAGCTACTGAAAACTGACCAAATCTGGGTGATCTTGGAATGTCTAAATCTCCCTCAGATTACTATCTGGTATTAATAAAGATAGATAAGTAGCCCGACCTTTCAGAGACAAACCTGCACAAGCCTTACCGTACCTGTCTTAAGTCTTCCAAGTATGCACAAGTAAGGTGGGACATTTCTTTGTTTCTTTTGCTTTTATGATTATGTTTCAATTCATTTTGAATTCCTGAGTAGCCTGGAGAAAGTAATTTGAAGAGGGTTATATACTTTTCCATCTATTTTTATACTTTTTATTACATTTCAACCAAACATTTTTTCTACTTTTATGGAATTAAAATAATTATGCAATTACAAAGCAGAGAATGAAGTAAAGCAATATTTATTTTGACTACCTAGTAAGCCCCAGGCTCTTATCTAAGCACTCTCCATTATCTCATTTTATTTTCATGATAGCCCTAAGGGAGAGGCAAGATTTTAAGATTTAGAACAAAAACAAAACAAAAACCTGATGCACAACTGTGATACCCTTAGTGTAGGTGCTGTCCTGCTTCGTAGAGAAATGTGAGCAATGGCAGTCATGTATTTTGCAAATACAGAATTCTTTTAAAGCAGTGTAGTGATTCTTTACTATTATCTGGCTAGAATTACTACAAAATGAAATTTCTCACAAAGTCACTTTATTTTAAGTTTTATTCATTTATGAGAATGGAATTTATTAGAATTTAAACAATTGAGAAACTAGGAGACTGAAAGAATAGAGATGGATGAATATGGAGAGAAAAGAGAGAAATTTTTTTTAGGTAGAGTAACTAGTTGGTTCTATAGTATAATACCTGATACTCAGAATCTTATTTAGATTTGAAATTTTGGAAGGCCAGTGATATACACTCAGATGTGTATGCATGCACACACACAAGTGAAATGCTTTCAGGGAGGGATTAGTAGCCTGCCTGTCTGTCTATCTGTCTACCTACCTATCAATTTATCTGTCCCCCTATTTACATATCACTGAAAACCTTCAACAGAATAGTAACTGAAATTAGTAAACAATTGCTCTGAGTCATGAAATTGAAATGCTCAAATAGGGGATGAAATCATTAAGTCACTGCAACCTTGGGTAAATGTTTTACTCACCTGTGATCAGTTTCTTCATTTGTAAATTGAATGGCTTTAATAGATCCTCTCCGAGGACCTTTTTACTCAAAACTTTTGTGATTTTTAAAATTTTCAGTTTTATCTACATTTTCATCCTGTTTAATTAACAGGGATATGACTAGTTAATAGAAAAAAAAACAAAAGAAAAATCTAGGAATTACCATAATCTACAAACAGAAAAATCAGTCCTTTAACAGCCAGTGAACTGTGTAGTTTCTTATGAAGTCATTTTCATTCCTTTGATATTTATGTCTATTTTCATGGTCTCTTTGTTTTTATATTTCTAAGCAGATTTTAGTCATATGAGACTTTAGGGATTTTTCCAAAGAAGTGTTACAAATCTTTTAATAAGTTCTGTTTGTGAAAAACTGCATTTAAAACTGGAATTATTGAAATTAATGTTAAACCTCTGTATATATATTTCTCAGCAGATGGGAGAATGCTTAGGCTATTAAACCTAATTCATGAATCACTATCTAGGGTAATGAGACTTTAATGTTCTTTTCAATTTTTCCATTAATTCAAAGTGTCCAGGGCTTTCAGATAAGCTATTTTGGTATAATCACTATGGGATAAATATGACTCTGTTGCTATGGAAAACTTATTTCTTAAATGTTTTTCCCTTCTGTATTGATATCTCTAATTCTTTTTGCTAACTTGCATAATCTTACATACCAAAATATATAACTATTCTAATTTAAATTCTATCATGATTATTGACATATAAAATATGTATTAGATTATGGTAATATTAAAAATGAAAAAGAAATCAAGTTTTAGCTTTCTTTAAGGTATCTTAATATTGTAGCTACCAAGAATCAGAGTCCATTATTAATTCTATAAACTAATGAATCATTTATATGTCATGATCTGAAATATAATGGTCTGATTTATATAATTTGATGGAAAAATTGGAAATTCGAACTTTAAACATGGAAGTCATGGTTTCTAGAAGTGGTGCATGTCTCTAAATGCTTAATACCACATCATGCTACAAGAAAATTAGTTTGGAAATACTTTCTCAGAGACTCAGCTTGTGTATTACGTATATGTCTTGCAATTAAGAAAGCTGTTTAATCTAGTTTAATGTAATACTTTACTAACTTGATCTTAAAGCAGTTATTTTCATAATTAAGATACTAGTCTATTTTGGAAACTGTCCGACCAAACGCATTTTGAGAAATACTGCACTATGTCAGTAATTCAAACTTTTGTCATGACATAATTTCCAATGTGCTCCTATAAGGATCTGTAAATATTTTAATCAAACAATTGAATGTACCTTTAAAAGGTGAAAAAGTGCAATTATATCTCTATTTCTTATCTGCCAATTACATAGTATGAATGGTATCCAAAAATAAAGCCAGAATTTTGAATATAATTTTTTGAGGATAATTTGACAATTGATGGATCTGGTAAACTGATATATCCACCCAATAAAAATTCCATAAAAACTTTTGGAAACTATATATCTGATGAGGCGTTAACATCCATAATATATGAAGAACTCACACAATTCAAAACAAAAACAAAACAATCTGATTTAAAATCAGGCAAAGGATCTGAATAGACATTTTTCCAAAGAAGACATACCGATAGTCAACAAGTACATGAAAAAATGCTCAACATCACAAATTATCAGAGAAGTGCAAATCAACACCAATGAGATATCACCTCATACCTCTTTTAATGGCTATTATCAAAAAGACAAGAGATAATAAATGCTGGCAAGGATGTGGAGAAAAGGGAATGTTTGTGTGCTGTTGGTGGAAATGTTAATTGCCATAGCCACTATGGAAAATCTCCACTGTCAATGTTTCTTGAAAAATTAGAAATAAAACTATCATATCATCCAAGAATTCTACTTCTGGACATTTATCTGAAGAAAATGAAAGTATATTGTAGAGACATCTGCACTCTTGTTTATTACAGCATTATTTACAGTAGCCAAAACCTAGAAACATCCTAAGTGTCTATCAATGGATAAATAAAGAAAATGTAGTGCATGTATATTGTGTATATATATATATACACACACACACACACAGTATATACACCTATATTTCATATACATAACAGATCTTTATTCAGCCATGAGAAAAACCCAAGGAAATTCTGCCCTTTGTGACAACATGGATGAAATTGAGGCATTATGCTAAGTGAAATAAGTCAAAGAAAGACAAATATTTTTATTTCTTATATGTGGAATCCAAAAAAAAGTGAACTCATAGGAGCAGAGAATATTATAGTGGTTGCCAATGGCCAGGAATTGGAGGAAATGAAGAGATAATGTTCAAAGTGTACAAACTTCCAGTTGTAAGATGAATATGTTCTGGGGATCTAATGTACACCAGCTATAATCATAGCTGATGATATTGTATTGTATACTTGAAAGTTGCTAAGAGACTAGTTCCTAAACATTCTCACCATCACAACAACAACAACAACAACAAAGTGGTAATTATGTGAGTTGAAGGATGCGCTAATATGTTTATTTTGGTAAACATTTTGCAGTACATCCATGTATCAAATTATCACATTGTCAACCTTAAACTTATACAATGTTATATGTCAATTATATCTCAATAATGGTAGGGAAAATACTAATTAAAAAGCATTTTCATTTCACATACCCCAAGTTGTGGACTGAATGTTTGTGTTCCCCTAAAATTTATAATTTGAAATCCTAACCCCCAGTATGACATTAGGTGGTTGAACCTTTCGGAAGTGACCAGGTCATGAGGATGGCATTGACATGAATGGGACTGGTGCCTGTATAAAGAGATTCCAGAGAGCTCCCTTCCCATCTGGGGACACAGCAAGAAGAAATTCTGATTGAAAATCACACCTTGAGACTGAGATTATATGATTGGACTGAAAAAGAGCACAGTTGTGTGCCATTTATAAGAAAAATGTCTAAAACATAAGGACAGGTTGAAAGTACAAGGAAAAATTTTTTTAAAAAAGGACACAAACCATAAGAGACTCGTAATCTCACAAAACAAACTGAGGGTTACTGGGGGGTGGGAGGGTAGGGATAGGGTGGATGGGTTATGGACATTGGGGAGGGTTTGTGCTTTGGTGAATGCTGTGAAAGGTGTAAGCCTGATGATTCACAGACCTGTACCCCTTGGGCAAAGAATAAAAATAAAATTAAAAAAAAAGGACAGTACAAGGAAAAAGAAATAAACATGTATATTTAGCATCAGGCTAGGTAGACCTTAAGGCAAAGTACACTACTGAAGATAAAAAAGATAGCAATATTATAATATTTTCCAGGAACAGCAGCAATCCTAAACTTGTACTGTACCTAATAAAATAGCCTCAAAATATATAATGACAAATTTGATAAATACATAACCACAGTGAAATATGTGAATACATATCTCTAAGTAGTTGCTAGTTTCCCAGACAAGTGGACAACAAAATAAACAAGCTTGTTCTAATTGGCGTAGTGATGTGTTCTTATTACTAATGCCAGATATTTTGTAAAGTGTAAGAATTTAACCTTTATAAGATTGAAGTTTAAAAATGTGGGCTCTTACAATCTTATGTTTCCACTTCCTAAAAAAGTCTGAAGTAATTTAGGCACTCTAGGATTCTTGCCTAACTCTTTTGAGCTACTAGGATACTTTATTGCACTATTTAGGAAATAATTGCTTGGGTGACTACTGTAAAGATGCTATACTTATTCAAAATAGCATGCTTGCTCCTAATGAGGGATGGTAAGGGAACTTCTCCTTTCCTGAGAACATAGAAGTAGAGAAATAAAATTGCCTCTCAGAGCTAAATTATTAAATCAGTTCATGCTGGATCAAAGAAGAGATATTCAAGAAATTACTTTAAATGAATCAGATAATGTATTAGGCATTATTTTAGATGTTTTCTATACGTATTCCCCAGTTAAGGCTTCCCCATAACCTAACTGAAAGTTTTTACACATTGAAGAAAAAGGACTATCATGCAAAAGAATAACATGTCACTTTTAGGAAAGGAAAATTCATTTGTAAATTTTCCCAGTGTGTCACTAGCACTCACCAGGAAAAGCTTGCCTTGGTCAACAAATGTGATTAGGTAGTCCTTGCTACCTATCAGTGGGATAGCTTGAAAACTAGCCATCAGGAGGAGACACTTTGCTCGGATTCCTTGCTTTTTGTGCATATAATTTGACATCTTGAGTGTATTCTACCTATAAGAAAACAATTTACTAATCAAGAAACACAAGTCATAGTTGTATTGTCCTCTGAAAAATAAGGGTAACATCTTTTTTTTTTTAATGTTTCTTCTTTCTCCATCTGGTTATTGTGAGTCAGTTCTCCAGAGCATGAGTCCATCTGGATGTCCCAGAAATTTTTATTTGGCTTTTTAAGTTTTGCTTTAATTCCAGTTAATTGACATATAGTATTATATTACAGATGTGCCATAAATTAAATTCCCAGATCTCTCAAGCTCAACCAGAATGAAAAGGTAGCCCCAAGGTCCTATGAACTGCGTGGGCCTGTTGGGAAGCCAACAGATTCCTAAGGGACAATTGACCTCAATGTCCTATGTTGCATTTGCACAGCAACGCTGACTACCCCAAGTACGGGCATGCCCTGAATCATCTTGTGTTTGGTCATTGAATGAGAATAAATCAGTACCTTTTCCCTGACTGTTTTTCATAGATTTCACAAAAACACCTTAGACTGCCTAAGGTGAAATAAAAATGTCCAGACCCTCAAACAGTTTATAGTGCAGCAAGTTTTAAACAGGTAAGCAATAGTATAAGACAACATTATTGCTATGTTACAGAATATAGGATACGGAAAATGGTTACGTAGTTCAAAAATAGAAATCACCTCTGCTTGAGGGGAAAGGCTTAATGGGAGAGGTAGTTCGTAAAACAACCTTATAAATTGTGACTGCTAAAGTGACATTTTCAAAACCCAATCTGTTTAGAAAAAAACGATTTCTTCTCCCTAGAACATTCTTTTTTTTTTTTTTAAAGATTTTATTTATTTATTTCACAGAGGGAGAGAGATCACAAGGAGGCAGAGAGGCAGGCAGAGAGAGAGAGGGGGAAGCAGGCTCCCTGCTGAGCTGGGAGCCCGATGCGGGCCTTGATCCCAGGACCCTGAGATCATGACCTGAGCTGAAAGCAGAGGCCTCAACCCACTGAGCCACCCAGGCGCCCTCCCTAGCACATTCTTAAAACCCTTTGGTGGCTTGGAACTTTCTAGGAACAATGGCTAAAACATTTAACATGCCGGCCTCTAACTTTATCTTGCCCTGTCCTCTCTGCAGTCCAGCTCCTCTGGCCTTATTTCCGCTCCGGTACAACCTCCGAGTCTCTGCACACGCCACTGCCTCTGCCCCGAAATGCATACCACCTACCGTGTCGGTTGTGTTTCCTGTTTAGCTATTACAGATGCTCTTAATTTCAGTTCAAAATTTATCTTCTCAGACAAAAATTCATTTGTTGCGTTTAAGTGAGATCTGCTATTGTGGAGCTTTTCTTCCCAGGGCTTATGTTGGGCTCTTTCACGGTTCTAACTATACATGTACCTGTGTGATGACTTGCTTAGTCTGAACCCATATACCTCAGACTATAAACCTAAAAGGAATGGGAACTTACTGCTTTTTTTTTTTTAAGCATTGAATGCTTACCGCCTTGCCTATAATCACCCACCACCTGACATACGGTAACTGTGTGATAAATATTCATTGAATAAATGGCAAATGCAAAAGAGAGAACCTGTTTCAGATTGTGGGCACAGCACAGATCAAAATGCAGTGTGGGGAGGGGCAGGGGGAAGAGCTGCCCAAGTTCAAGGATGCAAAAAGTTACGTTTAAATGGCAAATATTTTATTACTGAGCTCCAGGATATAAGGGAAGGAGTTAATGCCTCAGGCAAGGGACTAATCCCCACTAAAAACAACTCCATTACTACTGACTAGATGCTCAACAGCAAGAATGGTTTATTGTTTATCAAGGGGTGGGAAAAAAGTGTAATAAAAGTCTAATAATATAGAGAAAATTAGTAATGTTTCAAAAATAGTTGTTAATTATATAAAATATGGTCAAGACCAGGTACTAATGCAAAAGCAAAAGCCTCGACAGAAATGAAAAAAACACCTTGTCTGAGAGTACGATGACATTGTTAGTTTTTCAGAAAAGAAATGTGATTGTAGAGAAAACCATGGGTAGATGCATTTTTTAATACACCTTAAAAATTTTTTGATGTAAAATATTAAAAAAAATTAAACTATTGATGCAAAATTTACATACAGTGAAATGCACATATCTTAAGTGTACAGTTTCAAGAGTCTTGACACATTCACATGACTCTAATCAATACCATTTTCAAGATACAGACATTTTCCGTCATTCCACAAAAGTTTCCTCATGTTCCTTTCCAGTCAACCCCCTTTCCCTCAGGAAACTACTGTTCTGAAATCTAAAACCATAGAGTAGTTTGCCTATTCTAGATCTTCATAGAAATGAAGTTATACACTAAGTGTATGTAATTTTGTATCTGGTTTTTCTTGCTCATCATAATACTTTGGAGATTCATGCCTGTTGTTGCATACGTCAGCCATTCCTTTGTGGTGCTTAATGGTGTTCTGTTGCCTGACTATACGTCATAAGACAATGTTTTTTTGTTGTTGTTATTGTGTATATGATGGTTTTAAATTTAATTTCCTAGTTATTCGCTGTTAAAATTTAGAAAAACAACTTAGTTTTGTATTTCACCTATATTGATATCCTATAACCTTTTAAATTCATTTAATAGTTCTAGTAGTTATATAGATTACTTGGTATTTTCCATATAAACAATTGTATCATCGGGAGAATTTTAATTTTTTCTTTCCAACAGTTATGTTTTCTTTTTTTCTTTCTTTCTTCCTTTCTTGCATTGCAACGTTGGTTAGGACCTCAAGAAAAATGTTGAAGAGAGGCGGTGAGAATGGACTACCTTGCTTGTTTCCAGTCCTAAGGAGAAAGCATAGTTTTTTACCATCAAATATAATTGTAGCTGCAGGTGTTGCACCTTATATCAGTCTATTCCTAATATGTTAAAAAATTTTTTATCATAATTAAGTGTTGGATTTTTTCAAATACTTTTTTTGCACCTATTGAGATGCAGATTTTTATTGAGATTAATTGATTTTCTACTGTTGAACCAGCCTTGCTTTCCTATGAAAAGCTTCACTTGGTTATGATAATTTTTTATACAATGCTAGACTTCAGTTATTAATACTTTGTTAGAGGTTTTTGTGTCTATGTTCATGAGAGATACTGCTCTATAAAATATTTTTTGTTATGTTCTTACCTAGTTTTGGTACCAAGATTTTTCTGACCTCATAAAATTGTTCCCTCCTCTTCTTCCTATATTTTCTGAAGCAAAGGAAAGAAATGTATTTCTTCCTAATATGCTAGTAGAATTTAACAGAGAGTCTAGATTAGAATTTTCTTTAAGTAAAAGCTTTTATTTCCAAATGCACACAGATATTGGGATATTCGGATTCTCTAACTTTTTTGTATTTTCGGCAATTTGTGTTCACCCCAAGAAATTTTTACATTTAATCTGAGTTGTCTGGTATTTTAGCAGAAATTTTCAAATAATGGCCTTATTATTTATTTAATGTCTGCTGTTTCCCTAGCGATACATTCTTGCATTCCTGATATTAATATTTGTTTCTCCATCTCATTTTTTTTGATCACTCTAGTTATGGGTTATCAATTTTATTAATCTTTTCAGAGAATCAGCTTTATCTTTGTTTTTTTGTTGTTTTTTTGTTTTTTTGTTTTTAAAGATTTTATTTATTTATTTGACACAGAGAGAGAGATTACAAGTAGGCAGAGAGGCAGGCAGAGAGAGAGGAGAGAGGAGGAAGCAGGCTCCCTGCCAAGCAGAGAGCCCGATGCGGGCCTCGATCCCAGGACCCTGGGATCATGACCTGAGCCAAAGGCAGAGGCTTTAACCCACTGAGCCACCCAGGCACCCTCAGTTTTATCTTTGTTGACCACCCTTACCATTTCATTGTATTCTTATATTCTATTTTATTGATTTATGCTTTTATATTTATTATTTTCTCCCTTTTGTTTATTTGCTAAGTGCAAATAAATGTTCAGTTTTCTTTTTATAGCCTTTGGTCTTCTCTTCTAATATAGAGCTATACATTTCCCTTTACTACTTTAGTTAGCATCATACAAATTTGGACCTATTGTGGCTTCATTACCATTTAAGTCAAAATATTTCCTAATTATTCTGTGTTCTCCTCTTGAAATCATGGATTATTTAGAAATATATTGTTTGATTTTAAAATACTTTGATGTTATCATCATAGCTTTATGTTAGTGATATTTAAGTTTAATTTTATTATGGTCAGAGAACATACTCTAGATGATTTCAATTCTAGTACATTTATTGAGACTTCGTTTTTTTGCCCAGCACATGATCTGTCTTGTGAATGGTACATGTCCACTTTAAAAGACTATGTATTCTCTAGGTACTAGGTGTGTATTCCATAAATGGCAATTAGATTTAATTGATTGATAATGTTATTAAATTATTTTATATTCTTTGTGATTTTTCAGTTTACACATTCTATCAGTTACCAAGCCATAAATATTATGATATCTAAGGATAAATGTAGATTTGTCAGTGCTTCTCTTTAATTCTGTCAGTGTTTTCTTTATGTAGTTCGAAACTCAGTTACCAGGTATATATACCAGGTGTATATCAGAAGAGCATTCTGATTTCTTGATGATTGACCCTTTACTATTTTGAAATGTACATCTTTATCTCTTCATCTATTTATAACAACTCTTTTAAAGACCTTATTTGCCAATTCCAAAATCTAGGTCATCTGTGAGATTGTGCCTTTCATCTGTTGTGTTCATAGTTAGATGTTAATATTTTCTTGGGTCAACACACATTTAGTAATTTTTGATAATATGCAGGGAATTATGGATATCAGGTTACTGAGAATCTGGATTTCTTGTCTTCCTTTAAAGACCATTGAGTTTCATACTATTGGGCAGTTAATTTACTAGAGGATCAGCTTGATCCTGTTGAGGCTTGGTTTAAGACTCCATTTAGTTGTATTAAGATGGTCTACTGTAACCCTCCTGAAGTATATCCTTCTAGAATTTTCAACTGAATTCCCAAGATACTCAGCAAGTTTTCTCCACTGTGGATAGTTGAAACTCTAGTTTTTTCCAGCACCATATTATGTCCGGAATCATTCAACTCATAGTCACCCAGTAACTGTTCTGCTCTAGTCCTTGTAAAATGTTGCTCTGTACATTCTAAAAAATAGTATTTGGCCCAAACTCTTTCTAGTTGCTCTCTATGTTGATTTTTGACATGACTTCTCTGAACACCTTTCTCTTATCTGGTATGTTTCCAGAAAATTCCAGTTACCTTGGTAGACCCAAACACTGATTTTTGTTTCCTTCATCCTGCATGATTGCTGCTTTCTTTCTGGACTCTGTTTCCCTCCACTTCCTCTTGGAAACAGGACTTCCCACGAGAAAATCAGAGTGAATGTGTAAGTTTCCTCATGCATTTCTCTTCCCTGGAGAATTATATCCAGTGTTTTCTGCTGTCCAATGCCTGAAAACAATTGCTTTACATAGTTTTTCCAGTTCCATAGTTGTTGATGTCATTGTTCTATCATGACCAGAACTTTTTCTGTCTGAAGAGCTACATTACTTTTTTTTCTTTTCAACTTTTTATTTACATTCTAATTAGTTAACATATATGGTAAAATTGATTTCAGGTGNAAAATAGATTTTTTTTTCTGTCTGAAGAGCTACATTACTTTTTTTGCTTTTCAACTTTTTATTTACATTCTAATTAGTTAACATATATGGTAAAATTGATTTCAGGTGTAGAGTTTAGTGATTCATCACTTACATATAACACCCAGTGCTCATCACAAGTGCCCTCCTTAATATCCATCATTCATCTACCTCTCTCCATCAACCCTCAATTTGTTCTCTACAGTTTGTCTTTTATGGTTTGTTTTCCTCTCTTTCTTTCCCTTCCCCTATGTCCATCTGTTTTGTTTCTTAAATTCCACATACGAGTGAAATCATATGGTGTTTGTCTTTCTCTGACTGACTTATTTTGCTTAGCATAATACACTCTAGCTCTATTCACATCATGCAAATGGCAAGATTTCACTTTTTTGGATGGCTGAGTAATATTCCATCATGTGTGTGTGTGTGTGTGTGTGTGTGTGTGTGTGTGTGTGTGTGTGTATATGAATGACATCTTCTTTATCCAGTCATCAAGTCATCAGTCAATGGACATTTGGGCCCTTTCCGTAATTTGGCTATTGTTGATAATGCTGCTATAAACATTGGGGCACATGTGCTCCTTTGAATCAGTATTTTTGCATCCTTTTGGTAAATACCTAGTAGTGCAATTGCTGGATGATAGGGTAGTTCTACTTTTAACTTTATGAGGAAACTCCATACTGTTTTCCAGAGTAACAGATTCAGTTGGCATTCCCACCAACAGTGTAAGAGGGTACCCCTTTCCCCAAATCATTGCCAACATCTGTTTTTTCCTGTGTTGTTAATTTTAGCCATTCTGACAGGTGTGAGGTGGTATCTCATTGTGGTTTTGATTTGTATTTCCCTGATGATGAGTGATGTTGAGCATCTTTTCATGTGCCTGTTAGCCATCTGGATGTCTTCTTTGGGAAAATGTCCATTCATGTCTTCTGCCCATTTCTTGACTGGATTATTTTTTTGGGGGGGGTTGAGTTTGATAAGTCCTTTATAGATTTTGGATACTAACCCTTTATCTGGTATGTCATTTTCAAATATCTTCTCCCATTCTGTAGACTTCCTTTTAGTTTTGTTGATTGTTTCCTTCGCTATGCAAGATCTTTTTATTTTGATGAAGTCCTGGTTATTCATTTTTGCTTTTGTTTCCCTTGCCTCTGGAGACGTATCTGATAAGAAGTTGCTACAGCCTAGATCAAAGAGGTTGCTGCCTGTGTTCTCTTTTAAGATTTTGATGGATTCCTGTCTCACATTTAGGTCTTTCATCATTTTCAATTTATTTTTGTGTTTGGTGTGAGAAAGTGGTCCAGTTTCATTCTTCTGCATGTTGCTGTCCATTTTTCTCAGCACTATTTGTTGAAGAGATTTCTCTTTTTCCCATTGCATATTTTTTCCTGCTTTGTCAAAGATCAGTTAACCATATAATTGTGGGTCCATTTCTGGGTTTTCTGTTCGTTCCATTGACTTGTGTGTCTGTTTTTGTGTTAGTGCCATACTGTCTTGGTGACTACAACTTGTAATATAGATTGAAGTCCGGAATTGTGATGCCTCCAGCATTGCTTTTCTTTTTCAGGATTGCTTTGCCTATTTGGGTTTTTTTTGTGGTTCCATACAAATTTTAGGATTATTTGCTCTAGCTCTGTGAAAAATTCTGGTGGTATTTTGATAGGGATTGCATTAAATGTACAGATTGCTTTGGGTAGTATGGACATTTTAACAGTATTTGTTCTTCCAATCCATGACCATGGGATGTCTTTCCATTCTAGTCTAAATGGTTTCTACAGTCTTTCAGAGGCAACAGGTTTGTGGACTTTTCTATCACCCTTTCTGTCTCCCTTTCCTGCTATGAAGGGAGAATTCCCTTATAAAGGATGCTCTTAGTGTCAGTTGGGTGTTCTCCAGTGGCTTCTAATTTATTGATTGAGCTCTACACTCCTTTGAATAATTCCTGTTGTTAATTTTGCTTAAAATAACATGCAAATAAAGTATAACTTACCTATTTTACAGTTCTTTTTTCATAGATGCACCAATAGACTGACAGTGGAAATCAGCATCAAGAAATCCAAAATGCTTATTTAAAGGCTTGCAAAGTGTTGAGATGATGTGGTATTTCCACACTGATGTCTAATGTCATAAATACATACAATTCCCTTGATTTAGAAAATTACTTGTTTCTACATCTTTAGAATCTACCTATCAACTGACTTTTAAACATTTATTTAGCTCATACTCTGTGTCTGGCACTGGGCTAAGACAGAATAACTACTTTTAGGTAACTGAGCAGAAGGAAAATAGTCCCAATAGGTTACAAAAAGGTGATTCTGTGAATATTTGACTAGTTATTTTAGTTGACTGAAATGAGTTTGAATGGAGCATAAGGCACATAATGGGAGAGGGAACATACTTCTGGTTGCTTAGCTGAAACCACAGAGAATGGGGAAAAGGAGCACATACCAACCATACCTAGTAATTTGATCTTGAGTGCACTTTGCCCCTGCCTTTTTGATCATTGTTTGGTCTGCAATAGTAAATTTGTACATTATATCCAAAGTGAACATAATTGTATAGAAAATTAATTACTTTTTCATTGACTTTAAAAAGAGTCAATCTAAGACATACCAATATTTCATGTCATTGTGAAAACAATTTTTTTCAAAAGTCTACATTAAAATAGGTAGGTTTTGGGGTGCCTGTGTGGCTCAGTTTGTTAAACATCCAACTCCTGATTTCAGCTCAGGTCATGATCTCAGAGTCATAATATCGAACCCAGTCACCTTCTCCCTCTGCTACTCCTGCACTCTCTGCCTCGTTCTCTCAAAGTAAAAAAAAATAATAATTATAATTATAATATGTGTATGTTGTATTAAATAATATTATAATAACTGTATCCTGGATAATATGGAAATTCTCAATTATATGTGAGGATTCACATGAATATTAATAGTAAAAATAACAAAAGTTAAATTGACAATAAAAACTACACACAGCAAAACTATAAAATTTGAATGGAGAAATTCTGAATTGATAGATTTATGACCACAAAAACACACTCAAAAAGGCAAAAGCTATGAAGTGTAAAAGTGGGTATGAAAAACATTGATTAATCAAAGAAAAACTTCATGTAAAATATTTATAGAAATTAATAACTGATGAATATTTTCAAACAAAATTCCAATGCAGATATAGTTCTTAAATATTTACATTCATAAACAAATATCCAAATACCTCTAGGATTAAAACGATGGGATAAAAAAAGGGGGGCAGGCAAAGCATCTTATGCATGTGCAAAATATATCTAAAACAAGTTACATTTTTTACAGAATAGTGGCAGTTTCTAACATTTTTATCATCAATATTCACTCAGTCTTCTCAGTATGTTTGAAGCCATAGCTATTAAGATAAATGCTATTAAACCTGAATGTGTTGAAACTAATTTACAAATGTTATGATAGTTATATCAAAGTGTATTGCTAAAAATATTACTCCCATATCTGGTGTAACTTTACATTTTATGGAATTATTTACAGCAAAATGTACTTGAATCCAAATCAAACTTACCTGATAGAACCTCAACAGGGAAAATCGAGGTCCCTTCATCCAAGTGGAACTTGTTAAGGTCCCAAGATTCTTTGGTAAGTTCTAAGATCCAGCTGAACTTCAATCCAGTTTTGGAAAAGATGTTTGACACTCTGTCTGCTTCTCCATTCCACTACAGAGAATGTAAAGTAACCTAATATTCTACAAAATTAACATCATATGCATACAAAATAAGAACATTCTCAAGTGCAGGTAAAAATTAACCTTATGCAAGTACTTGGTGGAAGAGAGATGATGTGAATGGGATGGTGCGGACAGAAATGCATATGCATGTCTTATACTTAAGCCATTAAAGAAGAGAAACCATACATTGCATATTTATAATGACAGGGCAACAAAACTAGAAAGACTCTAAAGTTTATAGATGTACAATTACTTCTTAATGCACATGCCGAAATAGGAATTTAGGTTCTGCCTTCAGTTTGGTACTCTCCTCTCAAAGCTAAGTACTAATGAGATGTTTCTTTAAAAAGGTATTTGTCATTGTATCATCCACAGGATCACCCCATTTGAGTGTTTAAATGGCTCGTACCTCAGTGTAACATAATAGAAATAGTATCATGTCAATACATGGAATAAAGTATGCCTAATCTTTCTAGACTTCTTGTGCCACCTCCCTCAAAAACAAATAAAATAAAAATTTTCTTTCTTTTTTTCATTTAAATTCAATTAGCCAACATATAATACATCATTAATTTTTGATGTAATATTCAGTGATTCATTAGTTGTGTATAACACCCAGTGCTAAAAATTTTCTTTAAAAGTTCTTTCAGAAAGCGGCACACTTTTGGGGTGCCTGGGTGGCTCAGTGGGTTAAGCCTCTGCCTTCCACTCAGGTCATGATCTCAGGGTCCTGGGATCGAGCCCCGCATCAGGCTCTCTGCTAAGCAAGGAGCCTGCTTCCCCCTCTCCCTCTGCCTGCTGCTCTGACTACTTTTGATCTCTCTCTCTCTCTCTGTCAAATAAATAAATAAAATCTTTTTTAAAAAAGCAGTGCACTTTTTTTTTAAAAGCAGTGCACTTTTAAAAAGATCAAATCATTTTATTTTCACACTGACCTGCAGAAACCATTGACAGAGAAATAAGCAAATTATATATATGAAACTATCTTACTATCAAAAAAAAAACAGAGCATGGAAAAGCATCCAGAAATCTTCTTTACAAATGGGAACATATAGCATAGCCAAGCATTTTGCACAATATTAACTTTGATGAGTGTAGATAAGAGAAAATGGAACATAATATTTTGTTCAGTCCATTTACCATTTCACAATACAGGCCAACCCATTTGTTTGTATGTGCTGTTAATATTTTAAATTTCTGTGGTTACTTTTTATACTTTTTATGTGTTTGTTTTTCCCATAACTCATAAATATTTCCCCAAGAATAAAACGTTTTATGTTTAATATTGTTTGTATCACTCTTACATTAGTAAAGAGCCTGCTTTTGATTAGCTGGCTTCTCTACATTCCATGTTGTAGGAGGGAAATTACACCCTTTTTAAAATGCTCTGTAGATTTAGTAAAAACTATTTCTCAGCAACTCTTGAGAAATAGTAGCTGAAAGGTCCTAAATGTAAATTGAGTAAAATTAAAGCACCTGTGGGTTATTTGGCATAGGTAGGCAATTTTCACATTAGCTTTTACTTTCTTCAGTAATGGAGTTGGTTTCATAATGCTTTATAATTCCAAATGGAATACTGTTTGGTCTTCTGAAATCTAAACATCTAAGATTTAAGACAGTGATGAAAGGCAAATGGTAACTTGGCTGACTCCTTAGCTTTTTAGTGTAGAGTATGGTGTTTTGTGATGAGAACATACTAATAAAGAACTTTATCAAGATTGGCTTTAACTATTGTTACAGTTGGAGGATGTGAGATGGAGAGATGAGAACCCAAGCCTTGCATGTAGTGACACTCAAGTTCCTTTAGTGTATGTGGGATTAGGAAGTTCTGGAAGAGGGAAGTATTATTTATTTCACTTTTGGAATTTTTGCAAGTGAGTCCATTTGCTTTGGCCTCCAGTTTTATGAGAAGTCATAAAAAATGTCAATAATTGCTATTAAATATGATAAAATGAAACTTGAAGCAAGGAATCAATAAAACAAGGGTGAGCACCTAAAGTAGCTGGAGGGTGATTCACTTGGTAAGAAAATATGGAATTTAATATTAATTGTTGCTCTTTGAAAATTAGAGAATTTTATTCTGCTTTTCTGAATAAGGAAATTCTCATTATTGTGGTTGTTACTACTAAATTATGGAATCATGGAGAGTCAGTCAGTTGTGGAGGCTGAATATCCTTTTACATGGCCTACCATTACAGATTAAGAGTGGAGTAATTATGAAGGATAGTATTATGCAATCCCAAAGTCTACTCTCCCAAAACCAGTATTCGTTTTGGGCTATACCCAGGCCATTTCCCAGACTCCTGGGCAGAATCTGGCCCCATTGGTCTAAAGGAAATAAATATATATTCATTTGACCAGTACAAAAGCAGAGCATGACCAAGAGTATATATTATGCTATAAAAGTTCATGCAAGACAACTTCTACAGAATCTTTTGAAAACATTTAGATGAGAAGCTGCAACTCTTTGTATTGAATTCATGCTAAGATCACAACTATTTGCACATGTATCATCATCCTCATATCCTACAGACACAGCAGATACCACTGATAAATCTTTTTTATTTTTTTAAAGATTTTTTATTTATTCATTTGACAGAGAGACAGCAAAAGAGGAAACACAAGCAGGGGAAGTGGGAGAGGGAGAAGCAGGCTTACCACCAAGCAGGGAACCCCATGCAGGACCCTGGGATCATGACCTAAGCCGAAGGCAGACGCTCAACCAACCGAGCCACCCAGGCGACCCACTGCTCAATCTTTATCCACACAGCTCTTCAGACAGCCAACTCTGATAAAACATGTAACTTAAAATCTGACTCTTTCTGATCCAGTCCAAAGAATTTTATGTTGAAACTGGATGGCCCTAGGATCAACTTAATGTAAATTTACTGAGTGTACTTTGTAGGGTTACATAGGATCACAGTGAGGCATAAAATAGGGTGTATACCCTCAAGGAACTTGAAATCTAGAAGGAGAGACAAGACACAGATGATCATCCTAAGCTGTTAAGTGGCATTTGGGCAGGGTGGCCAAGAGAGTTCAGTAGGGAGTCTGGTTGAGAGGAGGAAGCTCTATGTAAAAGACTTAAGGAGACAAAGAGCAACCTTCAAGGAACTTGGCTAAGGTTAGCAATGAGCAAAGAAGGCCAGAAGTAGAGTGGAAGAGTTTGGGGAATTGCTAGGAAGGACTCCAGGGCTAGTGAGTGCTGGTCCTGAAGAACAGGTGTTTATTCTCTGCTCCACTCTATGTTATCTACTGGATATAGGTATCTACCCGCCCATGGTGACTGTCTATAGTTGGAAAGCAGGATTGCTGGAGCCACAGATGATTCTGTGACTCTATAACACCTAATAATATAAGGAACAAGTTGGATTATTTGCAACTATCTGTGTTTCCTGTTTTTATGAAGAACAAACAGTGAAATCAGACACATTATCCAATATTGAGTTTTATAAGATTGAGGGACACTAAGGCATTTTCATAATATTGAATTAGATACTAGACATAAAATGTACTTTTGTAAAATATGCCTTATGATTAATTAAATATTTAATGAATTGCCTTTGTGATTGTCTTTCACAACTTAAATTAAATATTCTTACTGTATATTTATGAGAGGAAATGTAATAGTTCTTTCTATAATTCGTACAAATGATCTTTGCATTGGAACTCTTCATGAAGTCATCTTCTAATTTTGTTCTCTAGTACATTCTGCTTGTGCTAGCTATATATTTGATAGTGCAGCATAGGCAGCCTTATTTCAGCTCTGGGATTAAATTTACTGAAAGTAACTCTTCACTTATGTTAATTTTAAAGAACTAAAATTTTCTAATATTATATTCAAAACAATGTTAGTTCTGTGAATATATCAAAGTCAACTTCTATATTTGTTAAAAATGACTTTTCATAATCCCTATTTATTGATTGATATCTTCAACTAATTTCATATTTTTGCAGAAATGCACAATGTCAAATTGTATGCATCCAGATATAATCTTCAGAAGTGCTTACTTAGATCATTCTGCTTGAAAAGGAAATTTCTCTCAATATAACCAAGGTTTCCCTTTTATTTACTTTTAAAATAGTTGAAAACATAAAGCACTGGATGACCTGAGAAAGCACATTTGAACAGATTTCCTACTGGGATCGCATAGCTTAAATACTGTTACCAGGATTGCAGATGGTCAGTCTATCTAAAAAAGCCTATCAAATTACTGATTTCTTCTACAGACAGATGGTAAGGGGTCTAACAAAAGCTCAGTTTTCAAGTTGTAGGGGTGTGTGTGTGTGTGTGTGTGTGTGTGTGTATCTGCCAAAGAATATAGGCTTTTATTCTGAAAGGCAAAAAAAAAATTGTGTATGTTATCTAGGTTGTATTTGTTAATACAATACTGACGTCTAACTCTTGAGTTTTGAGTAAAGAATATTTTACCTAACCAAAGAAAAACAAGACAAAAAATTATAAGACTGTTGTTTTACCTAAGCTGTTATCTAAATTTTCCTATGAAAACCAAAAATAAAAAATAGTGAGTACCTGAAATACCTGAAGGGTAATTCAATTGTTAAGTAAATTTGGCATTTAATATTAATTTTTACTCTTTGAAAATTGGAGAATTGTATTCTTCATTAGTAAAAGGGTAGTTTAGATTTAAAAAATAATTTGTATGTTTCCACTTATAAGAATCTAAAATACTCCTTTTTATAATCTTTCATTGTCTATCTTCAAAAGAATACAATCTTTTATTCAATTTGAGCTCAAATTTCTGAGAAATAAATGAAAGACTTCCACAGAATTGTTAGTTGCAGAGCAGTACTTGAATTAGTTGTGCTCCTTTACTGTATCTGTGTAGGGTACAATCATTTCATTAGCTCCTGGACCTAGTGAATCTTCTGGAAAGACTCCATGTCAAAAATAACTGTTTGACTTTTAAAATTATTCTGCCATCTGACATATTTCAATCATTTATCAAGATGAGATACTGTTTCCTATATTTCTTCTGACCTAAGATGTGGTGGGTGAGCAACAAATTTCCAGCCTAATTTCTGATGGAACCTGTGCCAGGGAACAAGATGTTTTGAGAAGAAAATGAGTTGGCCCTTGCTTGGTGGCTAGATGTGGGTAAACCATCTATCTCCTCTTGAGATGGAGGATAGTCACACATTTGGCAGGGAATGCTCAGTCAACTGATGGATCAGGCAATTGACAAAGCAGGAAAAGTGCATCTGGTGGATTATTAAGTATCAAAATGACAAACAGAAGTCATAATTAAGCTTGTACTTAACAGTTCATTGACTTCAGTAATAATAACAATGACTTTATAAAACCACCTTCCTATCTTTTCTGTCATTGTCCTCACAAAGAAGTTAAACAATGTCTGTGTTGTCATCACAAGGAATATATGTCAGGCTTCTCCTTAATTAAAACCTTCCCTGTAGTCTTCACATTAAAATTTTTATGCTTTCCATTTTTAAAAATTACTTCAATTGCTTTTTGGAGACAAATCACTGTATAAATCCCCACACACAAATAAATAAGTCCACTCAATTACATGTTGTAAGGCTGTTACTTTATTTATTTATGTCTGTTCATAAGGAGCAAAAAAATTATTATAGAAACTCTATACGAGTACTATATTTTGATGGATGGAGACACTAAAATGAATTATGTGATAGAAATAACATACACAGTATTCTGTAAGATCTGTATTATATCATCAAATATCTCTACATAAAAATTGAGTTTTTGTATGTCTCACCTGTCGAATGAAAGGAGAGAGAGGAATGTACTAGCAGATAATTAGAAATAATATTTTACAAGACTAGTGTGTCCTAATTTATAAAAAGAAAAAACTAAGATTTGAGTTAAGGTTAAATAATAAGGAATTAGAATTCCATATTCAATGGAAATAAAATATGTAAGTTTGATGAAATAAGCAACCAATACACATTGGAAAAAAATAGCTGACAGAAGGTGATTTTAATATGACAATTAGTCCCTGACCAAATAGACAATAAAAAATTGGGTTCTGTGTATCTCACTGTATATAAATTTCAGATGCATTTTCAGGGAAGAGTTTTTGATCTATACTACAGACCAAGCATTGGACAACAGAGACGTCAGAGTTGGACCTCACATTTCTGAACAATTTAGTAAGCACACAAATCCATAGCTGTTAATATTGTTATTTTTTGCTATTATCATTGTTGTTGCTTAGTTGAAATTCCAATATAACTGGTCCTTCTGTAGTCAAGTAATTTATTTGTCTGGAACAATGCCAGTGTAGTGAAGCATGTGATACAGATTGAGTGGGATCTTCTTCCCTGATTATCCCTAGTCCTCATACAGTGAAAGCAGGTGTTGGGAAGAGTACTTGTTTTATAAGCTCAGGGTCTCTATTATCTTTTCCAAGATTCAAGAGAGCTGTTAAGAGAAATGCATTTGGTATAGACATAGAGGCAAAACTATTATCTATCATTTCCATTTGTAACTTCTAACTCCTATTCTCTTCCTTTTTATTAAAAAGAAATCACCATTGTAGGAAAATTTTCCTGGTAGGTAAAGGAATCCCCAGAAGACTCCCACAGATCTGAAATGGGGAATTTTTTGTTTAAGTATAATGGACTTGGATGAACATGTGAATGATAATGGGGAAGCTAGAGTATTCTCTCTCATAGCAATTATATCGGTGTCTTCTTGCTATCCACAGCATATTCTTGTCTATGCATATGATACAGGTTAAGAGCAAGGACTTTGGGAAAAGTTCTGGGTTTGAACATTGGCTCTTACTCTTATAAGCCATGTGGCTCTGGGCAGGTTAGTTATATTTTCTGGGTTCAGTTGCCTCATGTGTAAAAAAAATATGGTCATAACAATACCTACTTCATAGGCATATTGAGATGAAAAATGAGATAACATATGTAAGAAATTTAATGTAGTTTGACATATATAAACACTTAATAAATGATAGTTATGCTTGGATAACATGAAGAGTTTTCCATTACCAAGAAAAGGCAAATTATTTTTTACAAAACCATTTACCCCACAAATTAACAAGGTGTATGAAAAAGATGTGGTAATAATAATGGATCCTCATGGGCAAATGATAGGAAAAAGAACTGCTTTTTTTGGCACTCACAGAGAACTGTGTTGTCAGTCACTCAGTCAGATGAGCAGCTATGGGAATCCTTGTCCCAGCTTTGAGGACACACTGGCCAGCCCAGATATTCTGGAAATTCAGCTCCCATTAAGCTATAACAAGGTCCTTAATCTACCATGAAAATTTAAGACTGTCCTGTGAGCCAGCATGAGAGAACTGAGCTCGAGCTTCTTCTTCACTGGGATTGGGCTCTTATGGTTTGGCCTCTTTATGGCTAGAATGGACCATTCTAGCTCTATATTCAAAATGTACTTTGAATATAATTGCTTCTTGCCATCTATTGAGCTGCCACTCTGGCTCAGTTCATAATCATTTTACATCTGGACTACCTGTCTCCCTATTTCTACTTTTGGTTTTTCTGCAGTATGTTCTCCACATAACAGCCGGGGTAATCTTATTAAAAATTATATTGCTGCATGTCACTCCTCTGCTTAAATCTTGCTTGGAGTTGTATTCTAACTTCTTACATGGTAAACAAGGTCCTATATGATCTTGTCCTTACCTCCTTAATGAACTGACCTGCTACTTCCTCCTTTTTTGTTATTCTGCTTCAGCCATACAAGATTTCTTGCTCTTGCCTTAACTTGTTGCTGCTTCAGAGATTCATGTTTGTTATTCCTTCTGCTTGGAACATACCTTGCCAGATCTTCACATAGAATGTCATCTCTCATGCTTTAGGTCAATATTCAAAAGTTGCCTTCTCGAAAGGTCTTTCTTAGTGAAACCAGAAGCTGTTTATTTTTTTAAAATATTAACAAAATTGATAAACTTTTAACCAGACTCATTGAGATAGAAAGAGAGAGGGAGAGGACTCAAATCAATGAGATTAGAATGAAAGAGGAGAAATAACAACCAACACCACAGAAATACAAAGGATTAGAAGAATATTATGAAAAATGACATGCCAATGTATTAGACGATTTCTAGAAGAAATGGATAAATTTCTAGAAACATATAACCTCCAAATACTGAATCAGGAAGAAATGGAAAATTTGAATAGACTGATTATCAGCAATGAAATGGAATCAGTAATCAAAAAACACCCAACAAACAAAAGTCCAGGGCTAGATGGCTTCACAGGAAATTCTACCAAACATTTAAAGAGTTAATACCTATTCTTCTCAAACTATTCCAAAAAATAGAGGAAGAAAAGCTACCAAATTCATTCTATGAAGCCAGTATTACCCTGATACCCAAGCCAGATAAAGACACTACCAAAAGGAAAATTACAGAATCCCTGCCTGGTTTTTGTAGATATACTTGACTTTACTGCTTTTGTGTGTCTTCTGTTCTTATTCCTGCTTATGGTCTTTCTTTTCACTCAAAGAATCTCCTTTAACATTCCTTGTAAGGCTGGTTTAGCTGTGATAAATTTCTCTAACTTTTGTTTGTCTGGGAAACTATTTGTCTCTTTTTTTTATTCTGAATACTAGCCTTGCTAGATGGAATATTCTTGGTCGCAGGTTTTTTCTTTTAGCACTTTGAATATATCATACCACTCTTGTCTGGCCAGCAAAGTTTTTGCTGAAAATCGGCTGATAGCCTTATGAGGTTTCCCTTGTATGTGACTGTTTTCTCTTGCTGCTTCAAAAATTCTCTTTCCCACTACTTTTTGCCATTTTAATTGCTGTGTGTCTTGGTGTGGACCTCCTTGCATTGATTTTGTTGGGAGCTCTCTGCAACTCTTAAATCTGGATTTTGTTTCTTTCTCCAGATTTGGAACAAATTCCTCTATCTCCTCATTTTGTCTAATTCTGTTTTTTTGAGTTAGGGAAGTCAGGTTCATATCCTGCTCTTGAAGGTAGTGGCCTTATGAAGAAGAGTTTCTGCTGTGCCCTGTAGTGCAATGTCCCCTGTTGCCCAGAACCTGATGCCTCAGAGGTGTCTTCTATGTATGTTGTATGTGCCCTACTGTTGTGACTGACCTGTGTGTGTCTTTAGTCCAGTCATCTGCAATGTCTCTCTTTGCCTGTTGTGGGCAGGGTTTGGTCTCTATGATGTCAATAGGCCAGTCTGGGCATCCACATTGGGCTTGAGATGAGTCAGACCAGCAGTTTGTCAGAGCTTCAGTCTTACTGAATTGCAGGGCACTCTCCCCCTGAGGAGCTTTTGTTGGTGGGTGGGACCTGCAGTCAGACCAGATATCTGCCCCTAGCCCACTGTTGGGACTGCAGTCAGACTGGTGTGTGTGATTTTCTTTCCCTCTCCCACAGGGCAGGAGTCACTGTAGAGTGGTTCTGGCCCCTGTCAGGGCTGCCTGCACACTGCCAGGCTTGTAACCCAGCTTTGGATGGACTCCTGCTGAGTGTGTGTTGAAGTGGGCAGGTCTGCAGGAGAATACAGGGGTGAGGCATGCATTGTTAGCAAGCTAAGTGAAGAGTATTCATGCTGGATTCTGCAGTCTTCCAGATATTTAGACTGGGGGGACGGGGAAGGGAAATTGTACCCACCAGCTCTTTTGTTCTTGGAGAAATCGCCTAAAGATCCCTACACCCCCAGCAAAAATTGTGATATCAGGAAGTCAATCTTCTTCCAGGTTTCTTTCAAGACCTGCTGCTTCTGAGCTGTATTTTGTGTCCATTTACTGAAGCATCATTAAAATTCCTGGTACAGTCCCTTTCATGAGGCTTGGAACAGAAATTGATAAAACTACTTTGAAAAACTTCTGGCAAGCTTTAATAAAATCATAAATTGAAAAAGTAGATCTACACCAGAAAAGGCCCTATATACTATATTTAAAAATGTTTTAATAATTCTCAAAACCATTACTCTAGAACCACCTGAAATTTTCCTCACATTTTTCTAAACTAAAATTCCTTGTTTACGACAAACATGTACTAAATGTCAGTTGTCAATGAGAAATTGTCCAATGTGCTGGAAAGACAATTATGAACATGACCTAGTTTTTGCCATAAAGGGATTTACAGGTAACTTGGGGTGACAGACCTGAGATTACTAATAGAGAAGATCATAGTCTATGGCCATACCACCCTGAAAGCGTCCAATCTCGTCTGATCTCAGACGCTAAGCAGGGTTGGGCCTGGTTAATACTTGGATGGGAGACTAATAGAGCAGATCATAAAAATACTAGATGTTTTTACAAAATGGTATGATGAAAAATAAATGAGTAGTAAAAAATTGCTTCTGCTCAGGGAGCTATAGACAGAAAGTACACCAGGTGGTGATATTTAAATCGGACCCTGTAGGATGAATGGAAGTTTTCCTTGCAAACTTACTTAAGGGGGGGAGGTAACATCAACAGCATAAAAAAGATGCGGAGACAGAAAAGTGCGTGGTATGTTGGAAGGGTATGTGTAATAGTCAAAGAAGAACCTGAGGAAGTATAGTGGGATGAAATTTCCCGACATATACATTACAAAAAGAAGTAAAGCACCTACTATGACTTCCCAGTACAGCAAATTGCTTAAAATCTGTTGCTACCTCGCCAACATCTGTCATTTCCTGACTTGTTGATTTTAGCCATTCTGACTGGTGTAAGGTGGTATCTCACTGTGGTTTTAATTTGTATTTCTCTGATGCCGAGTGATGTTGAGCACTTTCTCATGTGTCTGTTGGCCATTTGGATGTCTTCTTTGGAGAAATGTCTGTTCATGTCTTCTGCCCATTTCTTGACTGGGTTATTTGTTTTATGGGTGTTGAGTTTGAGAAGCTCTTTATAGATTTTGGATACTAGCCCTTTATCTGATATAATAAAAATAAAATTAAAAAAAATCTGTTGCTAAAATAAATGATACGCATTTGCAAAAGTATATCATATCACCACTTAAAATTCTAGAGTTAACACATATTTCCAATATTACAAGAATATTGAATATTGAGTATCATATGAAACTCCTATTATTTTAATTCAGAAGATTTAGGTCATTTTAATGAGACGATAATTTTGGTAAGGGTAAAATGAAATCTAAAATGCTATTTATGTGTGTGTTTTATATGCCTCACTACTTTGAGAAATTCAGTGAATGAGAGTGTTTTTCTTTACTGATATTTTTAGAGGCAGTTAACCTACCTGTTGGCTCTTGAAACAAGTAACTGAGTTTTTACAGTGGAAAAAAATGTACTAGGAGATATAAAAGCCTTAATATATTGCTGACAAACTTAATATCCTTAAAATTTTTTAAATTTCTGTTTTAAATTTGGATTCTTTAGTATATGTACCAGACATCTACTTGTGCTTGCCTAAGCCCAAAGAGGTCATTTATAATAAGGGTACTCCGGTATGTTGAGAATCTGAGGAGATTTGAACAATAAAGGCTCAGGATGAGTAAAACCAAGATAATGACTAAGTGTTCTGTGGTGCCTCAGTTCCAGTTGGTCCCCAGAAAGCCAAATGGCTAAGCTAGCCCGCCAGGGCCTTAGAACACAGCAGTGGGGGCCTACTGCCCACTTGGCGTGCACTTCTGAAAATATACCATTCGGGAATGATTCTTCCTCCAGATAGATATTCTAAAGAATTAAACATTTTGTTCTATACACAGGCAAATGAGTCTGAGGGTCTTACATACTCATCTCACTAAACGTACACATCGTCTTTATCATAGCACTTTGCTATAAAGTAAAAGGTATGCAAAAATAGCACAGGCTGAGTTCAGACATTTTCTTTATGTTTTGTTTGGGCAAATGTCTGACATACTGTTTGTCAGAAACAAAATGTAGAAGTTTCCAGGGAGCTGTCGTCAGTGGCTATAAAAAGTTTAGCACGAGCATTGTATTAAATGTTAACTCTTAGCTAGCTAAAGAAGAGTGGCAAATGAGAAGGATGTTTCCAGATTCTACGGGGGATATGGTGAGAGTCGCCTCTCTGGAGAAATCACACAGCCCCTGTTTGAATTTTAATGCAGGTTTTATCTTTGGTTGGGTAGCAGAAGGAAAGGGATTTGAGTTACTGGGGGAGGTGGTGCTTCCGGATTCACTGTTCTGGCCAAGGAGTTACAGGGAGAGGGAGAGAGAACTTGTAGGAGCTGTGGAAACAGCCCAAAGTCACATATGGGAAGCTGGCCTGAAGCACTAACTTAGGTACCAGCACAAGAGAATAAAATTAAAAGGGTCGTGTTTCCCAAGGGTTCTGGAAAACCCAGAGGAGAGAGTACTGTACTTCCTAACACAGGCTGATAAGTAGTTCATGATAACTGACGTTTGATTATGGGCCTAATAGCTCGCCAAATAGCCTCTTGCTTTATTTCACTTAATTTTCAAAATCTCCTAATAAGATCCTTTCACCCAATGTGCAATTGAAGACATTCAGGCCTAGAGAAGTTAAGCAACTTGCTCAAGTAAGCAGGAGAACCCGAATTAGAATGTGGAGTCTGAGCTGCAGGTCCATGCCCGCCATGTCACCAGATAGCCTCTCCTGAATAAGAGAACAGCAGATGTCCTGTATTAGCTTATACCTTTGAAGCTGTTTGCAGAAAAAGGAGCAAGCCACTGACAGGTGGCCTCACAGAAAGCCCAGGTTTTGGGCCACGTGAATTTACTCTGATACTCCCTATAAACAGATGTCAGCATAAAGCATAGAAGAGCAAAAGCAGTCCCTTCATTGGTAAAGGTTTACCCAGGAGTATACTAAGTGACAACAGTTTCTCAGGCAGCACCATACGTCATTGGAGCACTGATTTGTGCCATGTTAGAGACATGGCACTTTTACCAGGGTGTGAATTTCATTCCTTTTAAATGGTTGGCAGTTTAGGAGGTCATGTTTGCCAAACCCATTGAGGCTTTCCTTGCAGTTATAAGAAAGAGTGCCCAGCCCTTTTGCAAGTGGGAATATTTCCCATTTGTATACCATCTAAAATGAGATTAAAGCTATTTGTTCTTATTCCTCCTTTTATGTAATAGACTTAGCAAGGATACTCATTCTGAGCATGTGTGACAAAATTATTAATTGAAATTAAGTAAGTTAATTTATAAATTTATATAATTTATCTATAACTTGAAACAAATATATAATGTAAATAATTATGAATTATAATTTATAAATTTATTGATAACAGAAGGTAATTAAAGGTAATCAACATTGTAGGAGTGTGATTTCTCACATCACATGTATTTTTTGTTCTTTGGAGCATTTGTTTTTTCTAACTTGTATTCTGGTTACTTATAGATGTCCCTCCTCAGCTATATTTTTGGCACCACCAGTCAGGAATGTAACTTCATTGTATGCCCAGCATTTGTATCTCAGTGGTATTTTCTCCAGTTATGTTGAGTTAGTTTTTTGTACCTCAAGCACAGCACTATTAAAGAATTTTGGAGATAATTATTGTATGTGTCTGAGTTTCCCTACCATAGCAATGCCTTCTGTTGCTTGTTTCTATTTTAGGGCTTTGTAAATTTGTGTTAGAGCAGCGTTTTCTAAATCAGACACTGTGAGCCACCTCCAAAATTTTTGTCAAATAGATCACCTGTACCTGCTATCTAATTAATATTTTCCTTAAGTAAATTCAGGATTTTTATCTAAAATTTTATTTCTGAAGGAACTATGTAACTATTGCAAATGGGAAACCAGAACCACTTGCCTTAAGTAAGTTGTGGAAAATTTATACACTGCAAACAAACTCTGGCTTTATAGTCTTACCTGCCCATATAAGGAGGGAGAGAGGGAGAGAGTAGCAGTTACTGGGGACGCATTAAATACATACTGGCACCAATCTGAGACTTTATCCTTGATGTAATAAAATTAATTACAAAGAAGTTTTAGAGGGAATAATTTTCTTATGGTCTAATGCTGTCGTTACTTCATGCCACTTCATTTATGACCCATAATCTTGCTTACAGCCATGGACCACTTTGGGAGAATTCCTTATAACAGAACACACATCAGATGTAGTTCCTAATTGTTTGAGTTTTGACGAGTTACTTAATTCCTTTAAACCTTGATTCCTTGTGTGAAAAAGGGTTAATATATTCACATTTCAAGATCACTTTGAGAATTATATGAAATAATGTTCACAGTGTGTCTAGTCCTGTGCTTGGAGTTTATTAAAAAACATGAATACCTTGGGGTGCCTGGGTGGCTCAATCAGTTAAGTGTCCGACTCTTGATTTCGGCTCAGGTCATGATCTCAGGGTCATGAGATCAAGCCCCATATTGGGGTCCATGCTGAGTGTGGAGCCTACTTAAGATTTTTTCCCTCCCCCCCCAAAAGATTTTCTCCCTCCCTCTCTCTGCCCCTTCCTGCCACATGCACATGCTTTCTCTCTCTAAAAACAAAAACAAAAACAAAAACAAACCATGAATACCTACTGTGTGCAAAGCACACACCTCTGGGGGCTCAGGATCTAGAAAAGCACATGACAGAGAAGGGCTCTGCCTTCATGGAACTTACATTCTGTTGAGGGAAAAATCAACCATGGGCAACTCAACACAAGAGCCAGATCATTTGAGGCAATATTGATAAAAGCTCTGAAGTAAA
Organism: Ailurus styani; assembly: GCA_002007465.1. NCBI lineage: Eukaryota > Metazoa > Chordata > Mammalia > Carnivora > Ailuridae > Ailurus > Ailurus styani. The sequence goes on from LNAC01000705.1 coordinate 439,995, forward strand.
TAAAATGAAGCACTATGAAAGAAAGTGACTGGTGTTTAGGGAATACTAATTTCCTTCCTAATTCTCAACTCTATATGGTTGGAATTCCATATATGTAGGAAAAGATGAAAGCTATTGAGAATATGCTTGTCAACTGAGATAAGAAAAGGGCAAAAGACCAAGAGGGAGTAATAATTGCAGTTTAAAACATAATTAAATACATGGCCCAAATTTCAAATGTCTGTACTGCTCCAAAATTTGTCTTCTTAAATTATGTTCCATAGAACATATTATCCTCTCTCAGAAACAGAGAGCATTTCATTGTTCATATCATGGAAATGAAATGCATTTGGGGCTTTATCACTTAACTTTTGTCATGGTTGTGCTTTTAAAAGAACACAACAACTTACTGTATTATGTGTGATGAGTTTGATTTTAGGAAAATTAAGAACATTCTGCCACACAGTTCCGGCCCCTAAATATACTTTTAGTCAGCAAACTCTGACTTGGGCAAGGCTGGGAAGTCTGCGAGCTGATGATGACAGAATGGGATTAATTAAATTTTGTACCTAAAACAAAGGATGGATTTATATGGAGACCAGTTCTGAGATTTCTGAGACCTATTATCTGGCCTGTGAATGATAAATGAACTCATTTGAGGCATTGCAGATTAACTTTGGAGGGCCAGGAAAAAAGTTACATCTTTTCCAATTCCTTCATCTCTTTGCCACTCTCGTCATTTGCAATGACTTTGAATCCTGTTGCTCTTACTGGACTCTGCTAACATCCTTCCGATGTCTAAATGGCTTAATTACTGGAATTAAGATTTTGAAGAATCAATTAAGAGTATCTAGTTGGAGACAGTAGACCTAATTAGGAAGTACCAAGAAGGCCGCTACTCTGCTCCCTTCATCTCAGTCCTAATTGAATTCTGCTTTTCCCTCTCCAGTAACAATAAATCTTTTGATCTCTGTGAAAGAAGCAAAGATCAAGCTGATCCTCAGAATGAATCTCTTCCTTCCTCCACTTCTTCAAAGATCTAGTTAAATTTGAGTTGCACTTATTTTTTTTTAGATGTTTTCCAATGCAATTACCAGGCACAAAAGAAAATTACTTCCTTTATTATCATAACTGAGAAACACGATTTCTTTTTTCTTCCAGGATTTTTATGCTACATTTTAAGTCAACGAATTTCATGTAAATTTAACTTTTTTTCTCTGATACTTCACAGTAAGGGGCTTTCACAGTAATGCCACAAATAGTTGCTTCTTATTTTCCTATGTAAGAACCCCTACCTCTAAAATAAGTCGTTCAGTGCTAGTCATAATTTACTTTAGAAACATAATGATTTTATTTCCCAGAACAGCAATTAAGAATGTTTAACAGACTAGATGATGTAGTGGAAAAAGCTGTGATCTACTTGTGACCCCCGTATTTACTATTTGTCCTTCAGCAAGTGAAATCTGAATTCTGAATCCCAAGTTGCTTATCTGTAGAACAATATTTTATCCATCGTGCTAGTTTTTTTTAAAAAAGTTTTATATTTTTGACACACACACACACACACACACAGAGCACACACAAGCAGGGGGAACAGCAAGCAGAGGGAGAAGGAGAAGCAGACTCCCTGCCAAGCAGGGAGCCGGATGCCGGGCTCCAGCCCAGGACTCTGGGATCATGATCTGAGACAAAGGCAGCCACTTAACCATCTGAGCCATCCACGTGCCCTGCCTTGTGCTGTTTGGAGGGAGAATCAAATGTGGAAATACAAATGTGCTGCTTTTAAACTGCCGAGACCTCTACAAGTAAGTTTTATTATTACCACAGTGCTGGAAGAAAACCATGCTATGGCTCATAAAGCATAGCAGTGGTTAATCTCATTTTTTGGTGCTTACTTTATGGAGCTACTTGCATTCATTTGAATGCATTCAAATGTCATTTTGAGAGCTTGAAATGTGTTATATCAGTTCTGCTCTAAACAAATCCAGGAGATGAGTGTTGAGATTCCAAATGTACCAGGAAAGAGCAGTTCAGATCCACCTTTCCTATCCACACTCTTTCAGTCTTGACATATGTATCAAAGTATTGCTTTAAAGATTTCATAAAAATTTACTTCTAGCACTAAGGACACAAATGATACACCATCCATAAGGTCAATTCAGGGACAAATCTACATTAGCATTTGAGATCAATCTGCTCACATAATCCACTCTTTTCACTCATTGTCTCTTCCACCAAACCCTACCATGCAGGAAAACCTCTGACACCCAAAGATGTTGGGGATTTGGTCTTTGTGGCTGTGTCATTTAGCAAGCTCTATGAAATCTTGATTATCTCAGGGGTTTCAGGTCTGTAGCAAATTAGAGACCCTTACAAGGCTGAGATCATGTTGCATTTTATTTGGTGGAGTAAGGTGAAACTAAGTAGAGCTGAGTGAAGAAAAGATGTCAGAAGACAGAGCCCAATAGGTAAGGAAACACTGTGATGGTTAATTTTATATGTTAACTTGGCCGTGCTATGGTGCACAATAGTTTGGTCAAGCGCTAGTCTATATGTTGCTGTGAATGTATTTTTTAGATGCGATTAACATTTAAATTAGTAGGCTTTGAGTAAAGCAGATTGCATTCCTTAGTGTGGTTGGCTTCATCTAATCAGTTGAAGGCTTTAAGAGCAAAGACCAGTTTCCCACAGAAGAAGGAATTCAGCCTCAAGACTGCAAAATAGAAACCTTCCCTGAATTTCTCATTTTCCTGACCAGCCTGTGGAAATTGGGCTCAAGACTATAACATGAACTCTTACTTGAATTTCTAGCCTGCCAGCTTGCCCTACAGATTTCAGACTTGCCATCCTCCATGATTATATGAGCCCATTTCTTTTTTCCCCCAAGATTGATTTTTTAAATTTATTTATTTATTTGTTTGTTTGTTTGTTTGTTTATTTATTTATTTTACAGAGTATGCAAGTGGGGGAAGAGACAGAGGGAGAGGAGGAGAGAGAATCTCAAGAAGACTCAACACTGAGTATGGAACCCGATGTGGGGTTCAACTTATGACCCTGAGATCATGTCGTGTGCCAAATCAAGAGTTGGATCGTTAACTGACTGAGCCACCCAGGAACACGATGTAAGCCAATTTCTTACAATAAAGTGTATGCTTGTTTACTCTCTCACCCTCCCCCAAATCAAAGGGGAAGAGTAGATAACAATGTAAATTCATTCACTGTGTAGTCTTTTCAAACCTCACCTACTTCCAGTTTTCCAACATTTACTTCTTGTGTCCAAATTATGTATATAACTTGAAATTCTACAGGAACAGAATTCTATGTTCAAGATAACAAGTTTCTAAATAAAAGTTGTGGTTTTTTTCCTTCCAAATTCTAATCTTATCTCAAGGATAACACTTTCTGATCTTAAATTACAGCCATTTACAGATTTCCTTAACATCCATGCATGTGCTCTGGAAAGAAATCTAAAACTTGCTGTCTAAGAAATACTAGAGCAATAATTCATGTTCATTCTGGGAGGCCTAAGACACCATTTTTTTAAGAAAATGAGGACGTAGAAAAGAACTAACATTTAGGAGATTGGCACAGAGTTGTTTGAAAAGATTAAGAGGAATGATCACTGTGGATGTAGTCTGCATGTTTGCACACAAACCAATCAAGAACAAGCTGACCCAATTATCAAGCTATAACTGTGCCAGTCCCTTTGGGTGCAGAATCCTGTGTTCTAATGAGAGAGACAAATCTAAAACATACTACACATTTATATCAATATTTTCAGGTTCACAAAACCATTTGCTCAGATCCATAAATGAAGTAATAAAGCAAAAAGTACCAAAAAAGAGAGAGAGAGAGAGAGAGAGTTGAGCTGCTCGTTCAAGGTTGTGGGAGTGACCAGAGCAGAGCTCCACTGCTTTATTTAAATTTCCCACTGTGTCAGCCCTCCTCTTGGTAGCTCTGGGAGGTGCCTTAGAGGACCGCCTGAGAACCATTGCAAAGTCAAGTTTGCTACTTCCTCATTTTCTAGAACCCGTGGATTATACACGTGTTATCCACTTAAAAGCATTTGAGGGTGGACAGGGAATTGCTGAAAAAAAAAATACATGGATACATAGAGGGGTACTTGTTGAGGTTAATGTAGAGCATGAACTCAGCCATAATACCTGACTTACTAAAATGGAATACGGAGGCCGCTGGGGGTGAAGGAAGGTTTTGGAGAAGGGTGCGGGCCTTTGGAAGGCTGAGGTAGGCATGACTGCTCTGCGGTTGGAATGCCTCTGGGAGTTGCCTTCCGGAAGCTTTCCTAGCCCAAGCCACCCTGCTATCTGAGAGATGCATTGTCCCTTAGGCTATGTTTAGCAGAACTCCCGGAACACACAGATTAGCATATCTTATCTTTCCCTTAAACAGATCCTCTTAGTTCCGGTTAAGACCCCTTGTCACACAGCAGGTGCTTGAGAACAGTGGTAAAGATTTGTGATTATCCTGAAGGACCAGTAAAAGTGGGAGCAAAGAAGAGCAAAGGGTCTTTGCCTCTGAGAGTTAACCCCCTTGCCTTCTCTCTTTCACAGCGAAGTTTGAGTAATCTTTTCATCCGTCGGTGTAGGGGTTGCTGGCCATTCCCGGGAGGTACTTCAGTTTTTGAAGATGTAAAAGAAGAGGAGGAAGAAGAAGAAGAAGAAGAAGAAGAAGAAGAAGGAGGAGGAGGAGGAGGAGGAGGAGGAGGAGGAAGAAGAAGAAGAAGAAGAAGAAGAAGAAGAAGAAGAAGAAGAGCCTTAAAGACTGCATATCACAAACATTACATGAAAATGATGACTGTTTCTATAGAAATTCACAAGAGAAAATGCCAACACGACGGAACAAATTAAGACAGACTCTGTTGGGAAGCTGACACCCTATAGGTTGGATTTGGAGGAGGACAAGGAGAGAACCATCTAGGCACGAGCACAAGTGCTAGAGCAGAAATGACAAACTGATTTTAGGAAACTCGAGACTTTTCCACATCTTCAGTCCTGGTTTCTTTTTGCTTAATACCTTCTTCAACTCATTTCTCTCTTCTTGCATTTTACTCTGAGCAGTCAGGAGGAAACTAGCTCCTTTAAAACTTTCCTGAGAAATCTCCTCAGGTAAATACCCAATATTATTGCTTGCACAAAACACTAGAACACTAGGTAAGCCAAATTTTGCCATTTTATAACAAGGTTTACGATTTCCAATAACATGTTGCTATTTCCACCTGAGATCTTACTAGAAAGATCTTCAACATCCATATTTCTAAAATTCTGTTCCTGATTAGTTATATATTCTCTAAGAAGATAGAATCCATCCCTGAAGCTCTCGCTTTTATTTCTGAACACTTACAGAATCACCTTCAACATCTCGTATTTCTACCAACAGTCCCTTCACAGCAATGTGGGCTTTTTGCAGCATGGCCCTCAAAACTCCTCCAGCCTCTGGGTGCCTGGGTGGCTCAGTGGGTTAAAGCCGCTGCCTTCGGCTCAGGTCATGATCCCAGGGTCCTGGGATCGAGGCCCACATCGGGCTCTCTGCTCAGCAGGGAGCCTGCTTCCTCCTCTCTCCTCTCTCTCTGCCTGCCTCTCTGCCTACTTGTAATCTCTCTCTCTGTGTCAAATGAATAAATAAAAAAAAAAATCTTTAAAAAAAAAAAAACTCCTCCAGCCTCTACCCCTTACCCAGTTCTAAAGATGCTTTGACATTTTTAGTTATTTGTCATAGCAGCACCCTACTTCTTGGTACCAAAATCAGAGAGGAAAATGAATGAAATGATCTTTATTTTTTAAAAATATTATTTATTTATTTATTTGAGAGAGAGAGAGGGCCCCACAGCGAGAGAGACTGGGGAGGACCAGGGGGAAAAAGAGAATCTCAAGCAGACTCCCTACTGAGTGGGGTGACTCAGTCGGGGCTACATTTCAGGATCCTGAGATCACAGCCTGAGCTGAAATCAAGAATCATATGCTCAGCTGGCTGTGCTACCCAGGTGCCCTGAAATGATCTTTATTGAAAAAATATAAAATTGTATGTATAGGAAAAAGATCTGATTAGTAATCCCAGAAGACATATAGGCATGAAAAACAAAAAACAAAAAACAAAAAATGACATGAAACTAAAAGAATAAACTCTAGAATAACCAAAGTTAAAGAATTAATAAAAACTGGAAGAAACAACTGAGAATTTTACCCATGATGCAGTATAAAGAGAAAAAATGAAAGAGTTGTTTATATGGAGTATTCTTTGAGAATCATTGTTTATAAAATTTTTGGTGGATTCTAGTAAAAGATAATAGAGGAATATTAGAACAAAGAAGTCGAAGACATGATAGCTGAGAAATTTTAATATATATAAATAAAAATTGGTAGAGAAAATACTAAACTATAACTTATCAATCCAACAATAATTAGGAAAGGAAGAAAAAAGAAACAAGGAGAAATCTCTGATGAAACAAAAATATAAAATAAGGTGGTCAGTGTAGCTTGAAGTGCATTGTAATGACAATAAGTATGAATAGATTAAATCACTCCATTAAAAATCAGAAATTATCAGTGTGGATATAAAAAAATAAGTTATATGTTGCTTATAAGGGACATTGCTATACACACATGCACATACACACCCTAAAATGAAAAATATAAAAAGGAAAAAAAAAAGAAATATACTAAGCATATGAACCAAAAAAGAGCCAGCACTACAGTATTTGTCAAAATAGAATATGAAGTCAAAGCGTTAGTGTGAGTAAAGCAAACAAGCTATACTTCATGAAAAAGCTATAGAAATTATAAATTTGTATGTACCTAACAATATAGACTTAAACCGTAAAACACCAAAAGCCATCAAGTACAAAAAGCAGAATAACAAAATAAAATTGAAAAGCTCATGTAAAGCATAAGGGCAAAATTTAACACCTCTCTCAGAAATTACATATTTGGAGAATATTTAGAGAATCTGAGTAACACATATAATTGTGAATTTACATATCCCTGCACTCAAAAGACAGCAGGACAGAGGATACACATTCTCCTAAAGCATGCATGCAACACGTTATTTATAAAATTAACTGTACACTCTCAGTCACAAAGAATTGTAGTTATTCAAACTGTATTATCTGATTACTATGCAATTTAATTAGGAATTAACTACTATAACTAGTAATTAAAATCCTACAGGTTAAGGAATCTGAAAAAAACAAAAGCTTAAACAATAAATAGGTTAAAAATAATTTACAAGGAAAATCATAAGCTGTAAATGGTTTTATCAACAAACTAAAATATGAAAAATTTGTGAGATATAGCTAAAGCAGTATTTAGGACTTATGAACAGTCTGAAATATATTAACTCCAAGTAAATGGGCTAACATTTAATCCAAGAAGCTAGATGAAGAAGTCAAAATAGTAAGAAAGTTGAAACAACAGAATTATAAAAACAAAACACAAATTATTAACCTAGGAAAAAACATGAATGGAGATGATTTTTAAAATCTATTTCTTTGAAGGCTTATAAACCAGGCAAGCCTCTAGAAAGCTTGATCAAGACAGATGTGTACACACATAAATGTATTATCATACAATGGAATACTAGAAAAAGCGAACCGGGTCATTAATACAAAGGAATCACAAAACATCTGGTAAAAAAGATAAAATTGCTGAATGATAAGACTTTCTGTAGTTTATTTGCTTATTCCTTTAACAATGTTTTATATGTTTATATATACAAATCCTGTGTGTGTATGCATGGGTATGTTGTGGATATTTATGTAATAAAGTTACCTACAACATTTTCTTAAGAAGTTGAAGCATGTGCTGAAATGTTAGCATTTTTAAATCTTTCAAGAAATTAAATTTAATATATGTGTGCTTGGAGTTTCTTTTTTTCCCCCTTTCCTCAATCCCATTTTTTTTTTTTAAGATTTTTATTTATTTGATAGAGAGCATGAGTATGCAGAGTGGCAGGCATAGGGAGAGGGAGAAGCAGGCTTTCTGCTGAGCAGGGAGCCCAACGCAGGGCTAGATCCCAGGACTCTGGGATCATGACCTGATCTGAAGGCAGCTCCTTAACTGACTGAGCCACCCAGAAGCCCCTCCTCAGTTCCATTCTTTCCTTCCACAGAAGTCATCATTTTCCTGAAGATGGTGTTGCTTTATTTTATTTTTTCTTTCTCAACTAGTTTTCTATCTTTACATTTTGAAAAAACTCCCATTCTTACAAAGCAGTTTCCCTTTTTCCATTTTAGGAAATTATAACTTTCCTTTGACAATTTGGTTTTCTAGTTGTTTCTTTGACAAAGGAATGATAACCAGTCTTTAAAAGATTAAGCCAACTAAATTAATACTGATATTTAGGTCCAGGACCATAAGGAAACCAATTTTTTTTTTCACCAATTATGCTATGGGTAAGTAAAACAAAACAAAACTGGAAAATAGAGTCACCATCCACTATAAAATCTTCAGAGTACTTACTGGCCCATTCGGCTAGCGTGGAAAGAATTGCAGAAAAATATAGAAGGCATTATTCAGTGCTCTCTGCTTATTAGTACATGGGCTTCTTGTACTAATATATATTCCATTCACCGAATTCTTACATGTCTCTTTTGTGGAATAAAAATTGAGTAATTATGTATACATTCCACTTAATTTACCATGGTAATTAATCCTGGCCATCCAGGAGAATTAGTTTTCTGATATTGGTAGCCTGCGAGTAGCTTTCTTTCTATAATAAAATAAGAGTGTCATTCTAAGTAGCTTTATTTTACTTTTGGAGATGTTAACCTCAACTACATCACTAAGTGCAGACTGACTGATGATTACACACATCTTACTCCCAGGTATGGTAAAGGCCAATATCAGAATGTCTAATTGCCTTTTATTCATTCTAGATTAGGCAGTTAAGTCTTAACTTATTATCAGAGTTCCCAGGATCTCTTACTCAAAATTAAGAAACAGATTGCTGTTTTCAAGAAGATATTATGCTTGAGTGTCCTGAGGGAAATACTAACATTTATTAACTATTTTTCTATGTCAGGAATCTCTTCTATGAGTTGCCATTGACAAATTAGTTCAATTTCAGCTTTTCTTTACCTCCTGGTATTTCTATCTGCTTTTCAATTTTTTTTTTTTTATATATCTTCCTTGGCTTAAAAACTCACAGATGCATTGTCCAGCCATGTTTTTTTTTGCCCTTTTTATTCTGGATTGTTGATATTTAAAAGAAATTTCATACAAACATGCAATTATTCCCAAATGCATCACACCAATATCACATTTTTTGCATAATGAATAAAAATAGTATATCCCAGAACTTGTAAATAAGGCTGTGAAGCCATATCTAAAAAAATTAGTCAAACTGATGTCTTATTGGCACCCATTGAAATTTTATATGTGCTCTGTTGCAGTTGCTACCAGTCTATATAAAATCTCTACACTCTTTGAAAATTGAACATTTTCATTCATACATTTTTTGAATAGACATTTAACCAAGCATTAAAAGTAATGTAAAGCCAATACAAGATATAGTTGTTTCCCACAGGAATTTGGATTATCTGGATAATGTATGAACACGCTGGCATAATTCCTGATGGTGCAAAGCAGCATGTGAGCCAGTGTCTAGTAGGGTCAAGTGCTCATGTAAAGAACAATTAATTTGAGATCAGAAAGGCTTTGTGAAATTTCTGGAGGTGGAGAAACCAAATGGCTATCTCATTAGTGTGTGAAAATGTAGAGACCAAGGAGAGGTGAGAATTATAGTTAGAAAACTGCGGGCGCCTGGGTGGCTCAGTGGGTTAAAGCCGCTGCCTTCGGCTCAGGTCATGATCCCAGGGTCCTGGGATCGAGGCCCACATCGGGCTCTCTGCTCAGCAGGGAGCCTGCTTCCTCCTCTCTCCTCTCTCTCTGCCTGCCTCTCTGCCTACTTGTAATCTCTCTCTCTCTGTCAAATGAATAAATTAAAAAAAAAATCTTTAAAAAAAAAAGAAAAAGAAAAAAGATTTAAAAAAAAAAAAAAAAAAGAAAAGTGCATGCGACTTGTTCAGGGATGTGTGATGTGTCTGACCTGGCTAAAGCAAAGGATCTATACTGGGAAAGAGAGAGACAAGATTGATTATTAGAGCAGGTTGCATTATGGATATTCTTTAAAAGGACATTTTTTTTCTGAAAAAAAGAAAAAATCCGAAGCTCTATTGAAATCCACTGATGGCTTCTTAGCAGGTGAGTGAAATGGTAAAATCTGTGACTTAATAAGAAATAAATTCGGAGCAATGTTTATTAATGTATATTACCAGGATCCATTAATTAATGGGGTTACTTCAAAAACGTCAAGTAATGTCAAATAAAAGTAGAAAAAACTGGGGCATTTGACTTCCAAAAGGAAAATACAGAATTTCCCAAACCTATTTGACCAGGGAACCCTTTCTATGAAAACTGTGCATAGATCATATGTTCTATATGTATTGATACCAATCTCAGTCTATACATTGATATATGTAAGAAATGTCCAGTTCTGTATTTTCAAATACCTCACTTAACGTCTAGTTTGGTACCAGATTGGTAGAAATTCAGGATCTCTTAATTTCCCCCATGAGTGTGTCTATGTTCTGGAGTTTTCTCATGCCAGGTTGCTGGGAGGCTATGAAATGATGAGGTGGCACTTATTGGTGCTCTGTATCTTTGATGTATACTAGCATCTGCTAAGATGTCCTACTGCTCTCTGGTCCTGAGGAATTGGTCAGTACTACTGTTGCTGAGCCATGTCTTTCAAACCCAGGGGCTCTCTTTATTTCTTCCATACTATTCTGTGATTGATGGGAATACTCTTACTTACTGATCTGTTCCATGCTGAGGTACAAAAAACTCTGTGTGGACCCACAGGGCCCTCATCTTTCTTAGACATGTCAGTTAGCTATTCTGTGAGGCCTTTCTGCTTTCTTTTGGTTTCTATCCAGGAAATGGGGCAGATGCCCCATGTACCTAATGGTTTTGGGCTTTTCGCATAAGATTTCCACCTAAATCTTCTACTCTATGCCACGAATCATTTTTGTTTCCTAGAAAACTAAATTTTTAAAACTCATAAGCAACAAAGAGCTCCCTTTTCCTCATATTCTCCTATAGCTTCTATTCCCTGAGGAGATGATTTGTCTCTTAAGACAGCTTAAGACAGAGAGAAGGATAGAGGCAAGGAATACCTGATGAAAAAATCAGTTATTTCAAAGATACTTCCTACCACACTTGGAATGCCTTCGAGGAAATGGTGGTGTACAGAACTGAGGGTTAAAAGCTGAAGACTAAAAGCATATGTGTAGTAGTGGTGCTGCCTTGAGTTTGGATTATCATGTGTGGTTTCAAAAATAATGAATGGCTCCTTGTCTTGTAAATCACTGTCTTTGGCATGGTCCTTTGCAGTCCTCTCTCACATTAACTCTTGAAAAGCCTTTCTTGCTTCTGGGAACTCTTCCTCCACCGTATGAAGGACAGACTAGCTTGTTGAAGACATGGAGACCAGCTGAGAGCTAGCACCAACAGACACACACACACACAGGTTAGCTCCAGGTGAGCTGCACGCTGACTGCAAGTGCACAAGTGACCTCAGCTGAGATCAGAACTGCTCAGATGAGCCTCCACTGCAGGTTTGATATGAATCATAAGCAAATAAAATGGTTGTCTAACCCACTGAGTTATGTAATGATTTTTATTACATCAATATAAAAATATACAGTACAATACAATACTAAATGTAGGTAATATGATATGGTAAGCATTGAAGACAGAGGAGATATTTTGTGGAGAGATTTCCTAAATATGGATATATGAGATGAGGGAAAAGAAAAATTCAAATGGGATGAGCTATCCATCCCCTTGGAATGGGCTAATTTTTCATTCATTGTAAAGAGAGTTCTTATAGGAAATAAAGAAAAAGGAAGTGTCAGTTGTCATTATGAAGATTCTAGTCTTCAGTAACTTAGAAAACTGTAGACATGTAGCTGGGTTCACCCATGCCAGATGAGGTTGCGGTATCATTCTGCAGTTGTGCCTTTTTGTAAAACACTACCACGCTCACTGGCTTGGATTCAAGAGGCTGTTCTTCTGTCACTGATGAAATGATAAACAGTTTTCTTATATAAGCATAGTCTGAAACACGACACTAGACTCATCTTAATTCCCGATGGCAAGTATTTTCCTAAAGATTTCCTCAGAGCAATGAGGTAAATGTCATAAAACCAAGGAATGTTAAAAATATGGAGGGATTGATGACACACGTCTCTAGGTTCTGAATCTAAACTCTAGCTTATAAAATGGACTGCTGCAAGTTAGCTGTGATTAGCTAGGCTCAAATAATACTAGCTCTAGTTGCAGGGAAACTTCTCCTAGTCCTATTAATAGCTTTTTTAGAAATTTATTTTACATTCATCATCTTATTTAATCTTTATGACAATTCTAAGATTTAGACATTATTTTTTTATTCACATATTAGAGATGAATAAACTGATACAGAGCTAGAATAATTGACCAAAGATTATATAGCTGGTAAATAGGGGCACAGGAGTTTATACTCTGGAGAGGGTGTTTGACATCAAGTCAAGTTCTTTTTTCTCAATAATGCCACTTCTTTCCAGGCATTTCAAAGAGCACTAGAATCCTGTGGTGCCTCAAGAGCCACTGAGCAAAAAGAGGAGGAAGGGGGAATAAAAGCCCCTCACTCAGGTGTCAACCAAAGTACATCAAATATATATATATATATATATATATATATATATATATATATACACACACACATATATACACACACACATATACATATATATGTGTGTGTATAAAAGCACATCATATTATATATAATATATATATATTATACATATATCACACACACACACACACACACACACACACGTATATGGGACCCATTTAAAATTTTGTTAGAAAAAATTCCCAAACACTGTATCATACCATGATGACTCCTAATGCTGTTATGATCTACACTAGAAACTTCTTGAAGTCAGAGACCTCATCTTATTTTTTCTTTGGTCTCACAACAGTGTGAAACCTCCCTTGACGTGTGAGCCAGCCTTTGGAAGAAGGAGCAGATGGAAATCATTGCCCTGGGGATGCTCTGGGCTCCAGAACAGAACTGTCTAAGCATCTCCCATGACCTCTGTCAACGTTGCTGTTTGCTTCTTTCTAAAGCCAATTAAATTATTCACTGTACCTGCAGACTTCTCACTGTTTTCACAACTCATTGAGTTCTCTCCCAAGAGGGAAGTGATGTCTTCTCCAAATATCTTGAGGCAATTTTCAATGAGAAATTGTACAAGAGAAACCTGTAACACAAAAAGACAAAAATGGGGTGCTCTTTTTCATAGGGCATAGTTATAAATCACATTTTGTATATAGACCTTGGACCTAACAAAAAATGTGAAAGGCTTCTGAGAAAAATTCAGAGTTGATAAAAACATATAGAAACCAAAATTGTCTAAGAAATAACCTAGAAAGAGTGATACTTTCCAGTGTACTTTGGGTGCAGATTTTAAAATACCACTCATCAGTGGGCTAAAGTTATAATTGGTGGCCTAGTCTAATAGCTAACATTTTGATATCAATGGTTACATTGTTAAAAGTAGGATAGTTTTTGGGGTGCCTGGGTGGTTCAGTTGAGTGTCTGAATCTTGATTTCGTCTCAGGTCATGATCTCATGGTGGTGAGATCAAGCCTCACGCGGAGCCAACATGGGGCTCTGTGCTCAGAGGGGAATCTGCTTGGGCTTCTCCCTCTCCCTCTGCCCTGTTCATGTTCTCTCTCTCTCTCTCTCTCTCTCTCTCAAACAAATAAATATTTTAAAAAATCAAATAAAACTAGGATAATTTTCAAGGTAACCTACCTTATTAAATTTTACTTATTTTTTGTTTTTAAATTTTGTTTCCAGTTTTAGTGAGTGTAACTGACGAATAACATCTTATTAAAACTTATAAAGTATAAACAAAAACTTATGAAATCCATTTCTTAAATAAAGTAGTATCTTAAAGTTGGGAAGCAGAGATTTTTGTGGGGTTTTTTTGTGAGGGAAAACCCACGCAGCTGGAGAGGAAACATGTCTGTCTGTCTAACTTCAGTCCTTTCTCATGCATTGCTTTGCCTCATGCTAGCTCTCTGTGTGAGCTTGGGGAAGAGTTGTCATCTTATTAGGCATGGTGTGGTTCCATTAGGATGTTCTGGAATCTTTTACTAGTTTCTGTATGATGTAGCCGAGGTGAAATAGTAGCCAAGTGTTTTTCTAAATGAGCCACAACTTGCAGAGGAAGGCCGGTGTGTTTGTAGCCATGGGTGCTCATATTGCCTAAGCCACCTAGGATGTGCCAGTAATGACCGGAGGAGCTGGATGTTGTCACCACTGTGTAATGAAGAAACCGGGGCTTTGCCCAAGCCCAATGTTACAAAGTCCCTCAAGGGTTAGGCTGAGATTTGAACCTTGACTAGTCAAGCTCCAAAGGCCAGGTTCTTTTCTATTGTATCACACGACTCTTCTCTCTCTTGTTTAGTCAGTCTAGTGTTTAGTTTCCTGGATGGGGAAGAAGTGACTCAACTGCTCTGAGTTTCCCACTTAACAACACCCCTTCCCAGACTCCACCAGAGTAGGATAAAGAACTCTGCTACTCCAGGGGAGCCTAAGGAAAATGCACACTTTACAAAACGGATCCATCAGAGTTACTACTGCACATTTCCAGTTCAGAGTAGGGATTCTACACTCCTGGGGGACAAAAAGGAGACCTCTCATTACCTTTTTTATGAAGTTTTCTTCCAATTCTGAGCCGCAGGAATTAGGCGGGCAAAGGATGCTTGGAGCTATACACACTGATAAATTATAAGCTGTCATCTGATTGGATGAGGATTGTTGCTCAATGTTGTATAACGCCCCAAAAAGGTATTGCAAGAGAACAACATTTGCTTTTGGCAGCTGGGCTAAAAGCCTAAGGTCAGAAAAATAAGACAAGTCATTCCACTTAGGAGGCTGGAAATATAGAGACAGGGAACAGGATACGTCTTTGTATATCTAGAACACAGCCCGCTGTAGCAGAGTTGCAGGCATGAATGTATACAAAAATGTTTCACTGAACTCAGTTCCTGAACCAGATAAAAACTTCTCTGGTTAGTTAAATGTTTGACAAACTTAAGGTCATAACCTTGGCAGCTGATGCTCTAGCATCTCTCTTAGACCAATGGATTTCATCTACCAGTTTCATATATCCAGAAGGTGTAAAATGGCCAAGGATTCTGCATTAATAAAACCAGAAGAACAATAATATCCCTAAGGCATGCCTCTATTCTGAAGCTGGCCTCCATGGGTGTGAAGAATTGAAACTCTTTGGCATTGGTCATTTTAGTGGACAAAGCTGCAAAATGTAAGCCAGTATTTTCCTAATAGTATGTTAACCATATTTTTGAGATGTGACCAGAAGAGAGTAATTATCGCATTATTACCTCTGGGCTGCAGTTATTTTTTCCTCTTCATTCCCTTGGTCAATCACACCAAGCCATTTGTCATAGAGATCGGATAAAAATATACCTCCTTCAATATTTCTAAGAAAATCCTTATGGAGACAAAAAATATATTATAGAAAATATATATTGGAAATATTACAGAGAAAATATTTAGTTAAAAAATACAGTTCGAGGCACCTGGGTGGCTCAGTGGGTTAAAGCCTCTGCCTTTGGCTCAGGTCATGATCTCAGGGTCCTGGGATTGAGGCCCGCATCGGGCTCCCTGCTCAGCGGGGAGCCTGCTTCCTCCTCTCTCTCTGCCTGCCTCTCTGCCTACTTTTGATCTGATCTCTCTGTGTCAAATAAATAAATAAATAAAATCTTTAAAAAAAATCCAGTTCAGCCCCCACTTCCTTCACAGATACCCAAACTGTGACCCACACAGAGCTCAGCTCTGACTCTTCATTGACTTGCACATACAGAAGCAGGTATTTGGATTTTCTCTAACTAATCTTAGAAGTATAAAAGCAGAGCTTAGGCTGTGGTGGAAATGAAGATAAAACTCTCTTCTAGCATCTGGAACTTAGTTTGTTGTGTTTTTTTTTTTTTTTTTTTTGCAAACTACTGCCAAATGACAGGTCTGGCTATAGACCATCCTAAGTCCTATTAGTTTCTTGGACAGAAACACACATACCCATTTTGCTTGTTTTAGACACAGTGCTAGCTCTTAATTCTAGCAAGAAAAATTCTGAAACAAACAGAATACAAACCGGTATGCTCTTGCACACATATTGGGAAAGAACTAAGTCTTTTGACTTGGGTTATATGTGCTCCTTGGAAGAAAGCTATTCTCATAATTGTTTAAAAGCCAAGAGTCTAATGGAAAACTCATTGTGATATTGAGAATATATTCATTTCTAGTTTAGGCCAATTCTCCAGTTAGTTTGACATGATATTATCAAGGCCAGTTTGCAGAGTCTGATTCTTCACCAAGATCAGTCAACTTCAGGAAGAGAAAACTTTAGAAATGTCTAAAAACTGTACCCACAAGTGGTCACCCTCTTCCTAGTCTGGGCTTATAACACGGAAACAGGAAAGAACCTACTAACTCTTGCTAGAAAATCAATTCCACGTGTGCATCTTACAGAGAACAACACTCATCTTGTTAGTCACATACTTAGTGTATCATCATTCTTGATGACTATATGTATATTTTACTAGTATAGGTTACTATGGCCCCAGTGTAGTAGAGGTTAACTAAGTCATTTCTGGACTATTGCTATTTATCATATCTTCCAGCATTAATGGGGGACAAGGAAAGCCTGAATGTGACTGAGATTCTAAGATTGTAATATTATTACACTAACAAAGGTTTGTTCAGAGCTGTTAATATGCGCCAAGGTAGATGGATTAAATTCTTTCTCTATTCTATTTCTTTTGGAAACTTTGCCCTCATTAGGAGGGTGGTAAAGATGTTTGCTTTGGTAAACATTGTGTTGTGTAAGTGTATATTTTGGAATTTATTACCATTACTAGTAGTCATATTAGTATTAGTATTTTGCATGGAGTCTTCAGGCTTGAAGGTGGGGAGGGCGGTGTGTGGTGAAAACAGAGAAGTATTTCTAACATATAGGGCTTTTAACTCCTAAAGTAGCTTCGTTAAATTTTGATTTTGTCAGGTGTTTTTCAGTTTGTCAGGTTCTTAATCTTTTTTGCCTATAATGGTTCTTAGGCAGTCATGATGAAGGACACCAATCATAGCTTCAGTTACTCGTGTGTGGATAATGCTAGAACTTTCCTTACCTTTAGAACGGATGCTACCAAGAAAACACATTTTAAACACTTATTTTAATCAAATTTCCTTTTCATTGAATTTACACTTTTAAATCAAACTTCTCTGCTTCAAGGCCTTTTTGGAATCACCATCTGTTTCCTCCCTTACCATTCTTTTCTCATTATTCCCTTACATAGATACTCTTCCCTAAGTATGGAAATCTTTGGCCATACTCATTTCCCATTTATTTATTTCTCTTTAAGTGACTGTATACTCCATTCCTACTTCTACTATTTCCTTCCCTTTTTAAAAATCAGGCTCAAAATCTTTCTCCTTCTTCTCTGATTACTTTCCCTTCTCATGAGTCTTTTATTGTCTTTTGCTTTATCTTCATGTCATCTCCCTGCAGTGTAGAAAGATAATAAGGACTGGAGTCAGGTAATCCAAGGGATCTAAAATCTATTATGCTACTTATCTACTGTGCGACCTGGGGCACACACCTACTGTACTGAGGCTTTTCTAATTCATTTATGAAGACCTGAGAATGATAATTCTAGCTACCCCCTCAATTTGCTGTGATACAAGGACTGGGGTGGTAGCTAGCATGTAACTAACATAATAATTTTCTTCATTATCTAGCAGAACATTCCCTACATCGTGTATAATGCTTGCAGGGATACCGGACACTCAATTAATGTCAACCCTGACAATTCAATACACCAATTTGAGATAACACGGGACAAACTCTGTGGCTTTTGTTTGAAATATTCTGTTAGGGTTAACAGATTCATATTTGCCAAAGGATGAATCTTAACGCTTGTGTGAGGTGTTTCCAGTTGTTAGATTGAGTAGACTCAGCTGAAGGAGACTTGAGACTAATGTGAGTTCAGGAAGGCAGTGAAGGGAGAATGTGAAGATGAGGTGGACTCTCAGAAACTCATACACAGAGTCCATTTTGTCTGATCTGAACAGGACTATGTGGATCTTTGTGGAGACAAGAAACAAGTGGAATGGACGAGAATGTTTTTCCTTTTGTATTTGCCTCATGACTCTGCAGTACCTAAATCAGATTCTACTCTTTGAAATAACAGTAACAGAGCCAGGGGCTGTCTAATGACTTCTCCATTTGGTGATAGATTTGGATGAGAACACTTGGCCTCTCAGAATTTCCCCTCCTCCAGAGGGCTACAGAAGACCAAAATGAGAAGACCTACCAGAATTGAGGAGGGCAAGTTGTCATTATCACACACATCTGTGAGGGGAACTCCAAAGAGCTGTCCAGGCTTTGCAGAAGGTGGGGCTGTGCACTGGTTGCTCTGGCAAGTTCTGGGACTGCGCCAAAAGGCCCAGTTTCTGAAAGAACACTTTTTAGTTTTCTTCTGGTCTGAGTCTAAGGAAGAAGTGAGATGATGATGATGATGATGATTAGTAGTAGTAGTAGTAGTAGTTTAACTTGCTTAACCTTATTTTCACCTTTGCCATTTTACAGCATGTTCATTGCAATGGCTAGAAGAGGGAAACTGAGTCATTTGTTGTGTAGAATTCTCCATGTTCTGAAATTGGCTAATAGCATCCTTATGGTGTTAGTGTGTCCTTCCCCAGATCCTGCAAAGTGATGGTTAAACCTAGAGACTAGATCAGACCCAGGGTCAATACTTCCAGTGCTATCTACTGCCTGTTGAGCTGTATCATGAGGTGCTCAACTTGTAGTCGTTTGCTTCCTATTGGTAAGTATGGTCAGTGGATTCATCTGGTGTCAGATCTGATTTTAAAAGCTAAAAAGATTTGGTATTCAAATCAAGCTGAGTTTGGTAATTGTCTGCTTTCACAGTGAGACTCCTTCCAGCCTTAGATTTCCTCTTTGGCTTTCTGAGTGCTCAGCTTAGTACCATCAAGAAGATCCACCTTTCATGACATGACCTGCCTGACCCCACTTCTCAGCCAGCCTCTGGCACCTCTGCTCTGGGCCATCTCCAAGGATGACTTGCTGCAGTCAGGGTCCTTGGAAAATAATTATTACATTCTGGCTATGTGTTAAGATTCCAGGGGGCTGTGTTTTCTTGTGAATCTCCACCAAGTTACCCAGAGATGATTTTTTTTGTAAAATATGTTTGATATTACTGAAAAGAGCCTAATCCACAATGAATAGCACACAATTCCTCACACACACTCAAATAAATATATATACACCCATATACTACTATATATGAGTATAAGGCTTGAAAGAAAACATACAAAAAGAGAAAACACTGAGAGATTTTTGAATGCATTTATTTACCCCCAATTTCCAGGGATGATTTTGAATTACCCAACACTCCCTATCAAAGGAATGTGGAAAAAAGCTTTACAAAGAAAAGCTGAGTTCAAAGTTTCTACTGCTCAGCTGTGAATGTTTTCCTTATAAGATACCTTAACATTTGCTTACATAATCTGCTTAAGTAACTGAATTCTTTAAAAGTCCACAGAGGAGCCAAGCTGCAGAAGGATAAACAAATGAGCAACATTTCACCAAACACCCTTAGACATCCGACTGCTGGGCTTTTCTGGGATGTAGTGAGTGCATCACCATGTCCACTCACATGGGTAGCAGCACTCACGGCGCTTGACCAGAGGGACCAGGATCTAAGAACCGGAAGTATCCTGGTTCTGCCAGGTGGTTAGATTACTCAAAAATTTTTAAGCTTCGGTTTGCTCAACTTCAACCTAAATGCTGCTACCTACAACTCATTGAACTAAGTATAATGTCCTACTCAGCACAAGACATGGTTCATGGCAGCCTTAATAAAAGTAATTTCCTTACTCAGAGGGCCTTAGGCAGTCTAGACATCAATCTCTTAATCTCTTCCCCCACCCAAAGCAGACATCACTCCCATTCTCTATTTGATTTTGCAACCTCTAGAAGGTAGGCAATCATGAAGGCTTGCCACCATTTTGTTTAACTAAGGCTCTTTCTTCCTGCCCTGAAATTGACACCCTTACCATTTTAAAAGGAGAGAAGAAAGCAAGCAAATACATTCTTAAATCCAGGAGAAGATTCCTGTACATCAAATATACATATTTGCTTAAGATGCATGTTAATATATAAGCTGAGTTATTGTATGCAACCTGGGTTCCCTACTCTTACCCTAGATTTATTATTTCTAAAACTACCCAAATATATTTTATTATTCAGCTTTAATAAGAAAAACGCTTTAAAAAGAATGTTGTATCCCTTGATACAAAGTTATATATCTAGCTACTCTATGAGTATATACAGAAAGGAAGTAGACATTGAGTCCTATACTTCCTCAAAGGTATTTCCAGGCTTAGCTGGATGTTTTGTAAGGTATGTTATTTGCTCTTAGAGTTCATGTTGCCTCTGTGACTAATAAAATATGTGCTATAGCTATGAAAATATGGGAATGATTAAATAAGCTAACTTTATAGAAACCTATCCTTTCTTAAACAGTCCTGGCAAGATTTGGGTTAATGTTTCCTAATGCTCGAATTAGGGTATGAATATTAAAAAATAAAATGTTTGAAACTTTATGCTTATGGAATAACAATCATAACAATAAAATACTTTCTTTTTTGGCCCAAATACTTCTCAGATTAATAACACATTTTCATCAGAGAAAGAAATATCAATGAGAATACTGGAATGGTAGGGAAAAAATAGCAAGAAGGATGGTTAAAATGCCCTGACTATAACATTCAGTCTAGCTCCAGCCTTGACCTGGGACTGAAGCAGACATGGAAAGTGGGAGCAGAATTGAGAGTTGAATTCTAACTGGAACCCCAAGGCCATTTCAGCCTAAGCCCAGAATAAAACAAATCCAGTTCCTTAACTCTTTACTCCACTGGAGTTCTTCCATTCCAGGTGTGTCTAAGCCATGTAGTCATTTGATCCCCCACTGTGATACTAGATAAAACCCTGGAATGGGGAACACCTGTTTCCAGGCCACAAACAGCTTGTGCTCCATTAAGACACACAGATGTGTACACCCCTAATTATACGTAGGAAGTGCTCTGGGGTACACAGAAAGGAGCAATGGTCTACGTAGAAGAATTAAAACAAACAGCCTTCCTAGAAGTGAGTTGGGTCTTGATTTCAGACCTTTGGATTTCTCTAAGATTGATTCTGTGTAGTTTTGGGGTTCTTGCCTATACTGTTCCTCCCCAACCCCCACAGAGAGAGTAAGCTTTGTGTCATGAATTTGTGGTCAAGAGTGGAGACACAAACAAAGAGAAGGCACTTGAAGAAAGGGAAGGGGCTCACCTCTATCTTGCTGGTTCTGCTTTGGGTGCCTGGGCTTCAAGATGAACTGGCCTTGCATCTCTGTGCACCCCTGCTCCAGAAAGAGGGAGTCCTGGAGGGTGGAAGGAGAGATGGCATCCTCTGGTGTCTGTGGCACCAGTGTAGTAGGTGGAAGATGGCTCATTCTAATTCCATATGGATGTTCATGTCCTATATGGAAAAAAATATAGATTCAGGCTGATGGTGATGGCTGTCATCAAACCCACCTTACCATGAGTGTATGCATCACACTGGTATATGCTGCTATTCTCCTGGGGCTTCTAGATAAAAAAAAGCTGTGTCTCCTGAGTGAGCATCATATTTGCTCTTACTGGGGACACCCTGAAAAAAGCAGGTGCCCAAGGAAAAGATTTTAAGAAGAGAAAACAAATTTGAAGCATGTTACTTTGCTTGGAACACATAGATTCATCAGTGCATTGCATAGTGCTAACTTTTGCTGTGTTTCCATCTGAGAATATTTAAGGCCTTCTAAGTTTCTACCTTGAGACTAATGAGATCTATACATCTTAAGCAAATTACTTGACCCTCTGAGCTTTACATTCATCCTTTGAAATGCTTGCCCTCACACAAACTTACGAGGGTCAGAGTAAAAATATTAATAAGCATTGGTGGTTAATATTTTTTAAATAATTGGACTATATATATATTAAGAATTGCTATTTTCTCTCACATAATGTCAGTTGAACAGATTTTTTTTTCTTCTTTTCCTTTTGTCATTTCTAGAGCCAGAATCACTCAAGGGCGGTGGGATGGGTTGCCTTTATGCTTTACGCTTCCCTCCCACTGCTGCCCTTCCTCCAAGAAGAGTCCTGCGGGGCGATGATCAGAGGGAAGGCTGCACAGTGCTGGGAACCCAGAAGCAAAGTGCAAAACGATGTTTGCAGAGTGGAAAACCACACCCAGAGTCAGTGAGAATTGCCTGGCAAGTGATTTGTTTTGCTCTTGTATGCTTTAAATTATTTCCTCTCCATAGAATTCTCAAAGACACTGTAGTATATGATATGGATTTCATTTTTTAAGGATAGAATGAAAATCCTCTTTCTATCATTTCTGTTTATTACTGAATATAACTTGGGGGAACTTTTGCCGTTCCTTCTCATCTGTCAGAGATGGAATGTCAGTGCTCTGTTCACAAGAACAGCGACTTCCCTCTTTTAAGGAAAAAGAAGCTTCTATGACAGCAACACAACCAAATCACCGAGATAACCAGGAGATAATCCGCAACTGAGAATTGAGAGCATTGTTAAAAAATGCATTTGGAATGCTGCTAATGGATCATCATGAATGACAGGCTTTCCAGATTCCTCAGAGCTGCCTTGGTGTGTGAAGCTGCTCAAAGTCTAAAAAGTTATCATCTACATTGTTTTACCTAAATAAGTGCAATTTATCAAAATAAATATATTTAAGTATTTAACTTTTTTCTTTTTATTATTGACTGACTTTTATAAAGATGTCAACATTAATACAAAACATGAAATGAGGGCGACTTTGTCCTTAGCTATGCGCTTGGTGACTCTGTATTCTAAGACTAGGAATACACATTTCATAGAAAGAAATTCGTTGTTTAGATTTCCAGATCATTTGAAAATATTTTTTAGATAACTTAAAAAAGAGTAATAGCCTCAAAGGATTATTTTCTTTTTAAGATATTATTTATTTATTTGCCAGAGAGAGAGAGAGAGAGAGAGAGAGAGCACAAGCAGGGGGAGTGGCAGGCAGAGGGAGAAGCAGGCTCCCTGCTGAGCAGGGAACCTGACCCCAGACTCCATCCCGGGACCCTGGGATCATGGCCTGAGCTGAAGGCAGATGCTTAACTGACTGACCCACCCAGGCATCCTGCCTCACAAGATTATTAAAAAGATTTTTTAAAAATTGCATATAAGGAGGAATGCTCTAAGATTTCTAGCAGAAATCATTGTCGCCATTACCATACATTATACTTCAAGGTCTGCTACATATTCTGTCCTTTTTCTCTTGTTTTTTATTCCTTCTATTTCTGGTAAACACTGAACAATTTTGGTAATCCAAAGGTCTTTTTTTTTTCTTAGAGAACTTGTACTAATAACTATTTTAGTAGAGGTATAATTGGTTTATCAATAACCTTAGGAACAGTGATGGAAAAAGCCTGAGAAACAGCAAAATGTGGGTAGTTTAGTCAGTGAAGAAGAGTTTAAACATGATTATCTCATTTTCTTTATGATGCTGAGAAAACTTCTGGGCACAGAGCAGGTGTTACATACATACCTATGCCTGGATTCAGAGACATGACTGGATTTTAGAGGAGTTTCACAAAATAGAGGCTACTTAGTAGTTAGGAACTAGAATTCAAGACAGGAATATGAAAAATGAATGTATAGAAAAAAGAAATTCCAATCCATTTTGCTCTCATACCTAAGTGAGTAAATAAGTAAGTAAATAATAAACAAAAAGTTTTCAAGACAGCTCTGTTTGTCAGGTAAAAAGAAATAGAAAAGAAAAATTTACTAGGCCTAACAAGGCCATAAGCTGCTGAATGAAGAGATGTCATCAGTGCCTGGGGAAAATGTAAATACCTGGTGATTATTTAATAAACGTGTGAGTGAATATTGCATGTGATTTTCACTTTTAAGGGTATTTAAAAGCTTAAGACACAACAACCATTGCTTTGAGAGTTACTAATTGTGAACCTAATTGATCCCATCTTAGATTTTCCCTGACACTTACCAACGAGTGGGTGTGGGGCCGCTTCTTTGCCAGAACTCACCCACAGCTGGTAGTCTTTCTCAGAGCCCTTGGAAACAAAAAGAACTATGCATCATAACAAATCTTTAACAGTTCTTGAAGAACACATTTCCTTAGCATTTCTGTGTTTTCAGAAAGAATTGGCCCCAGAATAAATACTGTTTGGTCCATGGAAGTAGCTACAGTACTTGTTAACTTGTTCCCCTAACAGCCTCCAGTAGACCATCCCACGTTCTTGTCTTTTTTGATAAAGGTTGGGAGACCACAGTACAATCAGTCCCTCCCTGTGTGGATGGCCCGTGGCATAAGAAATCACAGTTGTGCCCCTTCGCTAAGGAGGAAAGTTCTAATCTCAGAGTCCTCCCTTCTGTTGTCTCTAGACTCCTCAGACAATGTTGGCTTTTGCCTCCAAATGTCACTGCCCAGACACGCATACTGTCCAGAGAGCCATATACCCTGCTCTGACTATTCCTGAGCAAAGTAACTTGAGAGGCATCAATAGATCAGCAGCCTTGAACAAAAGGAGACAAATGCCCAAGGAGACTTGAGAAGATAGTGGACTGAAGTCAGCCACTGGCTTTGGTGCAGGCAAGCCCCACTTCAGAGAGAAAATGCACAAGGACTCTAACCTAGACAACACATCAGATGCAGAAAACAATTGCTCCCAGCAGAATTATTGCCTAGTAATACCGGAAATCCCACTTGAAACAAACAAGTCTAAATTATAAAGATTGCTGAACTATTTCAAAGAGTCTTCCAGAAGACTAAAGCAAAAAAATGTTTGAAATGGTTATTGGTGATAGGTACTATGCTTGCCCTTGACTCCTGATTAAAAATCATGGCCTTGCCCTTATGAAGGAAGGTCATAGGTATGGACACAGACAGACACAGACACACACAGAGCTAAATCTGCACAAAATTATATTGCAAATAAGAAGTGAGAGCTAATAAGGTAGGGTAGGGTTTGGAAATGCTATGCTAGAATCCCTTAAATCAGGCATACATAAAGCCAAATAACCCCAATTCTTCATTAAAACAGAAATTCTTTGTCTAGTGAGATTGATCACTTTACGCAAAGGAAAATCACAAACATGAAATAAAATGAGATATATCATTAATTAATCTCCACAACCTCATCTCTAAAACCATTCACTCTCTTTCCAAGATTTAATTCTTTTTTAGGGTGTATATATCATACAGGTTAGAAATCAATGTAGAGATGTGCTTTACCCAGTACATATAAATTGAGTTTTATTTCAGATGTATTATTAAATTTTGTTTGTACAGAAATCATTGATTTCTTATGCCCAATTCTCATTGCTGTGAATTTTTAAGGGGCTTTATTATACCATTGGGTCAGATAGAATTTAAGTAAGAATATTGTAATTATGTCATGCTATAATAGCAAGACATTTTTGAATTTATAGAGGATTTTTTAAAATTTTTTAAAGATTTTGTTTATTTGACAGAGACAGCGAGAGAGAGAGAGAGAGAGAGAGCACAAGCAGGGGGAGCAGCAGAGGGAGAGGGAGAAGCAGGCTCTACACTGAGCAGGGAGCCTGATGTGGGGCTTAAACCCAGGACCCTGGGATCATGACCTGAGCCAAAGGCAGATGCTTAATGACCGAGGCACCCAGGTGCCCCTATAGAGGATTTTATATAAGAAGTTGTGTTTTACAAGTGCTCCCTTCAGTTCTGTCCAACTGCCTATCACTCTCCCTCTCTTTTTTCTCAGAAAATCTCATCATCAAATATATCCTTGTCTTTCATCAAAATAAAAAAAATCCAGCAACTCACACCAGCACTATCGAAATATGAAGGAGTAGATGGTTAAAACCAAAACAAGATGAAAGTGATATGTACGCAACTTCCCCCAGATCCATGGACTTATTCAGAACTTGTTTCTTCCTTACCAGTTCATATTGGGTGTGACCTGCTTCATCTCAAGGACTTGCCCCAAGAGCAGGTAGCTTCTAGCCATGTGGTCTTTATGTCAAAATTACAACAAAACAGGTAATTTAGGATTCATCAAACTGGGATTGAGTCCTTGGGTGAGAACCAGGGTAAACGGGGATGGGGAGGAATCAAGAACAAAGACACAGAAAGAAGAGTCCAATAGAGAAGGAAATATTTAGAAACTTAGAAATACTTTATTTTCTGTGTATAAAATATATACAATAAACTGCATGTTGTTACTAGCACTCTAAAATTATAGCCCAATTTTATGCTATGACTTTGAATTCACAGAAAATTTAAAATGGGAATGCAAGAATAGCACCCATGTATGGGCTAATAATATAGCTTGTCTGCCTTCAATTTCTAAATTTGGGGGACGAAATATGACTATGATATCTATAATAATCAGCTGTCTTATAATGGGAGGTAAATAACACACGTACACATATGAATCTCAAAAGTCAAAGCTGGTTTTTAAACTAAAAATAGTTTGCAGGCAACTTACAGTTATTCCTAACATTGGTAGTGACATGTTTATAATGTCATTTGCTGTGTCTGAATTTGATGCTGTTACAGTTACAGACTGTAAAAAAGAAATAAGATTGCTATAAATTTTTAAAAGTTTAAAGCAGGTGACCAAATAATTATTGCCAAATTATTATCCATACTCTAAAGGCAAAGCTCGTTTTTAGGTAACGACAAAGTAAAACATTAAGTAGAGCACACACCCTTAATTATATTTTCATTTCTTTACATAACATGAAACTAGTAGGAAACATTTCAGTAAAACATGTATTTCCCTTCGAGGATTTGCGGCACACAAAATATAGCAGCTTAAGCAAGCCAGAGAAAAACTGAGAATTCCAAAATGGGACATGGGCTGACCCTTGGCTCCAAAAGCTGTTTCCAAAATGAAGGGGGGTGGGATAGTTTAAAAAGGAGGAGCTAGATAACTTTTCACTCTTCCTGAGTTGTGTTTTTATTGTGTGGCATTATTTCTTTGCAATTTTGCAATTTCTATTGCAATTCTTTGCAATACATAGTCAGTTTCAGCAAAATTAGAAAAAAAACTTGCTATGAAAGACATTTTTTAAAAAAACTATTTAGTCACTACTTTCTTTGTATCAGGCATCATGGTTACTAAGATTTCCATTGTTGAAATCTGTTGAGACAAATAAAACCAATGAGTCTAAGAAATGAGACTGAAAATTGCATAAGTTTATATTCCATTCGCAACTCTGACAGTGAGTAATTACTTAGAATCGCCCCACCTTACATTGAGAAACTGCTCCATACAACTAGGAAAACGGTTTACAGAAAATTATCTGAAAGGGATTGATAGGAATCTGAGGTGATTTTTATAAAACTATCTGAATTCAAAAAACATTTTAAAATAAGACAATATGTAACCAAATATGCATTTAGTTTTTATAACATTATTAGGCAAGGAGGCCTGTGTTCTTTGAGAAACAGCGGATAAAGAAGACAAACAGCACAAGTGGACACCCACAGGCCTTAAAAAATATTAAAAACAAAGTTAAAAGAAACTTATTCTTTCACTGTATTTTTCTTCTTATGAATTGAATGCAATTGCTTGATATGACAGATGGCCTGAAAGTTGTTTGATAATGGGACTTTTATAAATGAAAATGTTCATTGATTTCAAACTACTTGAGCTTTAGGGATTATAAAAAAAGTGTTCAGAACCCAGCATTAGGACTCAGAGCCCCAAAATTCAAGGATATCCTATGTTAAATTGTCTAGGAGAGGCTTCCTATGTTAAATTGTCTAGAAGATTCAAGACTGGGTCTTAGCTTGAAATTTAGTTAGAAATAATGGCTCTGCTATTTTTTTACAATGTCTGTAAACCTTTCAATACAACTTAAACATTCTCCCATTAAATATTTATTTATTTATTTATTTATTTATTTATTTATTTGTCAGAGAGAGAAAGAGTACGAGCAGAGGGAGAAGCAGACTCCCTGCTAAGGAGGGAGCGTGCGATGTGGAACTTGATCCCAGGATCCTGGGATCACGACCTGAGCTGAAGGTAGACATTTAAATAACTGAGCCACCCAGGCATCCCCTCCCATGTAATCATTTTAAAGTAAAAAAATATATATATCTTTTGAAATACTAATAATCACTCCTTAATTTATCTGGTCTGCAAGATAATGGTTTTCATGGCATAAGGAGCATATTATGTTCAAAATAGTGATTCCAGGGATGTATGTTTATTTTCCTGCATGTTGTAGGTTCTCTGAAACAGATAAATTCCAGTAGATAGAGCTCTTTATAAACAAATAACTTTAGAAAAATAAGCTGCTTTTTGAAATGATTTATAAGAAAAAGAAATGTTACTTTCTTTTTTTCCTGTGAGTCGAAGTGCCACTTAATATATGAAGAACCAGGAATAAGTGATCAATTCTGGAGCTGAAGCCAGGGGTGCCTGGGTGGCTCAGTGGGTTAAAGGCTCTGCCTTCAGCTCAGGTCATGATCTCAGGGTCCTGGGATCAAGCCCCAAATCAGGCTCCCCGCTCAGCGGGGTCCTGCTTCCCCCTCTCCCCCTGCCTGCCTTTCTACCTACTTGTAATCTCTCTCTCTCTGTCAAATAAATAAATAAAATCTTAAAAAAAAAAAAGAAAGAGCTGAAGCCAACCCTGAGATGATCTAGATGTTCAGACTGCTAGAGCCAAAAACAGCTGTTACAATAATGCTCAATGATCCAAATGAAAATATGTTCATAATAAATAAAATAGAGGCATCTTAGCATAGAATTAAAAACATTTAAAAATAGAATTTTTATTTTATTTTATTTTATTATTATTTGCCCCAGGGGTACAGGTCTGTGAATCATCAGGCTTACACCTTTCACAGCATTCCCATAGCACAAACCATCCTGAAAAATACTTAAAGAAAAAATTTACTAACTAGGCTACATTACACAATGGAGATGACAAATAGAAATCAGTGATTTGAGAATAGATAATAGAAATTATCCAGTCTGAAGAAGAAAGGGGGAAAAATTGAAAAAATTGCCATAGCCTGAGGGATCTGTGAACAATATGAAAGGGTCTAATGTACATATAATTGGACTCTTGGGAGGAGAGAAGAGAGAAAATGGGGACGGAAATATTTGAGGTAATAATGATTAAAATTTCCCAAATTTGAAGATATAAATTTATAAATTCAAGAAGTTCAGAATAGGCCAAATAGGATAGATTCAAAAAAAAAACATGCTTTGATGCTTCTTGTCCACACTGCTAAAAACCAAAAATAAAGAGAAACTCTTGAAAGCAGCTAGAGAAAAATTACAAATCACCTATAGAAGGTTAATGTTTGAACGATCACAGACTACTACTCATCAGAAAGCATTAAGACCAAAAGACAGTGGAACATCTTTAAAGGGCTGAGAGGAAAAATTTTGTGAACAAAATTCTGTATCCCGCAAAATATCTTTCAAGAGTGGTGTGAAACAAAGCCATATCCAGATAAAAGAAATTAAGAAAATCTGTTTGCACCAGATCTTCACAAGAAATGCTAAAGATATCTCTCTAGGATGACATGAAAACAATGTTAGAGGGAAACTTGGATCTTTAGGAATGAGTGAAAAACACTAGAAATGTTTATTTTGTGTAAATTATACATAAATAAATTTGATCTTAAAAAATTTCAAGATAATTTTCCATGGAAAATTCTGAATGGAACCCACTGCCATGGCTGAAATCAAAGCAGGCCAAGACAAGAGTGTGTCTGCTGCTGGAGAACTCTCTGGGCTCCTCTCCTTCATGCAACACATCTACCTGGTGCTTGGAGACCAATCAAAATATTTGCATGGATTTTGCTTTGGCCAGGAATAACTACCTCTTTTTCCACCTTCAAATACTGTTTTGTGTGAGCTAGAGCTACTGTAAAGTATAACAGGAAAAAAAATGCCACTTAAAAATATCTAAAGTATCTTGTTCATCATTGCAAATGTCTTGGCTACTGCACTACAATTTCAGAAATCAAATTTTACAGATAACTGGGCAATTGGTTTGATTTTTCCCCCAACAGCATAAAGAAAAGGAGATAGAAATACGCTGATCCCTTAAAAGTGTCATCCCTCTGAGCTCAAATCAACTCTGATATTTCTTTTTTTTTTTTTTAAGATTTTATTTATTTAGTTGACAGAGAGAGAGAGAGCAAGAGATGGAACACAAGCAGGGCGAGTGAGAGAGAAACAGGTCCCCCACTGAGAAGGGAGCCCTATGTGGGGCTCCATCCCAGGACCCTGGGATCATGACCTGAAGCAAAGGCAGCCGCTTAAGGACTGAACCACCCAGGCGCCCCCAACCCTGATATTTCTTGGAACAAAAGATCTTTCAAAACTCCTCTGCAGTTGACCTAACTACTGAGTGAAACATCTGACCCTTGAGTAGATCCTGTACTGGAAAGGAGACATTATTGAGGTCAACTGACAAAATGGGAACATGGATGGCAGAGTAAAGTATTACACCCGTGTTAAGTTTACTAAATGTGATAACCGTATGGTGGTGATATAAGAGAATATCTTTATTCTTAGGAAATACTTAGATTTAAGGATAAAGGGCCATGGCATTTGTATGACCCTCAAAAATAAATATACACCTACACATAATAGAGACAGAGAAAGAAAATAAATGATAAAGCAAATGGAATAATATGTTACTAATCAGTGGATCTAGGTAGAGAGTGCATGGGGTGTTTTTTGTATTATTTTTATACTTACAACTTTTCTGTGAATTTACGGTTATACCAAAGAAAACATCATGGGGGAGTGGGGAAGAACTGTGGAAACCAAACCATTGTGTACCTAAGTAGTGACCATTGGAAAAAATGTTTAATTCTAGTGGGAAATACCTGCATGGGAAAATCACTTTTACAAGCCAGTGTAATTGCTATTAGAAGGAACCAGAGAACTATTATGGACATTTAACATGCAATGCTCCTTCCATGCTTAAGTACTGTAGCGTGGATTCCTCTCGCTTCATATTACCTAGGATTCACTTTTTTTTTTTAAGATTTTATTTTTATTTATTTGTCAGAGAGAGAGGGAGAGAGCACAAGCAGGCAGAGTGGCAGGCAGAGGCAGAAAGAGAAGCAGGCTCCCCACTGATCAAGGAGCCTGATGCAGGACTCAATCCCAGGACCCTGGGATCATGACCTGAGCCGAAGGCAGCTGCTTAACCAACTGAGTCACCCAGGCGTCCCTAGAATTCACTTTTTTTATATACAAAGACATACATGTAGATGGGGAAAATGGTACTTTTCTAAATACTCTCTCTCCTTATCTTTTGCTTCCTCCTTCCTCCCTCCCCATCTCGTCCTCTCTATTTCCGCCTCCATCTCCATCTCTTTCGTTTTATCTGAATCAGGGACATGGAATTTAATTTTTGGTCTTAAAAACACTTACACAGGCACAGTTCTTGATGTCCTCAGTGCAGATTGTTAGAGGAATGCTTTTTGGCTGGTCCTTCTCTTTGGCTAGATTGATGTACCTAATAAAATTCAATAATAACCCAAAATAGAGGAGGATGAATTAGCTATTAGCTTACTTTCAAATCGATATATGTGACTAAAATTTTCAACATACTCTGTTATTTTAAAATCCGTAATAAATAAACTCAGCAAAATCAAATTATGGGTTGGAAGAAAACATGCAATACTATTTCAGGAAAATAAGACATGACTCTGAAAACAACAGTTTACTCTTGTCACGTGAGATCTGAGTAGCAGATCCAGTCCTCAGAGCTGTCCTGTCTAGTGCCTTCAAGGGTAGGAATGAGCAGTTGCTTTAAGCATCACTCAGGAGAGTAAACTGCACTTAAGAAAATCTAATATATGTTTTAAGAATAATGTTAGCTCCAATAATTCGGTCAGAGAGAAGGGGAAGATGAGAGTGATAACTAGAATTTCATCAAAAATAAGCACTATATGCATGTAAATAAGAGCAGATTATTTGCAGTAGTGGCCAGGGTGCATCTAAATAAGAAATTATTTGAGGATAGTCTAACAATTTCTACTCAGAAAAGGGAGCATAGTGTGGGGGCACTGCTTTGAAGGGATTTATTCTTTCGTCATGGGTTAAAGGTTTATACTATGTACAGTGACAAAATACCTTTGAAGGAAAGAGCTTCATTTTTCCTTTAGTTCCAAAGAGCTGCAATTTAAAAAAATGGGGGGAAAATTAAGGTACATACAATACTTATACTAACAAAATACAATCACCATTCCAGAAAAAAGTTTCAGCAGCCAGTTGATAAAGCTGAGGATGCATGTGTTAAATTGTCCTCTCCTCATAGTTGGGCTTTTGATGGACCCCACTCTTTTATGAGCGGTATTAAAGTAATGGGAAGTAGACCCTAAAGTGGAAGAAAATTTGGGTTCAAATATGAACACTTAATTGTAACTAGGTGATGCAAGCTATGTGACCATGGGCATATTGCTTAACCACTCTGATCTTCAGTTTTCAGAACAGGAAAAGGGTAATTATACCCCAGAGTGTTCCTGCAGCTGCCAGTGTTATTCAGATATAAAGAACATTATTATTCAAATTAAATAATATTTAAGAAATTTGGCATTTGGATGGAACTACCTTGGCCCAGAAACAAGAATATCTTTTTAGGAAAAAACACCTGTAATACTTTTATTTCTTTATACACATAGCAGATTGTAAGATGTTAAATTAGTTCCTAGAAAATGTATTCTTCGTTACTGTGATCCTCTGAGCAAGATCAGTCTAGCTAGTGCTAAACTATTGAAGGTTAGTATTTTCTCTGCTAAAGTTTTCACAGCATTTAATATCCAAACTTGTGACTGTTTTATGTCTCCTTCATATATGCCCTTATCACTTACTAGCATTTTTGTACTGTGGTAAATTACACAAAATAAAATTGACCATTAGTGACCTTTAGCACATTCACAGTTTTGTGCAACCATTGTGGCTGTCTGGTTCTGGAACATTTTAATCACCCCAAAGCAAACCTGTGTCCGTGAAGCCGTCACTCTCCCTTCCTTCCTGTACCTAGCTCCTGTACCACATTTTGTGTATTTGTTGATAAACACTTGGGTTGTTTTCACTTTCTTTTTGGCTATTGTCCACAGTGCTGCTATGAACGTCTGTGTTGTGTGGACGTATGTTTCTCTTGGGTGTATATCTGGAGGCAGCATTGGTGGGTCATATGCTAATTCTGTTTAACTTACCGAGGAACCACCAAACCATCCACAGTGGCTGCCACATTTTACACTTCTCCTGGCAACACTGCTCCCCGCCCCCTCTCCCCATCACCATTTCAGGACCTGTTTCAACAGGAAAATGGAATGCCCACTTAGTGTCCCAGCCTGCCTTCGTGCATGGACACAGCTTCTAGTTGGCCATGCCCATCAGCAGAACAGTAATAAAAACAAATAGCAAAAACTAAGTGCCAGGTGTTGTTAGAAATGCCTTCTCTATGTTTACACAGCTTTTTAACTACTATAACACATATAAACCTGGCTTCCACATTTTCCTCCTCCTCAGGGAAAAAAAGTTTCTTGGAAACTCCCCTGTCTCAGACTTGATACATTCCCAATTGAAACAGTTTCCTTCCATTTGCAATGTGGAGAAGGCAGTAAGCAAGAGGAACTGAAAATCTTTACAGAAATACATTTCGTGAAAAGAAGACATGCAGAGAACATATAAATAAATATTTCTTCCTAGTAAGTTTTGAAAATTTTTCATTAAGCCAACAGCTGCATTATAGGGCTTAATGAATTAATAACCTGTAAACTTTCTTGTTGTCTTACCCTTGTGATGATGTGTGAGATTTTGGTGGAGTGGGGTGGGGAGAAGAAAGAAGGGTGTTAAGTGCATATGATGAAGACTCATTGGGCAAAACAAGAATGAGACTTGGGGTGTGGTTGTTTCAAGCAGCAGAGGTAAGTGTTGCAGGAGTCCAGTAAACCCAGGAGGATCTGCTCAGGAGTCCAGAGTAGAGCACCACATTCCCCATCCTCGCATCAGCAAAAGAATGTGTCTTGTACAACTAACCTCTACTCGATGGAATCATACTTTTGTTTTAGATGGTCACCTCTCTAAAGACACCAACTAAGAATCGGTACATAGCAATTCAGGCAACCTCGTATTCAATGACATGATTAATTTAGTTGTATAATCACATACTATTTTTAAAGGAATGAACTTGGGAGTATAAAAGCAATTTTTCAAATTTAATTGGACTCTTTAATAGTACTTGCTCAAGAAAAATATGCCAGTGATTAGAAACACAGATACCCCCTGGGAATTAGGGGGCAGGATATTGGAGAGGGGACCTAGAACGTCACTCTCTTGATTCTCCCTCGACATTTCTTGAACACCCAACTCCTCAAGTGGCTCCTAGAGCCTATTTGAAAAACCACTGATCAAAACCAAAGGAAATTACTCCAATAGTTCCCACTCTATGTTATCTCCTTGCTCACATTTGTACATACCTTTTTGGGGAAAGTACAAGCAAACAAGTGTCATTACAGGAGGTCCAAAAGTGAGTCACTGGCTTGATTAAAATGTTTTTTTTTCCCCCAATGTTTTCCTTTTTAACCCATGTAAATACAAGTCCAATCGGTCGGTCTTACCCAAAGGTGGCCACAAAGTTCACCGTGGGCCAGCCCATGACAAAGGACCTCCCAGCATGGATGTTGGCATCCCCTACTTTGTCCATACAGTTGGCAGTCCACATGGTGTTCAGTGGTATTTCATTTTCTATCTTAAAGTTCTTTTTATACCTAGAGAGATAGCCAAACAAGACCTCTGTTAGTTTGTTTCATTAATGTTATGGTAGCAGCTGGGCTCATAAGAGACCAGTTCTCACTGCTCCAGGGCAAAGCATACCTCCCTCCTTATCTCTATCACCCTCTGTCCACAGCACAGCAAATGGTGATAAGGTGTGTTTTGAGCAAAGTCTGAACTAGGAAAGCCCTGAAAACACTTCGTCAAATGGCAGCAAGTAGCCATTTTTCTAAATGGTACTAAAGGTACTAAGTGGTGCTAATGGTACTAAATGGTTCTAAAGGTACCTGATACACGATTTCTAAAAATAGTCACACAATTTTTTTCTTAAGAGAGACAAACCAGGGGGGAGCCTGGGTGGCTCAGTCAGTTAAGTGTCCAACTCTTGGTTTCAGTTCAGGTGGTGATCTCAGGGTCTTGAGATGGAGTCCTCCGTGTAAGGCTCCCCTCTCAGTGGGGAGTCTGTTTCCCCTCTCCCTCTGCCCCTCCCTCCCACTCATGCTCACTCTGTCTAAATAAATAAATCTTTAAAAAAGAAAAAGAGAGATAGAAGGAGGAGGACAAACTGAAAAAATAAACTTGGATCAGAAAGATTTAAAAGTTACTTTCAACCTTAATTAAAAAAAATATATTCTAGCCTTTAAAGCATGCGTTATTTTCAATTTCCCTTCTTAAAATTTTGTCCATATCATTTTCCCTTACATTCTGTCTAAAACTGAAAAACTGTTAGCCTACAGACTGAGCCCAATTTAAAAATCATCAGTCCGTCAATCAATCAATCCCAGATCAGTGGTCAGGAGGTCTTGTATGTGAATGATGAATACTTCCCATTTCTCTGAGGAGCCGGAAGTGATCAATTGCCTTTTGATAATTTCTGCCTAATTTTCTCTGGCTTCTAACATGAAAACCACCATATCGATTAGTTTGGTTAATTCACAACTCTCAGGTGGGCTTGAGATTTAATAGTTATAAGCCCGATGAGGGATGCCTAGGGAACTTGGACACACCACTCTGGAACTCCTTACTATTCAGAAACACATGTGGAAACACTAAACTAAAATGAGATCAAAGATACCTCGTGTGCAAAAATCCCTATGACTCCACTGTTTCATGGAATAATTAAAGCTAAAACTCTCCAATGGGATTTATGGAATAAAAATAATTTTGTCAGGAGCCCATTTGAAGGATAATCTAGAGTCAGATCTTATGACACAATGAATACAAATTATCAGATATCTGACTATCAGATAAAATCATTTTTCTAGATAGTAACTCCAAAGGCATTGTCAAGCTAAAAATATATAGCCAATGGGAAAGATAGATATGTATCTGTTTGTTTTTACAAAATTTTTTTTTTCCTAAAGTAGGTATCTGTGTATATACAGACACCTACGGTATTGTTTGGAAACTTCCAAATATATTGACCTGGAAAAAGCCATTTCAATAATTCTCTCCTTAGTTCAAGAAAGTGCCAAGATTATCTACTCTGAACCAAGGAGTTATCCCAAAGCTCAGAGCATGGTTTCTACTCTCCTATAACATTTGGAGCACTTACCATATGCCAAGCGCTGTTCTAAATGTTTTATAAACACAAATATTAAAAACTTAATCCTCAAACAACTACACTAGGTGGTCTCTATTAGCTCCATTTTACAAATAAGGTAACTCACAGAAAGGTTAAATAAATTGCCAAACGCAAGAGACAGGGTTTGAACCTAGACAGCCTAATTCATGAGCCTATGTTTGTAATCACTTGGCTTCTGTGGTGCTGACCTATCTTGTTCCATGAAGTACCCTTCTCATCTTTCCTATCCTCAGCCTCACTTTGGTCCCCAGAACCATCAGGCTTTCTCATGGGATTTATTTGGGGAGTGAGAGGATAAACTCAAGACATTATATTAACAAAGCTAGTTGCTAGCTTGGAAATATTTAAAATGTATTACAACAAAGCTTTATACTTCAATGGATTCTTCTATGGTCTTACTGTGTTTCTTCACTCTCAATAAGTGACCCAACTGGATTAACTCAGTAAAAATTAGAAAGTACTAATCTAATGTAAACTGACTCAAGGAAAAGGAAGAGGAGGAGAACTGCAGTTTTTACTTCTAAAAATAGTCCTTTGTTATATTTATATTAACATGATGGGTATCACTCTTGCTTTCTGCTACCTCAACCTTTATACCAGAAAGGAAGCCCCAGTGCACTGTGGAAATTTACAGGATTCTAGGGAGATTTTCCATGTTCTAAGATGGGGGTGTCCTCTTACAGATGTCGGAGGTCATGGTATTTTCTGTATGCAACTCTTTGTAATTTCATTGATAATGAGTTAATAGTCATCTTCATATTTTGACCTAAAAAATTTCATTTTTTGTTTCACTTTACATTCTTTAATAACTAAATATGAGGAATGTGATGTCTAAAGAACTAAGTTCAGTCCCTTCCTTTTTGTAAATTCTTCATGGGCCTCTAGTAGTACTATTATCTTAATATTTATCAAGCAGATACTGTTCTTTAAAAAAGTAATTTTATTTGAAAAATTACTTATTTAGTATTCTAATGGTTATCAAAGTAATAAGGAAAATTCCATCTGACTTCAACTCTTGAGAAATTTCTGAAGTCATATGAAAAAATGACAAAGTTCCCAATTTCACTATTATTAATATCTTGTACAACTAGAGAAATATAATTTCCTTGTGAAGAAAAAACACTTAAATTCCCTTTATAATAACACACAAACTAAAATTCACTAATTGTGACTGAATAAATAGGTACCAATTAGTCAACTACTTACCCAGTTTATGTTAATTTCTATAGTGTCAACCTAAAGATGAGAGTTTCCAGCTGAAGCCTGAAGGTGAGCTGAGGTAAAATGGAACCTGAGTCACCACATCCCCTTCTTATGGCTAATTGGGAAAACTAGGCACTAAACTCAGATTATTAATATGAACAGATTGATTCAAGGCATAACACAATCCCCCAAATAAGAGCAAGGCATGACAGGGATGAAATAAGTTTATTATTGCAGGGGCTATTTCTTTTTAGTTGTTTCCTTCTGGAAAAAAAATGTAAATTTTTTCATATTAACAGTGACCATAAACATAGCCACATATTTACTACGGGAATGATCTCATAGTCATTTTCAAGAAATTGTGGCAAAAACTTGTACACGGTGGCAGCATGAAGTACCACTCGTTACTGTGATGGATGGAATTGTGTCTCTCTCCCCACTGCTCACCCTCATTCTTACCATAAAGCCCTCTCTGCCAATATGACCACGTTTGGAGAGAGAGCTTTTAAGAGGTAACTAAGTGTAAATGGAGTCATGGGGGTAAGGTCCTAATCCAGTAGGATTGATTGGTGCCCTTGTCAGAAGAGGGAGAGAGATCTCTGTGTGTATGTATATGCAGGCACTAAGGAAATGCCCAGGGCATAGGAGAAAAGGCAGCCATCTGCAAGCAGAAAGACAGTTCTCACCAGAACCTGACCTGATAGCGTCCTGAACTTGGACTTCCAAAAATTTGTGTTCTCTCTGTATCAAGTGCCTTGGTTTTATAAACCAAATTCAAGCACCTGAGATCACTTACATTTTCTAATATTCCTAATGGATGTAAAAAGTATATATGATCCTGAATCTCTTAGAGAACATTATTAAATACATTGATGTAGATTTTGTCACATCATAAAAACCCTTCGGAAGACACAAAGGCCTATATCAAAAGCAGTATGTGGAAGATGAAAAGTGTTGCACTTCTTTTGTAATAGTGACCCAATCAAAATAAAAATTCAGCTCTTAAAAGGATGTGATTCTCTTGTGGAGAAAGAACACTGTCTTCACATAAAATTTTCAGCAGGACGACGTAGGCCCTATAAAACCCACTGAGAGATAAGTGGTATTCAGGACAATAAATGGCTCTAGTAGGAAAAGAAAGGCCTTCTCCTCTCCCTATATACTCTAATAATTAAAAAGATGAAAACAAAGTGAAGGGGAACATGTTTCCCTTATAAATCGAATGTTGAGTGGTCTGCAAGGTCCCAGAGAGCAGGAAAGGAGTTTGCTATTTGTTAGCATGTCTTTTGGACTGTACACGGAAGAGTGTATCACTGAGTGGCAGGAAGAGCGTGGCCCTGCCACGAAAGCAGGCCTGGCTTGGAGTCTCTCCAACCTTTTCCCTGTGGATGACAGGTCTGTTCCTGAGACTGCCTCCACCTCCATTTGCATTTCCACTGCCAGTGGATGGAGGGGAAGTGACACGAGGCATCTGTGGTGCTCCTCGTGTGGTCCCCAGTGCGTGTCCCACATGTTTTAGTCTCCTATCCTCACCTTGGTTAAATAAAGAGAATGGTAATGAGTCTGTATTGTTAATAATACTGACTTGGCCCTCTCTCAGGAGGAGCAGAGTGCTTTATATGGACCTCGCGCCAAGACCTGGACAGTCTTTTTCTCTCTGTCCTCCTCATGACATCACCACCTCCAAGGCTTTATCTGTAGGCGATTTACCCATCTCAAATATATTGTATTATTTCCATCTTTGCCTCTGATTTTTTTTTTTTTTGGACAGCTACACTTCCTTCATTTTTCAGTTCATTACGCATTCTGATCTCTTTTTTTACCAGATACCAAGCAGACTGGAGTTAGTTGTTTTCTCAGCATAAAGGTTGGTTTCAATGAGTTCAATGATGAAAGGGAATCTAGGTGTTTGTGGAATATTCTATGAAATTCAGAAAAATAGACTAGAAAAAGTAGAACCACATGTTGAATAAAAGCCTGTGGTTTGGGAGCACCTGGATGGCTCAGTGGGTTCAAGCCTCTGCCTTCGGCTCAGGTCATGATCTCAGGGTTCTGGGATAGAGCCCCGTATTGGGCTCTCTGCTCAGCAGGGAGCCTGCTTCCTCCTCTCTCTCTCTGCCTGCCTCTCTGCCTACTTGTGATCTCTCTCTCTGTGTCAAATAAATAAATAAAATCTTTTTAAAAAAAAGCCTGTGGTTTGAAATAAATGGACCTAATTTCAAATGTAGAATCTACTAATTACTAATATGGTAACCTGGGCAAAACCTTTACACCTCTGAGTATCAAGGTCTTCTCTAAAACAAAAATAATCCCATCTCACGGGAGAGTTGTAAGGTTGGACAAGATTGGGTACACAAAGTTCTTAGCATAATACCTGACATGTAGTAAACCCCTAATAAATTATCATTAACGTCACTCAGATTGAGCATAGCACTTTGCCAAATTAGTACTTGCATGCTTTACCCATGGCATGGCATAACTGGGAGCTGGGGCAAGGGCTGCAAAAAAAAGTGGGGGGTTAGTTTTTTCGAGTGACCAAAAAATTTCTTGATATTTGGTTTGTTGGAATATTCCTTGTCTTTCTTTTTTTTTTTTTTTTTTTTTTTAAANTTTTTTTTAAAAGATTTTATTTATTTATTTGACACACAGAGAGAGATTAGAAGTAGGCAGAGAGGCAGGCAGAGAGACAGGGAGAGGAGGAAGCAGGCTCCCTGCTGAGCAGAGAGCCCGATGCGGGCCGCGATCCCAGGACACTGAGATCATGACCTGAGCCGAAAGCAGTGGCTTTAACCCACTGAGCCACCCAGGCGCCCTATTCCTTGTCTTTCATGATGTTTTGTGAATAGTGAAAACAGAGATGGAGCAAGTAAACAGACAAATCCCCATTCACCTGCCTTCAGACATTTATTGAGCAATCATCAGGTTCCAGGCTGCCTTTGTGCTCAGGACTGAAAGGAAAGTGCACGCAGTGGGCTCTGTCTCCAGTGTGTATTCCCAGTCTGTCTTCTGCCTCCTTCCTTTTGTGGCACAATGGAGCCCTTGAGAGCACCCGTCGGACGACTGCCCCCTCAGCCCGTCCCCCTGCTCCCACTCTTGCTTTCGCATCCTTCCGTTATCTACCAACTGTCAGAAAACTTTGCTAGAGATATAAATCAGATTCGGTCAGTCCCCTAGTTAAAAACCCTTCGACAAAATATTTCCTGTGAAGACCTTGTGTGACTGGACCTCTGAGCACAGCATGACATCTGAGCACACGCCTCATGCTTTCCACCCCGGTCACAGCCTTCCCCGAGCCCCTCCCTCCAAGGGGTCAGACTGCACCCACGTAGCCCGCCAATCCCTCAGCCTAGAAGGTTTAGGCACCTTGTCTATGAATGTACATGGCTGCTTCTCATCTCAGCACTGCCACCTGAGAGAGGTCCTCCTAAACTACCCCTAGGACATTCCCATCATCCCCACATGCCCCCGGTCTATCTTCTGTCAGAAGCACTAATCACAATCTGTAACTCCCCCTCTTATTTCTATCATTTTTCTGTAAGACCCAGGCAAGAGAGACATTGCCTGACACATTCTCAATTGTAGTCTCTGCAGGGCGGGAGTGGCACAAAACAAGACCTCTACAGGCATTTGTGGAGTGAAGGAAAGATCCGAACACTGGCAAAAACAAAAGAAAATAATGTCATGGCTTCCTATGGTAAGGGTTCATGGAAACGTAACTTCGTGATCCTCACAAGAGCACATAGCATAGCATACGTACTTGGTGTTGGATATCAGCAACACATCGCTGAACAGGAAAAGGTGCCGCTTCTGCCTCCTCCAGCCTCTCTTGAGCTCGACAGGGCCATGGATAAGCAAGGTACTGGCGGCAGCCTCAAATGATGTAATGCTTTCGCTATGGGTGTCCACCTCAACAGAAGAGCTCTTCCTGCAACCCAGCAAACACCACGGAGCAGCTAGTTACTAGGCAAATATATAATAGAGTTGTATGCTACATGTCAATGTTCACACAACATTAAAATTTAGTCTCCACCCCCAAAGCAGGGCTCCAGAGCTCACATTCAGGGATCACTGAGTTATAGAAAGCTGTTGAAAAAGATGAGGTGGGGCACCTGGGTGGCTCAGTTGGTTAAGTGTCTGCCTTCAGCTCAGGTCATGATCCCAGGCTCCAGGATCGAGTTATGCATCAGGGGTCCTTGATCAGTGGGGAGCCTGCTTCTCGCTCCACTTCATCCCCACCCCTCTTCTCCTGCTCTCTCTCTTTCTCAAATAAATAAATGAAAGCTTAAAAAGAGAGACATGTCACTTGCAGAATGGAGCCACATGGAGAAGTTTTGTGGATGAAGCCCTTGGGCATGCCAACAAGTAGCGGTGGGGTAGAGAAAGCAGCAAAGCTAATCTTGAGATGTTAGGAAGGGGAGAATGAAGACACAGAGTGTATTAAAAGAAGGCAAACAAACAACAACAAACAGGACAATTTGTGGCCTAATATGAAAAAAAATGATATGGTGTTTGTGAAGGATTAATTACAATTTGCTTTCTACCATGGTAAGGTAAAAATGAAGACAATTGAAGATTCTGGAAATTGAAACCCAGTCTTATCTAAATCAATATTCAAACTTGGGGGAAAAATTCTCAAACATCGACAGAAATACTGGGAACATCAAAAAGTTTCTAAACACAAGAGTTTACTTAGCTATTACTTTACAAAGCTAGCTGAGCTTTGAGCTCTGATAGGACTTTCTGGCCATAATAGGTAAAACAACTCAATGGAACAGAATGCAATAATTCTTTCATAAATAAGACAGATATTTTCATACACCTGGGAAAATTCTCTCCCGTGGAGCCAAAAGTGTCCCCCCTGAGACCATAACGCCTGGTCTCTTCTGCTCAGCAGCACTGAATCTTATGAACCTGAGTAGCTTTTCATGAAGCTGGTGCTGAAATTAGTCATTAGTTTACACGTATTAGAAGAAACAAAAGAGAGCAACACTTCCTGCTACTGTCAGTCTATTTTGAGGCTCAAAAATAGTATATCAAGAGACTACCTTATGCGGTGAAGCCTTGAACGACCACCTATAAGTTCAGAAGGCTTTCTGACTGACGCGAACATCGTTTTGTC
The DNA here is from genome assembly GCA_002007465.1 of Ailurus styani. Taxonomy (NCBI): domain Eukaryota; kingdom Metazoa; phylum Chordata; class Mammalia; order Carnivora; family Ailuridae; genus Ailurus; species Ailurus styani. The sequence goes on from LNAC01000705.1 coordinate 482,890, forward strand.
TTCAGTTCTCAGGACTGAAAATCGAATGAGTCTACAGCACTTGGCAGAGTACTGTAAAGTGCCTGAAGCCTCAGGATTCCACAGTAGCCTGAGGTCACTGCCATTATGATGTCGCGGATCTAAGGCTCCTGTCATAACTGCCAAACCGACATACTTGTTTCCCTGACCTGGCCAGCATCTTTTGAAATTTTAAAGGTAACCCTTTTTATTTTGAAATAACTATAGGTTGATATAAGGCTGTAATAAATAATACAGAGATATTACATCAATATTTTACAGATAGAAACTTCCAGACACTTCCATCACCACTAGGACCCTTCCTTTCACCCTTTAACAACCGCACAAACTTCCTCCCACCTCCACCACCTCTTTAACCCCTGGCAATCATGAATCTGTTCTCCACGTGTACAGTTTTGCCCTTTCAAGAATGCTATACAGATGGGATCATAGAGTATGTAACATTTTTGTGATTAGCTTTTGTCCGTTCAGCATAACTGGAGAGTCACCTGGCTTGCCGCGGGTGCTCACGGTTCATTTCTCTGTGTCTCTTAGTAATATGCCAGGATGTGGATGTATCACAGTTTGCTTCTCCACCTGCTGAAGGGGTTCTGGATTGTCCGCAGCCTTGGGCTGTCACTAATAAAACTCCTGTAAAGAGCTGTGTACAGGTTTTTGTGTCAACATTGGTCTCCACCTCTCTGGGCTAAATGCCCAGGAGTCCAACTGCCAGGTCCTAGGGTAGCTGCTCTGATTTGTTTTTTGGTTTTGTTTGTTTGTTTGTTTGTTTGTTTGTTTGTTTGTTTGTTTTAAACTGTGCAACTGTTTTCCAGAATGGGTCTGCCATTTCACATTCACACCAGTACTGTAGGAGTGATTTACTTTCCCCACATCCACACTAGCATTGGGTGTTGTCATTTTTCAGTTTAGCTATTCTGATTGCTGTGAAGTGATATCTCCCTGTGGATTTAATGTGCATTTCCCTAATGGTTAGTGATGCTAAACATCTGTTTGCCATCTGGACATCACCTTCAGCGTTATAGAACCAACAGTAGCCTGTTAAAACATTTTCCGTGAGGACGGTGTTCCCTGACCACTAGAAAACTGACCATTTTACAGTTGAGGTAGCTGCTGCACAGACAGGTTAGACGCCGTCAGTCCAAGCGCCTGTGACGTACATGAAGGATTCAAATCCAGCTGACTCAGGAGGTCGCGCAGCTTCCCACGGGGGCCCCCCCACTCTCCTCACACGGACAGTGTCTTTCCTTTGACAACTGTCGAGGACTGAAGTTGGATCCTACTAACAAAGTTTGTGGTTTCCCTGATAAGCACCTATACCAGGTACATGAATCCCAATCTTTTATTCCCCACTCGACTCTATGGACCTCAAGGAAAGAGTCTATGTCTGATTTGTCATTTAATTCTCACAGGCATTGGCACATTGGAGGAATTCAAAAATTCTGTCAGATGGGTGAATGAAATAGTTTTCTATTGGATTAAGGGGGGGGAGGGAAGACATGGCTTAAAATAGTCTCTCTCTCATGTACTTCATCCACTCAACAGATAAAGTTTGAACCCATATCAGGAGAAAGGCTCTTGATAGGTCTGAGCAACAGGTAGCCAGGCCCAACTCTGAAAACCAAGATGTAATTGGGGAGGGGGGTCATAAATTAAAGAGAGAGTACTATCAATATCTGTAATACCAGACTCTGGAAAGTGTTGTAGAGAAAAATAAAAGAGTGAGATGAGAAATTAAAAGAGGGACCTGACACCTGATTTCAACTGGAGAGAAAGGTTCCTTTGAAGAGCTCATTTGAAGTAAGCTTTAAGGAATTATTTGGGATTAATTAGAGACAGGAGAGAAAAGAGGAAGCAAGAGGAAGATGACAAGAAGAGAAAGAGGTTGGGAGGGTAGATACGTTTTTCAGGGGAAGGGACAGAATGGGAATATGTGACATTTCAGAGACATGGAAGAGTTTGCTAGATTGGAGACATAGGCAGAAGGTAGAGAAGCATGAAACAGGCCTGAAAAAGTAGGTAGAGGCAAGAGCACAAGTCCTGGTTGTCCTTTTAGACTTTATTGAGGCCTCTCATCTTAGAACCAAACTAGTACAGAAGTGACATGTAGATAGTGGCCTTTAGACTTCTCATTGCTTTTATTTTATTTTATTTTATTTTATTTTATTTTATTTTATTTTATTTTATTTTATTTTATTTATTTTATTATTTATTTGGGGTGGGGGCAACAGAGGGAGAGGGACAAGCACAAGCAGTGCTAAGCATGGAGCCTGACCTGGGGCCTCCATCTCATGATCCCGAGATCACGAGTTGAGCTGAGATCATGACCTGAGCCAAAATCAAGAGTCATAAGCTGAACTGACTAAGCCACCCAGGTGCCCCTTCTCACTACTTTTAAAAGGACAAGTGCTACTCTGGACATGCTTGACTGTATTAGAACCATGGAGGCTCATTGGGCAACACTTGCAGGCCTCCCATCAAGCATTTGCCAAAATTTATTTAAGGTAAAAATGTAGGCAGACTTATCTCTGCACCTTCCCCCAATGGCCAGATTTTGTCATTCTCTGCCTCTCCCTTTAGAGAGGTTAGAGATTTAGAGGCCAGAAAAACTTCTCTCCTTCTAGAATCTAGTTCCTGCTTTTCAATTCTGACGTGTATCAGACTCACTTGGGGGAGCTTTTCAGGTACTCCTCCTGAAACCTCCTCCCCCAGAGCTCTGATTCATCAGATCCGGAAAACCTGTATTTTTATAAAGCTTTCTGAGTGATTCTTATATGTAACTACGATTGTGACTAACTGGTTTCCAGGAATTAATTGAGAAAGATGTAGTGTTCTGATACTATCTTCCCCTTGTACTAAAGCAAAGGAAAGAAAAGTTTCTCTTAGAAAGATAAAGAGAGCTTTCCTTAGTCATGTGATAGCTACCTTTACAGTAATAGCTAAAGCTTAATTTCTTCCAAAATACCATTGTTATTTATTTTAATTTGATGCATGAGCTCTAAATAAGAATAATAGTGATAGGGTCTGTTTTCATCTATTTCATTGAACACTTAACTTTTCACCCAAATATCAAATAGAAGAGATAGTATAAGGTGATCCTATGCCCTTAATATCAACATTTTTAAGTATGTTGCAAAGACAAGACGATTTCCTTAATTCAATTATTTTCTTTTAAATTTTCTATCTTTATTTTATTTCAATTCCAGTATAATTAACATACAGCATTATATTCACTTCCGGTGTACAATATAGTGATTCAACAGTTCTTTTTTTAAAAAAGATTTTATTTATTTATTTGACAGAGAGAGACACAGTGAGAGAGGGAACACAAGCAGTGGGAGTGGGAGATGGAGAAGCAGGCTTCCCGCTGAGCAGGGAGCCCTGCGCCGGGCTCGATCCCAGGACCCCAGGATCATGAATCCAGCCAAAAGCAAATGCTTAACCACTGAGCCACCCAGGTAAATTCTATACATTACTCACTGCTCATCATAAGTGTACTCTTTTTTTTTAAGATTTTTATTTATTTATTTGATAGAGGGAGAGATCACAAGTAGACTGAGAGGCAGGCAGAGAGAGAGAGAGAGAGAGAGAGAGAGAGAGAGAGGAGGAAGCAGGTTCCCTGCTGAGCAGGGAGTCCGATGTGGGGCTCGATCCCAGGACCCTGAGATCATGACCTGAGCTGAAGGCAGAGGCTTTAACCCACTGAGCCACCCAGGTGCCCCACATAAGTGTACTCTTAATCCCCATCACCTATTGCACCCATCCCTTCACCCACCTCCCTTCTGATAACCATCGGTTTGTTTTCTACAGCTAAGAGTCCGTTTTTTGGTTTGTCTCTTTTTTTTTCTTTATTCATACATTTTGTTTCTTAAATTCCACAAATAAGGAAAATCATATGGTATTTGCCTTTTTTTATGGTATTTGTCTGTATCTGACTTATTTCACTTAGCATTATACCCTCTAGATCCATCCATGTTGTTGCAAATGGCAAGATTCCATTCTTTTTATGGCTGAATAATATTCCATTGTGTATATATACCACATCTTCTTTATCCATTCATCTATCAGTGGACACTTGGACTGGCTCCATAACTTGGGTGCTGTAAACAGGGGCAGAGGAAGAGGGAGAGGGAATCACAAGCAGACTCTGTGCTGAGCGCAGAGCCCAATGGGGGACTCGATCACATCCCAGGATGTGGTTATGGGGATTATGACCTGAGTGGAAATCATAAGCCAGACTCTTAACTGACTGAGCCACCCAGGCACCCCATAAATTAATGTTTTTCTATTTTGTGTGTAAATACTCAGTAGTGGACCATATACCAACTTTATTTTTAAAATTTTTTGAGGAACTTCCATACTGTTTTCCACAGTGGCTGCCCAAGTTTGCATTCCCACCAACAGTGCACAAGAGTTCTTTTTCTCCACATCCTCGCCAAAACTTGTTGTTTCTCGTGTTGCTGATTTTAGCCATCTGGACAGGTATGAGGTGATAGCTCATTGCGGCTTTCATTTGCATTTCCCTGATGATGAATGATGTTGAACATCTTTTTGAGTGTCTGTTGGTCATCTGTATGTCTTCTTTGGAGAAATGTCTGTTCATGTCTTCTGCCCGTTTTTAAATTGGATTATTTGGGGGTTTTTTGGTGTTAAGTTGTATAAGTTCTTTATATTTTCGATACTAATCTTTTATGTCATTTGAAAATATCTTCTCTCATTCAGTAAGTTGTCTTCTAGTTTTGTTGCTGGTTTTCTTTGCTGTGCATAAGCTTATTATTTGGATGTAGTCCCAATAATTTATTTTTGCTTTTGTTTCCCTTGCCTCAGGGGATGTATCTAGAAAGATATTGTTACAGCCAGTGTCAGAGAAATTATTGCCTGTGCTTTCTTCTGGGATTTTTTGGATTCAGGTCTCACATTTAGGTCTTTAATCCATTTTGAATTTTATTTTTGTGTGTGGTGTAAGAAAGTGGTCCAGTTTCATCCTTTGGATGTAGTTGTCCAGTTTTCCCAACATCAGTTTTTGAAGAGACTATCTTTTTCCCATTGTATATTCTTGCCTCTTTTGTTGTACATTAACTGACCATAAAATCATGGATTTATTTCTGGATTCTCTATTCTGTTCCATCATCTATTGTCTACTTTTCTGCCAATACCACATTATTTTGTTTTATTACAGTTTTGTGATATATCTTGAAATCTGGGATTTTGATACCTCCAATTTTGTTCTTCTTCAAGATCACCTTGGCTATTTGGGGCCTTTTGTGGTACGATGCATATTTTAGAATTATTTGTTCTAGTTCTGTGAAAAATGCTATTGGTATTTTGATATGGATTGCTTGGAATCTGTAGATTATTTTGGATATGGGGCATTTTAAAATATTTGTTCTTCCATCAATAAGCATGGGATATTTTTCCATTCATGTTGTCTTCAATATTTTTCATCAGTGTTCTATAGTTTTCAGAGTATAAATCTTTCACTTCCTTGTTCAAGTTTATTCCTAGGTATTTTTCTATTTTTGGTGTAATTGTGAGTGGGACTGTTTCTTAATTTTTCTTTCTGCTTCTTCATTATTAGTGTATAGAAATGCAGTGGATTTCTGTATATAAATTTTGTATGCTGTGACTTTCATGAACTTATTTATCAGTTCTAGTCTATTTTTGGTAGAGTTTTGAGGGTTTTCTATACACAGTATCATGTCACTTGCAAATAGTGAAAGTTTTACTTCTTCCTTACCCATTTGGATGTCACTTATCTCTTTTTCTTGTCTGATTGCTGGGGCTAGAACTTCCAGTACTATGTTGAATAAAAGTAGTGAGAGTGGACATCCTTGTCTTGTTCTTGATCTTGGGGAAAAGCTCTTAGTTTCTCACCATTGAGTATGATTTTAGCTGTAGGTTTTTATATGATCTTTATTATGATGATGTATATTCCCTCTAAAACTACTTTGTTGAGAGTTTTTATCATGAATTTATGTTGTACTTTGTCAAATGCTTTTATGCATCGATTAAGATGATCATGTGTTTTTTATCCTTTCTCTTGTTGATGTGATGTATGATGTTAACTGATTTGTGAACATAAATCACATTTGCATCCTAGGAATAAATCCCACTTGGTCATAGTGAATTATTTTTTAATGTATTATTGGATTTGGTTGGCTAATATTTTGTTGAGGATTTTTGTATCTATGTTCATCAGAGATACTGGTCTATAGTTCTCTCTCTCTCTCTCTCTTTTTTTGTAGTGTCTTTATCTGGTTTTGGTATCAGGGTAATGGTGGCCTCACAGGATGAATTTGGAAGCTTTCCTTCTGTTTTTTGAAGTAGTTTGAGAAGAATAGGTAAAATTCACCTGTGAAACCATCTGGTCCAGGACTTTTGTTTGTTGGGAGTTTTTTGATTACTAATTCAATTTCATTGCTGGCAATCACTCTGTTCAAATTTTCTATTTCTTCCTGATTCAGTTTTGGGAAGTTATATGTTTCTAGGAATTTATCCATTTCTTCTAGGTTGTCTAATTTGTTTGCATACAATTTTTCATAATATCCTCTTACAATCCTTCATATTTCCATAGTTTTTGTTGTCATTTCTCCTCTTTCACTTCTGATCTTGTTCATTTGAGTCTCCCCTCACCCCCCGCCCCACCTCACCCCTCTCTCTCTCTCTCTTTTATGAGTCTGGCTAAAGGTTCATCAATTTGATTGATCTTTTCAAAAAACCAGCTCCTGGTTTCATTGATCTGCTCTATTGCTTTTTGTTTTTGTTTTTTAGTTTCTATTCCATTTATTTCTCCTCTAATCTTTCTTATTTTTCTTCTGCTGGTTTTGGGTTTTGTTTGTTCTCCTTCTTCTAGCTTCTGTAGGTGTAAGTTTACACTGTTTATTTGATATTTTTCTTGCTTCCTGAGGTAGGCCCTTCCAGCTTTTGCTGGATTCCAAAGTTTTTGGACCCTTGTGTTTTCATTTTCATTTGTCTGCATGTATTTTTAATTTCTTCTTTGATTTCTCCCCTTAAAATTTTAAATCTCTGATTAAGTGTTTGTACTGGAAAATATTATTCAGTGTCAGGAGCATGAGCTCCGGAATACAATTACCTAGTTTTAATCCCTCCTCATGATTTACTATCCACATGACACTGGGTAAACCAGTTAAACTTCTAAAGCCTAGATGTCCTTCACTATAAAGTCAAGATGATGATGATACAAGCACCTGCTTCACAGGGTTGTTATGAGAATTAAATGAGGACATACTGCAGAAACGTTAGTATGGTGCCTAACAGAGTAACCCTTCGAATAATTTAGTTATGCTTATAGGAGACAATGAGACTTTTTATTAAAAAATAACAACAATATCAGGGTATTGTTCCATGACCAAAGACAGGGAGAGAGAAGAGGTAATAATGACAATTGAGTAATTACAAATTGCCAAATTCTTCGCCAGGCTGTTAATGGACATCATCTCATTTCCTTGCAGCAGATTTGTGAGGTAAGAATCATTATTTCCATTTCATAGATGGAGAAACTGAAGCTCAGTAAAGTTAAGTAACTCAGAACCACATACCTAATAATCTATAAGGTAGAGTCTTTGTCTAATTTCAAAGTCATGTAGTTTTTCCTCACCTAAACAATGTTTCTCTTCTGGAGGAGGAAAGAAAATATATTTTAAGCCACATCCCATTTAGGCTGGCTCCCAAATTATTTAATTGACACATATGTGAGTGTTTCCATCAACTGTCAGTGTTTGCATATGGTGCCCATATCCCACTCAGTCTCTCCTCCCTGAAATGACTGGTTGTGGAATTCTTAGCCGCTGCTGGTTCCAAGTCCTAACTCTCAGGCAGGAGGTTTGCATCAGCTCCCAAGGTTGACAGAAGACTCCTGTTACTTTACGGAGCCAGATCTTAGGCTTTAGACAGTAGGAGAGTAGGAGTCAGGACTGTGGAAGTCTAACGATTCCCCTCCTGGCGGGTTCACATCTCTATGATAGATAACAGGCTGTGAATTGTGCCTCCTCAGCTTGATCCCCATCCTGGGTCAGTATACCTATGAGTAATTTCTCTCCTGATTCTGGCACTCTGGACTTTCTACTACCACGAATTGATTTTTATCTCTATAAAGAGAGGGAAAAATGTATGCCCAGGCCTTGGCAGTGAGTGCTCACTCCACTACCCTTTGCTGCCCTCTACTGACCATACCTGGAAATACACTTAACCTCTCAGGCCCTTGGCCCAAAGCAAACTACAGTGAGTGAAAGCAAGCACACAAAATTTGAAGATGCACCAAAAAACTAAGTAAATAAGATATGATATTTTAATGTAATATTTTTAAAAGTCAGTTTTCAAAAAATACACGGCAAACAAAATATTCAAATGTACCCTAAAATAGTACTACTAGCTTATCTGTACATAAATCCTGCCATCCATCTTTTCAGTCAAGAAAGAGGTCTCATACCACAGTGGCAAATCATGCTACCAATACTGGTCAACCTTTTTCATCACTCACATATATGGGGGGAGCCCACAAAATTTAGAGTAAGTGAAAAACAAAAAATGAGAAGTTCCAAGTGGAACGGATATTATAACAGTCGAATCCTGAAGAAAACATGTAAGAGAACAAAAAAACAAAACAAAACAAAACAAAAAAACCGGTTAAGTAAACAAAACCAGGGCACCTGGGTGGCTCAGTGGGTTAAAGCCTCTGCCTTCAGCTCAGGTCATGATCTCAGGGTCCTGGAATCGAGGCCCGCATCGGGCTCCATGCTCGGCAGGGAGCCTGCTTCCTCCTCTCTCTCTGCCTGCCTCTCTGCCTACTTGTGATCTGATCTCTCTCTCTCTGTGTGTCAAATAAATAAATAAAATCTTTAAAAAATAAAAAAGAAAGAAAAGAAAACCAACAAACATCTTCAGAGTCAAGAAGGCAGAGAATGGGTAGCTATGAGATAAGAACAAAGATAGAGAAAGATTTCTTGGAAATTAAAGGTAACATCAACCAAATTAAATTTAATAGAAATCTTGAAGATTGAGTTTAAATAATCCCATTTGAACTTGACACTTGGAACGTTCATCTTTCAGTTTTAATGACTTAAGATTACCCTTTCTCTCTGAATAAGCGCTATTTGGCCTTTCGGTAAGGAGTAATTAATCATTGGAATAAAGGAAATGCTATTTCAATTTGTAGAATCAACATATAAACGAAACTTGGAAGACAACAACTATAAAAGAGAATCTAATATTGACAATGATAGTATAAAAAATGGAAGTCTGAATATTAAGGTAGCAGAAAGACGTGGAAGATAATGTCACAGATTTTTTAACCTATTTATTTATATAGCAAAAAATCAAGATATACTGTCTAAAGTTGATATAAAAATATAGACTTAAGCATGAGAAAGCCAAAACAATGTAACTAGAAAATGTAGAAGTGGATGGATAAAAGAAATAAGTTTCTCATCTTTCAGTAGATGCTATTTAAAGTTGACAAAACAAGAAATGAAAGTATTAACATAGGTTTCAGAGGTATTGTGATAACCACCAGCAAAACAGAAAATATTTAAAAATAGGGAGCTGGAAATGAGAAGTCGGGGAACAAGTTCCAGCAGAGAATTTTCTTTTCATTTGGTACCACTCTGCACTGCTTGATTTTTAAAATGTGTGTATGTATTAATTTTACACTATAAAAGTTAAAAGAAAAAAATCCCTGACTTTTTGCAGCTGCAGCTCTTGGCATCACTTCCTTCCCAGCTGCAGTCCCTCTCCTTACACCAGTGGTCAGATCCTACTGAGACGGGAAGGAGTAAAAGAGAAGAGAAATTTTCTGCCCTGAATTTAAGTGTCTTGAAATCTTTTTTATGTTTGTGCTTGTGTTCTATCTTTTCAATGACGCAACTCTTTGGAATACTAACTTCTGACTACTTTAATCTGTGATCTCTAGAATCTTCTTGAAGTCTTGCTAAACTTTGTTATCCTTCTGTTACTTCTTGACAGAGAGTAATCCTGACTCATTGGCTCTTACTGTGATCGTGGTATTTTATTTTCTTAGAATGTTGGTTCTGGTCAACTGCTTCTTAGCCAGGTCCAACTCAACCTGCTTAGGTAGGAATGAAAAGTCTGTGGAAGAGTGATGACAATTACTATTCTCAGAATAAATAAAATGTGATCTATTAGTAAGTTAAACATTGTGCTAAGGGAATAGGGTGATGTTTATTACTGCACCCCTCATGCATTGACAGAGGAGAGTGTACCTCACTCCACTGTTCTGGAGAGAACACACTTGGAGGAGTTTGGGAGTAGACGCTTTCCGTAGACCACAGTCTGGCACCAAAGTGCCAAAAGCATGAGACATGAGACACAAGGACATGAAGAAATCAGAGTATCTAAATTTTTGAAGAAGGCATTGAGGTCTCAAAGGTCACTCTCTGAGAGAAAGTAGGCAATCCATGTGGGAGAGTCCCACACACGTCACCAAAACAATAACCACAAAAACAAAGAAATCCACACACATATTAAACATGGAAGCCCAACTATTTCTGGGTGCTGTTTGCTCAGTGACTACGGACTCACAGGCTGTGGACTCAACACTAGTGCTGCTGGCTGACTTGCCATGGGACTGAAACCCAGCAATTGCCAAGTCCTCTCTGTCTCCAATGTAGGGAGAGCTAAGCTACCCGCCATGCTCTTTGGCTGCAAACAGCAGTGTCCAATGACATTACCTATTCACTGAATTGGGGGAGCACAGTTTTGTTTGTGACAACTTCTATAGTGGAGATGCGGTTTCTTTTGTCACTGCTGACTCCTTGGAGACTAGAACTAACTAGAGAGTTGAACCAACTTTGAAGAGGCTGAAGAAGTTACACCCATACCTGTGAAATCCCAGGACACGGCTGCAGCTACAGGAACCCAGGCTCTGAGTAAAAGCCTCTGGCTGACACTGAGCCAACTGTATACAATTGAGAAGGAAGGCATTTGCACTTTCTATGGGTTATTTGTGAGGGGATCTAGTTTGAGGGGAAGTTGAGTCATAAAAAAAGAATTTCATGTTGTTCAACTTTGGGACACTTTAATGTGGATATAGTTTCTGTGTTCATTTCATAAAGTCCATTGAGCCACTTTGGACAACATGACCGGACGTAATTTGTGATAAGAAATAGAACAGAGTACTTTCAGCTTAGGCTGCTACGTGGAGTTCTACCTGACTCACGGTGCTTGAGTCTCTGTGGGCAGAAAGCAAGATGCCCTCCAGCAGTTCCAGAAGGACTCCGTAGGGAGAAGCAGGGTTTAGGACTGTGTGAGCACTGCAGCCCTGTGAGAACGCTCAGCTCTGCTGAGGCGGGAGGCTGCCCTGGCTCCCTCCTGACGCCAGAGCACAATGGGTTACAGCATTGTTCCCCAGCCTTCCATCCTGTGTGCGCGGCCGTCATGCCTTGTCTACATTTTCATCATCCACACAAGTACTGACATGTTTTTCTTTAAATATTCAGTGTGGACTTTATAATCTTTGCTCGTGGTAATGTGTTAAAACGTGTTCTACGTTTCTCTGAATAGAGATTAAAATACATACATAATTACTAAAAGTATTTTAAAAATGCCTGTGAGCATGCCACCTAAAGCAACTAACATGATGCCAGTGGAACACACAGTGTAATATACTAAAAAGTTCAAAAAGCTGGCAAATGTTGGGAGGGATACGTGTTACTCTCCAGGGTTCCACTCCGATCCTGATGACAGAAAATGGTGTTGGAGAGATATTTTTGGCCCCTCTCTCCACTTTCTCTCTCACACCATCCCAAGCAACGTAGAAAATATCTTTCTAAGATTTATAGGAGCTCGGTAAAGTACTTTCTTATTTCGTCCTTGGCGTTCAGCACACAGGGCTTCTGACTCCCGTGTTGGAGTGGGCTTGAGTGAGGACACCTGCATTTGCCCAGCCATTCTCTGGCTCATTTCCGGAGGTGTAATAGCAAACCCTGTTTCTGCTTGAGGCCTGAGCCTCACTCTACCCAGCTGTGCTAGGGAACCTCATGATTGGGATGATAACATACATCTCAATCACCTTCTGTCTCCTCTATTTCTCAAATTGATTCAAATTCCAACATGGCACATAGTTACAAAAACAAGTGAAAGAATGAGAGAAGAAAATGTTGATGGAAGAAAATGCATGTGGTTATCATACAGCAAAATACTGTGTATATAAACGTTTAATGATCGCTTGTTATAAAAAAGCGTTTTTAAAAAAATTAAAGCTTGATACTTAAATATTGTTGAGTTCTCCTCCCCCAACTCGGGGTTAGAGTCATGTAGCGGTCCAGTCTTTCTGGCTGAGTCTGTGCACACTAGAGCAGGGGCACCCTCCTTTGTTCCCTAGTCTCTGAGAAGCAATGATATATACTCGAAAGAATATTGGCCTTGGGGTCGGGCCTGGGGACAGATTCTGGATGTTTGAAGTTGGGCAAATTACCTAGCCTCCCTCAATCTCAGGTTTTACATGGGTAAAGTTCCCATTTTCGGGTTGTTGCGATGATTAAAGAAAAAATGAGTGTGAGTCAGTGAGACTGCCATTCAGAAATTGAGATCCATGTCTAGGTATCTACTGGACATGTCCATATCTAGATGGCTTTTAAAGAGGTTTGAGATCTTTCCCTTGCATGGAAGTGGAGCATGAGTGGTCGTGCTTATATTCAGAGGCCTTTTTTAGCACAGATAAAATGCCAAAACAATAAAGATTTTGATCTGATGTGTTCCTTTGTGCAAACAAGCTCGCATAGCAAAATGGTGCAGATAAACGCAGATGAAAATGGAATTTATACAAATAAATGAAATTATGTTTCTCTAGTTTAAAAATAGATCAAATGGTAAGAGCACAAAAATAGGTGAAATGGTAACATAAACTGACTTGTGTAATCAGAGGTCAACTCTTGACATTTTTCTCTCTAGGCCTTTTCTAATAGTTTTGTTGCTAAGGCTACAGTGTTTTTGCCAGATTGGAACAGGATTGTCAACTCTAATGAAGATTAAGTAGCTTTCCCAACTAGATTTTTTTTTAATAAGCATCAGTTAATACTGCTGGCTTTCAAAGCCATGTTCATGAAGAATGGAAAGATCTTTAAAGATCTGTTCTTAGAAAATGTAGCTAATAAAATTTGAAATTGGGCAGCATTTCTATTCCATAGTTATTCCAACACAAATTTTTATCATGGTTACACTGAACAAAAAATAACTTAAAATCTAATTTCACGTATTTAATAAAGAATAAGAAATTATTATTTACAACTTTAGCCAAAAATTAATTCCCTAAAGAGTGGCTGAGGTTACCTAATGAATAATTCTTTTGACTGGTGGGAAAAGTGTTTCACAAGTGCTCACAAATGCCCACTTAATTCTTTGAACAATACAGATAAGTTATAGGATTAAGTCCTCTTTTGATTCCTATCATTCATTGGTTAAAGTCATCTCAGGAAAGTGTAAGTACAAATGCACCCAAAGAAACATGGGAGTTTTTTAAAGCACAATAAATGAAAACCAATTTGTTCTGGACACTCAATTGCTAAAAGAATGTAAAAGGTAAGAGCCATTAGGAAACAGGTGAAGAAACACTCCTATTGATGAGCTCGCTGAGAAGCCAGAGGTTCCTTGGTCATGGACCATCTAAACTCTAAAAAATGTGGTGCAGTTTGCATGCCCGTTGATCCTGCAATTCTACTTGTGCACTAAAGGATGAGCATTACGTGAAATAATTCATGTGAAGTGCCTAGCCAATAACAGATGCTCTGTTTTCCTCCTCTGATGTCTTTACATTTTTGTAGCCAGAAACCCCAATGTTAATTTCCAGTAAGAAAAGCTGAATATTGGGTGCCTGGGTGGCTCAGTGGGTTAAAGCCTCTGCCTTCGGCTCAGGTCATGATCTCAGGGTCCTGGGATTGAGGCCTGCATGGGGCTCCCTGCTCAGCGGGGAGCCTGCCTCCTCCTCTCTCTCTGCCTGCCTCTCTGCCTACTTGTGATCTGTGTGTGTCAAATAAATAAATAAAAATCTTTAAAAAAAAAAAAAGCTGTATAGTCGAAAGTTCACCTTAATTTGAATATTGCAGCATTAGTGACACCTGGTGGAAAATGAGTTACAGTGTAGCATTATTACAGCTATTCTGATCTTTCCTGTATAATATCACTTTCATCACATTTTCACATACCCCTTCCCCCAACTGTGGGAGTACACTTCCCTGCCCCACTGAAGTTTGGTTTAGCCGCAAGATTTGCCCACATCAGTGGAATGTGGGCAAAAATGTCAGTGTGAAAGTTTGGAAGCTAAGTTTTAAGAGTCCTGGCTAGCTGTTGCCCCTTCAATGGTAGAATGAGACATGTGACCTGCAGATTTGCATGAGAATAAGACAAGTACCTGAGATAACCCAAATTTACAGGAAAAAAATTGCTTATGCTTATTCTATGGTTGTTTGCTATGAAGCAAAAGTCAACTAATACATGAGATTGTTATACCTCTGTGTAAAATTCCCATGAAGGCTTGACTTCTCTAACTGATGACACCTCAAGAAGAATCCTGAAGACCAAGTGTGGTTCAGTCCCTTCTGGGGCTCTATTTCAGACCTTGACAGGCCCAATCGAACATGTTGCTTTCATTCCTCTACCTATGGTAAGCAAAACTGAGTCAGAGTCCAGGCCAGGCCTATCAGACTCTCTTGGAATCTTGGCTTCTCTGGTTTAACATGAAGTCATGCATGTTTGTTTTTTTTTCTTCCAAATTTTTATTTAAATTCTAGTTAATTAACATATACTATAATATTGGTTTCAGGAGAATTTAGTGATTCATCACTTACATATAACACCCAGTACTGATCAGTCATTCACAATTCTTTTTTTTTTTAAAGATTTTATTTATTTATTTCACAGAGGGAGAGAGATCACAAGGAGGCAGAGAGGCAGGCAGAGAGAGAGAGGGGGAAGCAGGCTCCCCGCTGAGCAGGGAGCCCAATGCGGGCCTCGATCCCAGGACCCTGAGATCATGACCTGAGCCGAAAGCAGAGGCTTTAACCCACTGAGCCACCCAGGCACCCAGTCATTCACAATTCTTGAACCTGTTGGTTTAAATATCTCCCTCCTAAGGGGAGCTTCAAAGTATAGGAAAGAGGGCGGGACAAGTTTAGTCAGAGCCACAGGCCAAAGCTTTTCCAATTGAGTTTTACCAATAAAGCTCATAGCTTGGCTCCTACTAAACTCCAATATATATATTTCTTGATTGATATATAATCTATAAGGGGGGAAAGTCAGAAGTCAGTAATGTTATAAATCACAAATTAAGTGATTAATATTAGGATCATTTAATTTGGCGAGTAAAAACATAAATAACAGAAATTTGAGTATTTATCAATGATATATTAAGGTTGCTACTGGTGCGTTTTTTTGGGGGGAAGAACCACATTATTTCTGGTCATTTAACAGAGGCATTCAGTGTTTCCAAAAGCAGCTTGGAATTTCTTTCTAAAAAGAATTTCAAACTTTTGTCCCAAGAGTAGTTCCAGAATTTTCAACTCTCTCCATATTTTTACTGAATTTCCATTTCTGCTTTCCTTCTCAACCTAATGTTTCATATTAAGAGGTTATGAATAGCCCAGAATTCAACATTAGTGTCCACTTTGTACTATTATCTTATACTGGAAAACCAGACTCATGACCATACCTAATTGAACATCATTTCCATTTCTGAAGAAGACTTGTGGGTGGACCTCAATGATAGCTTCAACTCTCAAGCGGGCTATGTTTCTTTCACAACAGCATTCATTACACCTATCATCAAATATTGGCACCTGCTTGTCTTGCACTGAGAGAAGAATTGCCCTTTATTTTTAACAAGCAGGCAACAGGATCAAAGAGATCAGCTTATTCAGGTGAAATAACAAAGACAAATACATATGAGATAAACCTGTGTAGTTACTTTCTGGAAGCTTGCCATGTATTTTCCTCTCCTTCGTGTCTCAAACTTCAGAAAAACCAGGACTCTGTTTCATTTATCCCAATACTTGGCACATTAACAGGTGCTCACTTTGTAATTTTTGAATGAATGGATACAGGCTATGTGTTTGTACTTTATAGTGAAGATTAATGAGTTAATACATATAAAGAGTTTAGAACAGTGTCTGATACTAAGCACTTATTTATTACAAAATGAGGTAAGATTTAGAACAGAGACTAGAAGAGACTTCTTAGAAGTTTGCCTTCAACTGACCTTGGAAAAAAAAGGAAAACTAGGCTGGCAACAAGGCTAGGAGTATAGAAAAGTTCTACAGGCCAACATATTCAAAAATGAATTAATTACAAATGACATGCATTATTTTATACATAGAATGATGCTTATTTTAAGTCCACAGTTAAAAGATTAAAGGGGTGGGCGCCTGGGTGGCTCAGTGGGTTAAAGCCTCTGCCTTCAGCTCAGGTCATGATCTCACGGTCCTGGGATCGAGGCCCGCATCGGGCTCTCTGCTCGGTAGGGAGCCTGCTTCCTCCTGTCCCTCTGCCTGCCTCTCTGCCTACTTGTGATCTCTCTCCCTGTCAAATAAATAAATAAAATCTTTAAAAAAAAAAAAAAGATTAAAGGGGTATAATCAAAGCTTGTCCATTAAGTTGAAAGTACCTCCAGAATTATTCAAGTTTGTATTCTTAGGCCCTGGTAGACACAAGATATTATTTGCTATACTGAATGAATCCATCCTATTATTTAACTGTGTTAATACCACACCAATATAAAAATAGGTTAAGACAAATTTAAAACATACATATTTAACTTTATTACATCATCATTTTAAGCTTGATTTTATAAAACATAAAAAAAATTCTTAAGAGTTCTGTATCACAGGAATTTAAACAGTGGCAATATACATAGCTTTGTAGGTTCAAGTTATATAAATTAAAATCAAATAATTGGAAATGTTTTCAATATGGAAAATATACAAATAAAATAAATGGCAAAAAGACCTAATAGGAGCAATTTTTCATTACTTACAGATTATCATTAGATAATTTCAAGATCTAAACAAAGACTCTGAATATTCAGACTTCTTTTGTTATATTTTATATTTAAATATCTCCCTAACCTATATTCCAAGTCAAGTACACCAAAAGGTCTGATTTAAGAAGACATTTAGCTTTATAGCAACAGTTTTCCATCTACAGTTACCACTTTCAAAGGAACTGACATAACAGTGCTGATGTAATCTGCTAGTTCCCTTTTGAACAATGTGCCATAATTTATGTCAACCCTGTATAAAGTCATACAGGTACCAAAAAATGGAACAATTATGCACAGTTCAACAGAAGTTTTCCCCATCTAAAAATTAACCAATGAAACAAAATGTATCAACTATAGTTGACCTGGTTTCAGGAAAACCACATCTGAGAATTACAAGTACCATCACTGTCCTTATCTCATCCTCAGTCATTGACAGGAATTTTGTAGGCCACCATGCTATTTACTTTGTGGATTGTAGTAGTAAATGAACGAAGACGGACTTCCTCAGAATTGGTAATAAACTGTGGTCCCGACTCTTCCCATTTTTCAGGAACAACCAAATCTTTGTCTGTATAAATCAGTAGATCAAATGAACCTAAATTGGGGATAAGATCATTAAAGTACAATTATTTTTTCCAAAAGTACAACTACCCTTCCTGTCTCTTTGACATTTGAACCACCTACAGTGTCAGAAAAGCTAGTTTAGCCTGATTTCTTTATCTAATTGCTTTTCCTCAATGGAAATTTTAGTACAAAAAATACTGTATTCCTTTTACTTTATTTTATGAAACACGAGTTTTTTTCTTTAAAGAGAAAAACCACTAAAAATATTTGCAGGAAGTGTATCATCAATCACAAGACAGCATGAATCTAAGCCACAGAAGAGATAACAGCTTGGTTCTGTGACTGCTGTATCCCAGTGCCCAGAACAGCATATGCCATATTGTAGGTATTTAGGATATATCTGATGAATGAAGGAGTAACTAAGAAAAGACAAAGTCTTAATTATAAACATAGAAATGAGTAGAAAATAAAAATGATGAAAGAAATTACATCAAAATATTTAAGTGACTACTGCAGAATACTTTCATTCCTTTCCTTTTCAGCACTTCTAAATAAAATGCAAAAAGCATCACGTTAGCTTTATAACATTTTTCTTATTCATGTAACATGACATTGATAATTAAGAAAAAACTTAACAAAAGCATTAATTCTTAAAGTAGTAGCTTAGTCTTTTCCACAACAAATTTAAGCCAATGTGAAGTTGTAGAATACTTACAAGAAACTTCCAGCAGTGGCAGAAATGTCACTGTAGCTGTGATCTGTCTGATCACTGAACGGATTTCATCTTGGATAGCTTTCTGAGACTTTTCTCTGGGTGCACTATCAAAGAAACCAATTAATTCATTTTAAGTTTTAACAAGTTATTTAAAACATTGGTAAGATTATTTATCTGATTAAGTGTTTCCGAAATCAGATATGTATTTGAAAAGATTTTTTTTAATGAATATAAATATATATCCTTAAGAAATCTAGTAGGCACAATATGTATCTCTATTATTTCATTTACCCTTCCAATCATTTTTTAGGGTTGATCTTAGTATCAGGTCATTAAATAACAGATGACTAGAAAAGCTGCCAAGTGCTTCAAGTCAGGAAAGCTTCAGCATGTCTTAAAGACAACAAGTAGTATCTAAAATATTTAGTCAGTATAATCATTTGGCATTTTTAGTAATGCCTAAATGTCTAACATCCTATTGCCTCAAATATGATGTTAATTGTGTATGGAGTTACTTCTATAATTAAACATTTTCTAGAATAGACCAAAGGCTTCAGGAGCAAACTCCATTTCATCATAAGAGACAGTTCTGAGTTTACGGGTAAGCATGCCTAGGACAATACTAGAAATTAGCATATAATGATGGGCATCTCCCATCCAGAGGACCTAAAAACTTCAGTTTAAGAAGTGTCTAAGGAAGTTTGTAGCATTAAATGAAATACAGTAAGTTGGGGGAAAGTTTAGGATAATACTTCATGGTTAAAAGTACCTTTCAACAATTCATGAAATGGCCCACCTAGGACAGACACCATGTGTAGCTTTACATATAGCACCATAAATACTGAAGTTTGAAATTGACAGATTTACCCTAAGGGCAATTATGTTAAAAGTCCATGATAGGCAAAATTCTTTCATGGGCACAATCCTTCTCCACAGGAGATTAAAGATCAAATCTAATATACTTAGAAACAAGCTACCTTATATGAAACTAGTTAATTAGAACTCATTTAGTAAAAGAAAACAGTTTTGGAAAAAATGTATTAAAGAGGAAGCAATTTACTTCATACTGACCTGTCATCTTTCGCAGTCTTGTCACACTCAATATCAAATTGCCACCTTTCAAGGACCTCACCACTTTCAATATTTGAGATGACTACCACAAGTTTCTGAACTGAACACTTGTATAACCAATCTGTAATACATAACAAGGCATCTTTTTTGGTCCACTGCATTACAAAACAACTCTCTTCCCAGATCTCACTTCCTATCCTCAGCAAATTCCTACCACTAGTATTTTGGAACTCTGCCAACCTGTACAGAAAACCTAGCTCTGGTTTTTGAATTCTTAGTATTTATACCAGATATATAGTCCTGAGTGCTGAAGACAGAGTACTGAACATGCAGTATACCCTAATCCAAGGTAAGATGCAGGATATGGCTATTAATCTAATCACTGCACCAATAAATGTAAAATTATAATTGTGATAAACGCTATTGCTATGAAGGTGCAGTATGTGATACAATGAGGGCATAATACAGGAAAGTCTGACTCGGAGTTCTCACTTGACTTCAGCTCTACAAATAAATACCGTTAAATATGCAAAAGGATACAGAAAAGGGTATAGGTCTTAAATACTGAAAAGGGAAGAGCATCTGCCAAGAGGATTGAAAGAAGGGTAATACAACTACAGAAAAGAAAGGGGAGAATGAACAAGGTCAGTTTGTGCAGGGATCAGACCATGCAAGGCCATGTGGGACAAATTAAAGAAGTTATACTTGAAAAACCAAGGAAGTCATTATTGTATTTGAAGTACGGTGTGATGTAATTAAACTTGTATTTCAGAACTATCCTTTTGGCTGTGATGTGGAAAGTAGAGTGGAGGTAAAGAGGGGACCTAGAGACATTAATTAGCAATTAAGCAATAGGAAACGAGGCTTATAGAAGGATAAGCAAGTAGAGATGGATCAGTAGATTCAAGAGAGTTCATGACAGTTAAAACTACTAAGATTTATTGATTACTTATGAGTAAGAACGAGGAAAGACAGGGATAGCTCCTAACTTTCTGGTTTATATCACTAGTTGGATGGTTGATCCATTCACTGAGAAAAAGAATGCAAGTTGGAGATGATGTTTAAGTTTTGTTTTAAGATTTTAAGTTATCTCCACACCCAACACGGGGCTGGAACTTACAACGCCCGAGATCAAGAATCAAATGCTCCGTTGACTGAGCCAGCCAGAAGCCCCTTAAGGTTAGTTTTCAAGTATCACTGAGATAGCCACTTGAAGATACCAAGGGAGCCGCTATATCTATGAGCACACAATTAGGAGAATTGGGCTGGTTGTATGCTTGTGAGTCAAATACACAAAGGTTGTTAGTGAAGCTATGTACATGTCCTAGATCATCTAGAGAGAGATTATAGTGAGAAGAAGGCCTCAGGATGAGCCCTGAATTAATCTTGGAAATTGGGATAGTATGCTCAGGAGTCTGTAGTTTTTTTTTTTTTAAGAGACAAAACAATTTTGTAATATTTAGGGCTTGTGGGCCACCTAGGTCTCTGTTGCATAGTCTTTAAAAAAACAGCCCTTTAAAAATCTGAAAACATTTTTAGTTTGCAGGCAGTACAAAAATAGGCCACTTGCTGGATACGGGCTGTCAGCTTTGCTTACCCCTTGACATATATCAACTTTTTCTCAATTTAGCTGTGAAAAGGAGGAGATCGGGTAGTAACTTACCCATGCATTGGGGTGCGTGGAAATTTTTTTCTTTTAAAACTGAAGACAGATGAAACCAATGAAAATAACTCAAAACAAAGAAGTCAAAAATACCAGAGAAGAACTAAAGTCCTGAAAAAGGCAAGAGGGATGAGGTTTCAAACAGACTGAACAATTTGCCTCTAAGAAGAGCAATTCCTCCATTTTAACTAAAATAAAAGGGAGAAATTATAAAGGAAGGACTGCAAACACCTGAAGTGAAATATCCTGTGTAGTCTTAAAGGAGACAACCCAAAAAGCAGTAGCTGAGGAGGGGCTTGCCTCTCCATTAAGTTTAGATGAAATAGATTCTTAGTTGCTTACAGGTTTCAAGCTAAATAATCTGAGTACTATGAACGACTATGGGTTTTTTAGCTCTGAAGATAATAAAAATACAGTTAATGTAATTTTAAAAACAAAGGTACTTGGTAACAAAAAATATATGACTCATGAATTAAAAAAAAAAAAAGATGACTGCTGTAATGTTTTTTGGAACTAGTTTTGGAAAATCAATGGGGACCTAGGGAGAAACATCCTATAACACAGAAAAATTAGAAGTGAGACTCCTAAGCAGAGATAAATATGGGGGGGGAGGAACAGATAGAGAACAGGTATTGATTCATTACAGTAACTTCTTGAGCTAAAGAAAAACAATGAGTGTTCAGATAAAAAAGGTTACTGACTTACAGGCAGGATTTTAAAAAAGACAAATGGAAATATGTGAAAAATAAGAAAACTCTACTGGGTGCTCTTTTACTTAGTAGTTCTTTTCTTTTTTTTTTTTTTTTAAGTTTAGTTCCTAGGTTGGATCTAATTTTATTTTCCTTTATCTTGTTTTTTTTTAAGATTTTATTTATTTGACACAGAGAGAGAGAGAGAGAGATCACAAGTAGGCAGAGAGGCAGGCAGAGAGAGAGGGAAACAGGCTCCCTGCTGAGCAGAAAGCCTGATGCAGGACTCGATTCCAGGACCCTGAGATCAAGACCTGAGCCTAAGGCAGAGGCTTAACCCACTGAGTCACCCAGGAGCTCCTCCTTTATCTTAAAGTAATGATGGTTTTAAACTCTGGGCAGCTACAGAAAATATATCATGTTAAAAATGTACAGTGGATTTTTCTCCAATAACGAACCATCATAGTACATAAAATTCCAACTTGTTCCATATGGCTACATGAACTACAAAAATCATTTCTAGGGCGCCTGGGTGGCTCAGTAGGTTTAGCCTCTGCCTTTGGCTCAGGTCATGATCTCAGGGTCCTGGGATCCAGTCCCACATCAGGCTTTCTGCTCAGCGGGGAGCCTGCTTCCTCCTCTCTCTGCCTGCCTCTCTGCCTACTTGTGATCTCTCTCTCTGTCAAATAAATAAATAAATCTTTAAAAAAAAAATCATTTCTAAGGGAGTTGATGGAGATGGTTTTTTGTGAAGCCGTATCAGATTCCTAACATCAAAATATTCAACCCACTCACAGTGCAGTATGGGAAGGGTGGAAGTTCTTTCAATTTATATATTACCTGCTTCCTTCCCATTCAGAATCACTATATTTGAGATTGTAGTGTTTTACACCTCTTTGTACAGAGCTGAAAAATGACCACCAAGATGCCAGAAAATACAGGTCCTAAAAGGCCTGCAAAATTCAAAATGTTTTTCAACAATTAAATACCTTTCAGTTGTTCCACCACATTATTGAGGTATTTTATGAGCTCAGGATCAGTTGTTACAAGCAAAGTGAGTCCGTATTTCTGCACTCTAGTAAAGGTTTCAGATGGATATATGCCACGCTGATATAAAATGCTGTTGATGCCAAATGCTGAAAACAAAAGGAATGTTAAAGAAAAGTCATTATCACTTTGTAACTCTGGAAAATAAAATACATTTGGATGTGGATGCGGTTTCATTAATGGTGTAAAACTGTAAATGCCTAAACGTGTTTGTGGGTGTCTTGCTGAAAGCACAGTAGGTAAAAAGTGGCATTAAACATCCTTAAAATCTTGCTTCTAAATAAGAGAATACGATACCTACATTTCTGTGGCAAAAAAGAAAAACCCCAAACTGCATTTATCTACTGTCGAAGTAATACTACATCTTACTGTAATCCAAGTCCCAATTCAGATTACAAGGTTAGAGGATGTCAAAATAGGCTTCTGCGTCTGAGTTAGCAACTGATTAACTGCTCCCTCCAATGCTATCAGCAAGCCTTTCCCTCTTTTTCCTCCTTTTCTCCTCACAAGCCCTGCCAGAGTCTATCCGAAGGTACAAGTGGCCTGGTCCAAAACAGTCTAGTCTTGGGACTAGATAATTCCTAAATCTCGTCCATCACCTCCAATACCAGAATCAAAACGCGGCCGAAGGGTTGTCAAAAATTTAAGTGGACCCCACCCCGACTGTACTCCGTCTTAAGTCGCTGAGGCCGGGGTGGGGGGGCGGTGGTGCAAAGCGCGTAGGATCGACCGCAGTTTAAAGCCACGCTGCAAGTGGAGGGGCTACCTCGCGAGGCAGGCCTCACCAACACCTAGGCCTCCTGCTCCACCATCGGCAACGCGTCCGGAGGCGGCGCCTGCACCCGCTGCTTCCTAGATTCTCCCGCCAGGCCGAAGGCTTAACTGGAGGCCTCTCAGCCGTCCCGCCACCCTTCCCGCCCCCGCCTCGGTGGCTCAGCCTCCGGCCTAGCGGGCGGCCTGGCCTCAGTTCTCCCCGCCCTCCGGCCTGCGCGAGGAGGACTTACAGAAGAACTCGGCCACGATTTCGGCGCTCCCGCGCAGAGTGATGCCTTGCTCCCGGGAGAGCTGCAGCGCCATGGCCTGTCCTAAAGACGGAGGAGTGCGCTTCCACCCGACAGAAAGGGACAGCAGAGAATCCCACAGCAGGTCCCCGCCACTCGTTTCAAAAGTAACGACGCAGCACGCTGTCGGGCCCTCCGCGCAGGCGCGACGAGCCTCTCGGCTCCGCCCAACGCGGCGGGGCCTGCAGGTCCTCGGAGCGCCTGCCGGGGCTGGTCTCTCGCGCAGGCGCGGCGGGTGGGCGTGGTCACGCAGTTCCGGGTCGTGAAGCTCGGTAGAGTCCGGGTAGGGCACATACAGTTGTGGTCTACTAGACGGGGCCGAGGGAAGAAGACGTGAAAACCGTGTTTTACCGGCAGCTCCGCAGGCGTGCGGAGTGAGCGACCAAGGGCCACAATTTGTCCGTTTCAAAGCTCTTTTCAAAGTGGTATAAACTGTGCGTCAGCCGCATCTTAAGTGGCCTCCGTGATCCCAGCGGGCGACTGAAACTTTTGCTAGATGCTTTAGGAGGCAGTAAAGAAACCGCGTGCGCGGCAGCCGAGCCGCAGCTTTAGAGGGCCTGCTTACTGTGTGGGAGTGCGGCTTTTCTTGAGACACTGGGTTAGGGTTAGAGGGACGAGCCGCAGCCCTTTCTGTCCTGTGTCTGTCGTCCCGGCCTCAGCCTGTTTCCAGCCAGTCCCGCGGGGAGGCAGTCGGGGGCGGCGGGGGCTGCCTTGGGCCGTCAAACTTTCGCTGTGTCTACCCCGCACACGCTGCACCCACAGAAGCTGGTCAGGAATAAGGTCACCTCATCAAAAAGGCCCACGGTCACTGAAGAGTTTTCACGGAATTTTGACTCACAAACTCAATGACTTCCTGTTAGGATGAGAAGTACCGTTAATGTTCATGTCAATTGCGAAACAATGTTATTCT
Organism: Ailurus styani; assembly: GCA_002007465.1. NCBI lineage: Eukaryota > Metazoa > Chordata > Mammalia > Carnivora > Ailuridae > Ailurus > Ailurus styani. The sequence continues at coordinate 507,630 of LNAC01000705.1, forward strand.
TAAAGCAGCTTGAAAAATTATTTGTAAAATGACGTCTCAAACACTGTACCAGACACACTATGCGATTTAATTATATGAGGAATGCCTTAGTGTCCTATTTTTCTATTATTGCATAACAAATTACCACAAACTAATGGTTTAAAATAGCAGCCATTTATTATCTTAGCCGTGTTGATCAGGAGTTGGTAGGATATAGCTGAGTGCTCTGCTTAAGAGTCTCACACGGTTGAAGTAGAGCTGTCTGCAAGTGGAATCTCATCTAAAATCCGGGGTTCTCTTCCAAGCCCCTCGGTCGCTGGCAGAATTAATACCCTTGTTTCTTGGACCGAGGTTCTTGGTTTGCTAGTTATCGGCCAGAGGCAAGTCTTGTGCCTTTGCCAGATAGCTCTTCCGTAGGCCTTCTCATACTTTCAGTCTCTCTGACTTCGTGGAGATTCCTTTTAAGGATTCATCTGATTAGGTTAGACCTAGTCAGACAATTTCCCCTTTGATGAATTTAATCCGGGAAGTGATACCCCATCACATTCACACGTTCTGACGACACTTAAGCAGAGGAGATTGTCTAAAATGTGGTTCTTTCAGGACATGGATTTTGTGACCATCTTAGAATGCTGCTTATGACAGTTTTATGTATCCGATTTCGATCAGTTTGAAGAGTAAATCATAGGTAATAGGCCACGTAACCCTCAAATATTCTCCTTACATCCGTTAGTCTCTTGTACCTGTGTGCATGTGTGTTTGAATCACCATTTTTTCACTCCTTCACCCGGGAACTTAGAGCCAGAATTCTGGCATCACACTGGGGGAGCATGATGCTTACCTGACTACAGATAAAAATTGTTTCTCTTTCTAAGGAACTTTGTGTCAATTCTCAGCACTTCAGGAAAGACTTCCTTCAGTTTCATGGTAAAATAGTTTTTAAATTACCTGAAGATACAAGTAATTGTTAGTATAATTTTGGAGATTCTAGAGTTTAAAAGGCTGGCAAAATATGTTTTCCATGTATAGAAGAAGTATTTACTAAATACTTTTTTTTGTGCTCTGTGAGGAGATGTAAGAAATAATTAAGTTTAGAAGACCAGGTCTGTATTTTTTGAGGAGTTTGTAATCTACTTTTGCTTAAATATGCATACTTGAAAAAAAAGAAAAATTGGAAGTCTTATAATTTGGCCTTATCTGGCTTCTGCCTGACTCTTCAAGCCCCTCCCCCCCCTTAGATTCCTTTCCTAATCTGCCCATTCCTTTAGTCACTTTTCCATCTCAGGGCTTTGCATAATGTGCTTTTTTCTGCCTAGAAATTTCTATCCGTTCAAATTTCTAATTATATTTATACTTTATTTTATTTTTTTTACTTAAATGTAACTGTATTCTAGAAATTTTCTTTGACCTCTCAGACTATAAAATCCTGCCCTTATGTGTTCTCATAGCATCTCAGAGCACTATTTCAGAGCATTGTTTTTATTCTTACAATGAAAACAATGACACCGTAATAATTATGTAATGATTTATGTTATATCTTCCCTGTTACTGTGGAAGATCCATGATGACAATGGCTAGTTCAACAATATTTGTTGAATGAATCATCATTTGGATATTTGCCTAGGAAAATTTCATGGAAGAACTCAAGACATTTTCAAATTGGAGAGCAGTTTGAATGGATGAAGTGAGGCTGCATTTTGGGAGCTTTGAATATCCATCTGAATTAAGTTGGACATACCAGGGATTTCTAGGCTCTTAGAATTAATATAATTAAAGGGGTATTTTTTTCAAGTGTAAATTCAGTAGTGGTTGTAGAATGGATTGTGTATAAGACAGTCTAGAGCGGTGGTCCTCAAACTTGAGAGTGTGAAAGAATCACTTGGGTGTTTTGCTATATGTAGATTCCTGACTTTTATTCTTCCTTCTCCATATCTAATTCAGTCCAGTACTATAGCCACTAGCCACAGGTGGCTCTTAGGCACTAGAAATGTACTTGTCTGAATTGAGATATGCTGCAAGTATAAAAATTCCAGATTTCAAAGACTTAGTATAAAAAAAAAGAATGTAAAATATGACAATGATATGTTTTTCAATACATTACATATTGAAATGATATTTTCACATGTATTGGATTAATTTCACTTGTTTCATTTTAGTTTTTTAATCTGACTACAAGAACATTAAGATTACATATGTGACTCATGCGAGATTTCTGTTGGAAAGTGCTGGTGTACTCTATGGAGTTTAGGAGATGACATGTTTTAACCAGTATCCCAAATGATCTTTACATTACTTTTAGAAAAGCATAATGGATATTTTAGTAATGCAGGCCTAGGAGGTTGAGAGCCTGGACTAGATGGATGCCAAAGAGTTTGAATAAGAATATTTGAATATTGAATATTTATACATGAGAGGAAGATATTTTGAGGCAAGAATTGAGTTGATGACTTGAGGGGAGAAGAATGTACTGGTAGTATGGATAAATCCAAGGTGGCAAGCTTGCAATACAGGCACGTGGTGGTAAAATCTATGGGGATGTTAGCATAAAAATGTTAGCTCTAACTCTGAGCATATTTTATTTCTTATTCATCACATTAACGCTTATGGTTCCAGAAGCTTTGGAGAGATGACTTTCCTATTAATTTTAATTGCTTGGTTTGACATTGACCTATCTTATCTAAATCATCTTATCTTTATAGAATGTCTTTTTTAAAAACTTGTTTTCAGTTACTTGAGTTTAGTTTTATTTATAATTCAGTGAAGTCTTTCTAATGTTTAGGGGAAGGCTATTTGGACAGTGAGAAGTAAAAATATAAATTAAGATTTATTTCTGAAGAAAATTCAAGCAGAGAGCATAACCAAACAAACCCATATCAGTAAAAGAGATAACTATGAAAAAGTGTGTCGTAAACAGGCCTATATTCAGTATTAGGATACTAAAACCAGAAATGAAAATTTCTTTTTTTTTTAAAGATTTTATTTATTTATTTGACACAGAGAGGGAGGGAGATCACAAGTAGGCAGAAAGGCAGGCAGAGAGGGAGAGGAGGAAGCAGGCTCCCCGCAGAGCAGGGAGCCCGACGCGGGCCTCGATCCCAGGACCCTGAGATCATGACCTGAGCCAAAGGCAGAGGCTGTAACCCACTGAGCCACTCAGTAGCCCCAGAAATGAAAATTTCTGAAGCTAGAATCAAATGGAATTTTAGACTGGAAGTAACTTAATTAATGACTTAGTAGAAAAATCTTATAACTGAGGAAACTGAGGTCCTGAGTAGATACATGGTTAATCTAAGATTCAATATATAGTTAAAAGATTTAGTAGTAGAATCTAGAGTTCCTGACTTAGACTCTTGTTAAATTTTATTAATTTGAAGACATGCTAATTAATGCTTTTGTTTTTAAAGGCTATTTTTTAAAAAATCAACTGATTTTAGATTAAGGGTGTTTTTTTTTTTAAAGATTTATATATTTATTTTAGAGAGAGAGAGAATGAATGGGAAGGACAGAGGGAGAGAGAATCTTAAGCAGACTCTGCTCTGAGCAAGGAGCCCCATACGGGGCTCAATCCCAGGATCCTGAGGTCATGGTCTGATGCAAAACCAAGTGTTGGACTCCTAACCAACTAAGCTACCCAGGTGCCCCAAGATTAAGAGTTTTTATTCAATAAACTACACATAACTTATCAAGAAAACGGCAGTTACAATCCATAATGCATTTTATGTTAGTACACAAGTTGTTTCAACCGCCAGAAGATGGCACTATTTACATGTGAAATAATACTTTTTAAATCTTGAGTGTATATCTGTTTCAATTTGTGCTTTCAGTTCAAAGTAAAACTAAGGTAAAATGTATTTAGTGATTTCCAAGGTATTTGTATATGTGAAATACATCAGAATGAAATATTTATATTTCATATATATTATATTATATACATATATATTATAAAATTCATATTTTATATGAATTGTATATTTACATGAATTATATATTCATGTGAATATATTCATATATTTGATATATTTTATATGTATTATATATTTTATATGAATTTATATATTACAAAATCCATATCCTTTTTGTAAACATTTATATATGGATGCTCACTATTTATATTTACGATTAATTTGCATATTAAGGGTTTTTTTACATGGAAAAAGGAAACATTTTAGGTAGTTGAATCATTATTCTTACAGACTTATGAAAGTTTCCTTCAAATCACTAGGTGTTATTTTATTTTTGAGGTCAACATCCTGACATAAAGCAGTTTGTTCTAAATCTGATAAAACAGAGGGATACTTTGTGATAATTTCAAGAAGAAATGCATTTACTAAATTTTGAAAAGAATTACTGTGCACATAGGTAATAAATTAATTATTAATTATGTCGGTTTGGGGAATTTGCTTTTTTCTTTTTAAAAAAAGAATGTTGTCATAAAGACCTATTTTCCTCACATACTTTCACGCTAAGGAGTTTCTTTGATTGTTGGTCCACATGTTCAAAAAGATAGCACAACAAATTTGAATCGTGACATTGTATTAATAAGCAATGGCTTAGTAAAGTGAACAAATATAATCCCATACTGATGTAATTTATAATTTTTACTAATCCAGTTGCATATATAGGATATTATAATCTTATCTTTAGTAAATTAAGAACCAAATATTATTGAGAACATATTAATAATTCCATAAATTCTTGTAATGAAAAATATGGGCTATTTCTTATCAGAAAGTATTACTATGTTTTGTTATGATTTTGTTTTGATATTATAATTCTCTTATGATAATGGCATATAATCACTTGGAAGACTTTTCATGGCTCAAGCATGATTGGGTATCAAAGGTATAATTTGAAAGGTGGGTGATAATCTTACTCATATTTAATCCCCAGAGACTGATGGAATATATATGTGTGTGTGTCTATGTAATATATATATGAAGACTGGGTTCTATAATCAGTTGGATTTGACAGCACAGTGTATTTTAAAATGTAATTGAAATTCAAAACAACTTAGAACATTTTCATATATAGGAACTATCAACATAAAGCCTCTATGAAGAATTAAAAGCCATGGTTACTATTAAATTAATAAAAAACAGATTTAATTTCTTAAATGATTTTATAACTATATATTAAATTTGATCAAACATTTTATGCCTATCATACATTTTTAGTTCATTGTTTCTGAATATTCTGTATGTAGGGTTATTTTTATTATTGCCCATATGTAAGTAAAGGTGAATTAGTTCTGCTAAATCTGTCAACTAATAATTAGTTTTCTGAGTGAATGGAAAGATATTTTTTGAAGAGTTCTACAGACATAATAAAATAAATAAACCATAAATTTGAGTCTTTCTCAAATATTTGTGAATATCAATTTATAAAACACTTAAGAGAAGAAAAATCTTTGTGAAAACATGGAAAATCACTTTACTTTAAATTTTTATTTTTCTATTTACATAAACCTGGTTTTGTCAACTAGAACAGTTCTCTTATAAGCATCCTTGTGTTTACAGCTCATTCGAACAATATAGTAGTCAAGCCATATTTATCAAGTTACAGGTCAGTCATGCACATTAATTCTATTATTTCTGCTGGGATTTCCCACTTAAAAATAGAATATGACAGTGTTTTTTATTCTTGAGTAATGTACATAGTCTGTTTAATATCAACTGACAACAAAACGGCTTACCAAACCCTAGAGTTTTTGGTTTGGTGTTGGAGATCAAGTGGATTAAAAAATAAATGGTGTCTTTTTATTATTTCTTAGTCTCAGTGTAGTTGTAAATAAAGATGCTTTTCACACTGAAATAGATGGCAATTATCTGTTGTAAGGTAGTCTTTTTTTTTTTTTTAATTTATTTACTGGACAGAGAGAGACACAGCAAGAGAGGGAACACAAGCAGGGGAGGGGGAGAGGGAGAAGCAGGCCTCCCGCTGAGCGGGGAGCCTGATGAGGGGCTTGATCCCAGGACCCCAGGATCATGACCTGAGCCAAAGGCAGATGCTTAACGACTGAGCCACCCAGGCACCCCTGTTGTAAGGTAGTCTTTTGGATGATCCAGAATATACCTTTTTGAGCCTGTGTTACATTCATATCAAAAGGAAACTTGAAGTTTCATTAATTCGTATATCTCCAAGAATATTCTTGCAGACCCTTGTCTGAGAAACAACAGGCTGCAACATTTAGGTATTCAAAATGTATTCACAGAATTCTGATATTCTTAAAAGTGAGGTGTGGTTATGAGTTTGTATAACTAAGATTTTTTAATGAGATAGGTTCCTTTTTAGTTTTGGAATTTTACATTACAATTCTTACTAAATTTGAGTTATCTTTAGCTTCTATTGACTTAATAAGAAATTATAATATTTAACTCCTAAAGGCAGCCAAATATACTACTGTAACATGGTTTAAACATCTTAGGGACTTAGGAAGTTATGTGCTGCTATCCCTTGGATGGCTGCCTGCCTTATGAAAGAGATCAGCAGTGTGGGAAGGGCAAGCCATTACTTAATTAATGCCCCAGGTACACCTGGAACTTGAAGGAAGGTTATTTGAAGGACTCTGGAAATATGTATATACCTTCCTCTCTTCTTTCTCAAAGATCTTGTTTAAAATAGTGTATCCCATTAGTAACAGAAAAAATGATGAATATACACCAATATAGGTTTATTTATCTCTAAATTATAAACATTTCCAGACTATTAGGTACATGTAGTATATACTATACTTTATATTTATATATATTTAAAATCTATATTTATGTATGTCAAATGTTGTATTTTATATATGTTATATTTAAACATAATAAATATATATATATATATTTAAAATAAACACAAGTTAGAAATTAAAGAAAGATGAGATAAGTGTTTCTTTTAAAAATGATTCTTGTTGGAGCGCCTGGGTGGCCCAATACGTTAAGTGTCCAACTCTTGGTTTCAGCTTAGGTCATGATCTCAGGGTTGTGAGATCAAGCCCCCACCTCTGGCTCTGAGCTCAGCATGGAGTCTGTTCTAGCTTCTCTCTCTCTCTCTCTCTCCTACTCCATTCTGCACCCCCCCCCCACTCAGGCTCTCTCTCTTTCTCTCTAAAATAAATAAATAAAATCTTTAAAAATGATTCTTGTTTTATCATTAGAAAGTAATTTAATTTTACATTCACTAAATGTATTAATACCTATATTAAAATGTATACCGTTAATATGCCTCATTTTTTTTTAAAAAGAACTTGGCTTAATTATTTGTAAAGAATGATTTAAAAGTCTGATACCAAGTTCAGTTTATTTCATACTTGTTAGGTTTTTTTTATTTGTTTTTGAATTTTTTGTTTTGTTCTTTTGACCATTAGAGCTTTTAAAAAAAGATACCTCACAAAGATATGAAGATACAAATGAAGAAGTTCATTATTGACTTATTATTTATTTTTATTTGTCTGTATTTTTATAATTTTAACAAATGGATCAAAAATGGATTTGACCCATTTCTTAAAAATATGAAAACACATCTTTCTATTAGTTTGGAATTAATTGTTTCCACCTTTAATTGCCTTTGGAACTAATTTGTAATTTAGAAAAATTATAAATGGTTTAGAAAAATCTGTTTTCAAGTTTTTCAGTTGTACAGATTAAGTTTTCTTTTAAATAATCGATACAAACATGCTCTCTCAGCAGCATGACTGTTTTTTGAAAAACATTTGCTCATTCATTTAAAAAAGTCACTTTTCCTTTGAAAGAACACACTGAGTGTTAATTTTTCTGAAATTCTTGTTAGATAGCACAGAAATTTTTTTTCTGAAATTCTTATTAGATAGATGAGTATTACCTATATAGAGAAAGGGCGAGTAAATTAGAAACAGTTGACCTTCCTCAAGATACCAATAGTGACCTGTAACTTTCTAATATGTAGACTGTGTGAGGGGGCTGGTGTCAATCCATTTGTTACATTTTAGTACAGTTTCGTATATTTTCTTAGATGAAAAGATCAGCAAAAGTAGACATTCTAACAGTTCTTCCTATACCCCTAAGGGACTATTTTGTGCACATATTCCACTTTGGAAATCATTAGTTAAAAGTATGTTCACAGAAGGGCTATTGACTGAAGGATAATGCACCTGAGTTGGGGATAGTAGTGTTCCCTGCTTGTTCCCTCTCTCAGGTAGACATGGAATGGACAGATGTAGCTTGGCTGACTGTCTTGCCTGTGTGGAAATGTCATTCTCCATGCCAGCTTCTGCCAGAACAATCCTGTGAGGAAAATACATTATTTTTATTGGGAAAGAGTGCCTCAGACTTTTTTTTTAAATTATTTTTTATTATTTGCCCCAGGGGTACAGGTCTGTGAATCATCAGGCTTACACATTTCACAGCACTCACCATAGCACAAACCCTCCCCAATGTCCATGTCTCAGGCTTTTGAACACCATTCACTTTTCACTTAAACCTGCTGAAGACACAGAATAAAAACCCTCTGAGGAGTTTCAACAAATTCTTATGTGGTAAAAGTCCGCTTGCAACACATGAACGACTTCACTACTGGTAGCATAGAGGTGGAAGGTCATGGCATTGTCTAAGCAAGCGGCAGTCTCCAACCAATCTACCAGAGGCGGAGTTGACAGGCACATGTGGAAGAAAAGGGTGTCACGCTCTCGTGTTCTAGAGAAACATTTTAGAGGTAGGATGTCTGGACAATTTAAGAAGAATTATAAAAGGATTTTTCCCTTCATCTGTAAAATGGAGGCAACGATAGTACTTGTCACATAACATTTTTGTGAGGTTTACAGGAAATAATACAACTGAAGCTTTGGTTTATTGTTAATATATTATTCTTGTTACTGTTATATTCTTGTTATTATTAATTCTTGTTATTATTACTTAGATAGCTTTTCTCCCACTTTCCCAAGTACCTTTCCTCAGTCTGATACATGTGTAGTCTAGGATAGCTACAGGAGTCCTCCGATAATGCAACTTAAGGAAAAGGTGAGAACAGACCTTCTCTTACCACTACTGCAAACAAGATACAGTTATAACAGCTAACACTTATTAGCACTTCTTTTCTGCCAGACACTCTCCCAAGTGCTTTAAGTGACTCTACTTATTTAATCCTTTCACAAACACACAAGTTAAGTACTTTTATTACCCGTGTTTTATAGCTAAGAAAACTAACTTATAGAAGGAAGTTGAATAATTTATCCAAGATCACCCAACTCAGAGAACTGAAGTCAAGTCCAAGCAATCCAGGTGGTAGCAGGATGTGAATCCTGAAAGTGTGAAAGGTCTGGCTATTTTTAGATAATCTATCATGAGGTGATGCATAGTGGGTCCTTAGGTCCTGTCCCTCCCTCGATTGTTGATGTGAAATATTAAGTGAAATGAGGAATAACCTTCTGTTTCTCAACAGAGGAGGAGGCAAGGTAGGGAAGTGGGGGAGGGCAAAGATAGGCAGACAAGAAAAAAGGGTTGGAAAGATTCTGGGGGCAGCCATTGTGGGGAATGGGAAGAGAATTCAACCAAGGAGAAATAATAGTACAGAGCATTGTTCTTTGATAGATGTTTACTGAGTACTATTTATCTCATGATATGGAGCTGTATGGATGCAAGAGGGGGTAAAACAAACCAGCCTTTCTTTTCCAGGCAAATCTAGCTGGGGAGCCAATGTACTAAAATAGACGCAAAGAAGGAGGCATAGGATAACAACCAAGTGAACGTATGCAGTAAATGCAAAATGAATTTGAAGATAGCTATCGGAATGTGTCATGGAGGATATAGTAGAATTTGAAAGGTGTAGAACTTCAGCAGGCAAAGATGGGTGGCTGTTAGGGAAGGTGAAATTGAGAACATTAAGTCTGCTGTGGGTCATAAAGAAAAGGTAGTACAAGAACATTTTTGGATGTAGACATATAGGTAGGACGTTACAGGCACAGAACTTAACATCCAAAAGTATGGAAGCACCAAACCAGCTCACTTTTACCCAGGACACTGTCTTCATTTAATGAGATCACATCTGGGTCCTTTTTCTAGACACCCTTGTGTGGCAAGCTGAAAAGTTGGGACTTTTCCCTGGAGACATGAGGAAGCCATTGGAAGTTTTGGAACTTGGGAAGAATACAATTATAGTGATGTTTTAGTAACGTGATGGTAGCTGATGTGAAATACAGATTGGAAAGCTATGTAACAGTCCAGGCAAGAAGCACTCAAGACTGTTCCTTCACTGTTTAAATTGCAGCGCGTGCTATAATCAGCAGAAGAATCCTTTTTGCCTCATTCTCATAGATTCATCAGTTTCCCCCCTTTTCTCCCTATTTTTGGTGTCTTTGATTTCTGGGTCTTTAATTCCTCCAAAATTTCACTCTTCTTCTTAGCTCCTACCCTTTCCTCTTGGCCTTGTTTACTTTGTCTTCCACTGCTCTATGTGTATGAGCTGTTCTGCTCTGATCTGACTTGATTCAGAGAGGAGGCCTGCACGTTTTGGCCCCACCACAGAAGATTCCAATCAACTGAGGGCCTGACTTACTCCATTCCTCATGTTACTGCCATATCCCATAATATTTGCTAAGCTGTCATGGTTTCTAATGTTTGATGTCATTTTATTATTTAAATTCAGTAAAATAGTTCTGCTTTTTTTTCATGGGATTATGACTTACAGAGGAGCATGTTAAACTTAGTGTGGTTTTATTTGTGAGAAGATAAGGATAGTAGCTCTAGTGACCCTGCAAGTTTCTTATCGTTTTAAGTTTTCATGTAATTTTATGCAGATTTGAAAGTCTTTAAAACTAAAGTCAGAAAATCACATACATTAACTTGATCTTGATGCTCTCCTTAAAATACTAAAATATTGTCATTGGTTTCTATCTGGATACATCATTTTTCTATTTAATAAATGATCAGTTTCTGCTTTCTCTTACAGTGACTTAGTATCCACAACATAATGAACATTTAAGTATATGAGGTGAAAATATATAGAAAAATGAATGAAAATGAATAGAAAAAAGTCTTGAATCTGGAATATGGATATATCTATACAAATACACAATATGTTCCTATGCCATTTGAATCCATAATAACCTTCCTTTAAAAGCATCATTATAGTAGTTTCTAAGTATCTCAAAATTATTTTTAAGTTAAGGCTTTAGGAAAGTAGAAATTCTGAGTAATTAATGCTTATTGCAAATTTACCAAAGGCAATAAGAAAGTAACATAAGTACATAAAAGTACATAAGAGTGACTTTTTAATTATGTGATATTTTATAATTGATTCAGTCCTACACTTCTCGCACAGTTCCAAGTGAAACCTTTCTTCTTCCTTTTTTCTTCAGTGAAAGAGGACAATCAAACTTGATTTTCTCTTGAGAGCTCAAGAAAGGGTAAAAAATGGGTAACAAGTTTTTATTGTGGAAAATGAATCCATTTTGAAGTTCAACGGGAATAAGCCATTTTTGAATCTTGTAGAGAAAATTTATCTAGCTTCATAATTGATTATTTGATTTATTATGTAAACAAAGTATAATGTTTCTTAAAGCCTATAAGTAACTACTTTTTCTAACCATAAAAGATTAAGTGAAAACAAAGGGAGTGAACAAAAATGGGAGAGGGTCACAGATCTGTATCTGCGTGGAGGAAAAGGGCAGTACTTTTGGAGGAGTACAATTTACATGAGCATCTGGGTCTTTTGTCATGTTTTGGATGGATGACCTGAGTCTGATATATTGGTGAATAGCATTAACAAAGGTCTGGTTGTCAAAGGCTAGAAAGAAAAATGCAATTAGCCACAGCAATGAGGTGATGTCTGTGTTTAGGGGAAAAAACCGACACCTAACTGGCAATAGAAAACACTGAAATGATAACATCAGTAAAAGGCCAGATTTTGTGTGTGGTTTTGTGTGTGCGTGTGTGTGTTTAACTATTATATAATGATCTTAACTCAGTAGGATACGACAAAAATGTCATTTTTTAGTACTGTTTGGTTTATGTGATGAAAGCGAATGTGTACCTGTTACCAAAGAAATGACATGAACTCAATGCATTTTTAACTCATAACACTAATTTCACCAAACTGACATTCGCAATACTGTTTGTTTCTATTAAAGAAAATTAGAAATAAATAAAAGTGCACTTGGAGTCCAAAAGAAGTTTGCTCTTTTTTTGGTCTAATTTTTTTTTCCTCTTTAAAAACCATGCCATCCATAGTAGGGAAGCATATCTAATCTCCCAATTAGGTCAGGCCCCAGGATAATCAATCTCTTTAACAGCAGATGCCTTGTTTTAGCAAATGAATGCTTGGTTTCAAAAGCAGTTTTGTGTTGAGAGAGGAGTGCAGTTGGCATGGGTGATTAGAACTCTTTTAAACCTTATAAAAAGCTTCTGTAGATTGTTTTATGCCCACACTTTGTGAACTGAAGTAAATGCTGTATATCTCCATCTTAAAATGAACATGGTGGGGACTTGACACAGCCTGTGAGAACATCTACATGCATATAAATGGAGTTATTTGAAGTCCAACAATTTTATGGCCATTTGAATTAAACAGTGATTTTGATAACATCTAAAACTAGTGAATATGTTTTTAGTAAATGTTCTTCATATCAATTAAATATGCTCCTTAACAAGTATAACTTAATCATTACGTTAGAATTTTTTAAACTGAAAATACAATGTCAAATTAATATGATTCTTATATTTATTGTTTGGCCTACATTTACAGTGGTCTGTAAATGCCTTTCTTCATGTCTGATGCCTTTTCAGTTCATAGTCACAACATGTGTAAATGAGCAGTGTGCAAGCCAACTTTGAAATCAAGAAGAAATCATTTAACATTAAAGTTTTTAAACTGTCTCTTAGTCAAAACTATAGATTGACTTTATATTGCTCAAAACAACTCACTTAATCTAAGATAGACTGAAATATAGTGACATACTTTTCATTGTGGTCTAACAAAAAAATCTCTAGGACTTCAGTAAATTATTTTAGATAATATTGTTCAAAATCTGATTGCTGGAACTCATCAGTAATGCCTAAATGTGACACATAAAATAATTCAGAAGGCTGCAGGAGTATTTCTTTCCTTTTTTAGGAGAGCAGTCACATAATTAAAAGAAGTAAGTTGAAACTTTTGCAAAGTAGTTAAGAAAAAAAGCATTCACCTGCATATTTGGGATGTTCTCATTTCAACTTTATTGTATAATGGTCAGTTCTACCCATTTTCCTCCCCTCTTAAAAATTGTTTTGATCATGCTTAATCTGTGGGAAGTTAATATTTTCCATAGTGAAGGTGGTTAAGACATCTGAGGAAAAAATTAAAAGCAGATGGTATTTAATTTAAGGGACATTTGATACTAATTACTTCTTACCTTTCATATGACTTAAATGTTGGAGAGTGTATAGGATTACATTATTTTTTAAAGTAAGATTTTAAGGCTAAATCTGGTAGACAAGGTAGAGAACCAGTGAGATGAGATTTTAAAAATGCAGGCATTCTTAATAATAACAAACACCGAAACAGAACTGTGACAATTCACTTGTGCTTATTCTAACTCATAATAGCATTTTAATATGATTAGTAGAATAGTTTCTGTGTATTAAGATCCTTAAGGTTTTTAACTGGAAAACAGTTTAATGTCCAATGTGTTACTCAGCTATATATTTTTTTGTTTTTATAAAAGATTTTATTTATTTATCTGTCAGAGAGAGAGAGAAAAGGAGTTGTCAGAGAGAGAGGGAGAAAGAGGCTTCCCGCTAAGGCAGGAGTCCATAGGGATCAATACCAGGACCTGGGATCATGACCTGAACTGAGAGCAGATGCCTAATCGACTGAGCCACCCAGGTATCCCAACTCAGCTATATTTTAGATTTAAAATTTTATTTATTGCTGAAACATGTAAGGCAGTTTACATTGGACTTAGTGAAATTAACACTTAGCTTTATGTGATAGCTTTTGTACTCAGACCTCAGTGATTTTCAGAATCCAGAGTTTTCTAAACTGAAACTTTTTCTGATCATAGAGCTCTTGTAGCTAAGTGTATACATGGATTATTTCTTCCTTAGACACGCACACACATTCGCGTGCACACGCAAACACTGTAATATGAAAAAAAATGTCTGAAAGAAAACATACCAAATTGTTACCACTATCTTTAGGTGACACACATTCGCGTGCACACGCAAACACTGTAATATGAAAAAAAAATGTCTGAAAGAAAACATACCAAATTGTTAACACTATCTTTAGGTGATAGGTATGTTTGGGGTTATTTATAGAATTGGCTTACATTTTTAGTGCTTTTTTCTATAATTAGGAAGAATTAAGCTATTTTCAGTTTCAAATATCAGACACATTACGATCCTAGCATAGGTAGTGTATAATTTGACAATGATTTTCTCCTGTTCTGTGAAATCTCTGTGAGGGCAAATACTCTGTTCTTTCCTTAGCATTCTCACTTTGGCAGTGGTGTTAAAGTAAACCACTCTGTGAAAGAAAGTTACAGTTTAATCCTAAACTGGAAGAAGTATGTTGTATTTAAAGCATCCCAGGAATGATCCAAAATAACAAAGAGTAACCATGGTAAACAGAAATTGTACCTATTCAGGATCTCAGGAGCAATTTGCAATTTTAAAAATTATTGAAGCCCCCAAAGACCTTTTGTTTATATTATATCTTTGGGTATTTATCCCATCAGATATTAAATCTGAGCTATTTTTGAAATATATATTAATTCATTTAAAAATAACAGTGAGTACCCGTTACTTCTCAACACATACAATATAGTTTTTTGAAAACAAAATAAAATATGTTGAGAAGAATGACACTGTTTTCCATTTTTGTAAATGTCTTTTAGGTATGGCTTAGCAGAAGACTGTTGGATTCTCTAATCCGTATCTGCATTCAATTTCTTACAGCGTGGTTGAAGTATATGAAGAAAACTCGGCTTTATACAAATGTATTGGAAAAGGGAAAGACATTTTAATAACTTTTTCAGATAATTATAGATATTCTTCTTTAATATTACACCAAATCTCAACAAGCACTATAGTTTGTTGAAGATCACAGGTAATGTGAAATCTAAAACTATATCAACAAACTTTTAATACCTTTGAAACCAGCCCGTTTCTCAAGAAGATCTCTAAATGGAGTCTAACTTTTGCTTTAAAAAAATAAATTGTAGGGCGCCTGAGTGGCTCAGTGGGTTAAAGCCTCTGCCTTTGGCTCTGGTCATGATCTCAGGATCCTGGGATTGAGTCTCTCATCCCTCTCTGCTCAGCAGGGAGCCTGCTTCCTCCTCTCTCTCTGCCTGCCTCTCTGCCTACTTGTGATCTCGCTCTCTGTCAAGTAAATAAATAAAATAAAAATCTTTAAAAAAAATAAATTGTAATATTCAACAATAATAACACAAGCCCAAGTTTAGGAGGGTAACATTTTAATCTCCATCAAAGTTGTTTCCTAAGAAACACTTGCTCACATTTCTGAACCTGATTTCTTTCTTTTTTTCTTTTCTTTTCTTTTTTTTTAAAGATTTTATTTATTTATTTGACACACAGAGAGAGATCAGATCACAAGTAGGCAGAGAGAGAGAGGAGGAAGCAGGCTCCCCACCGCGCAGGGAGCCCGATGCAGGCCTCGATCCCAGGACCCTGAGATCATGACCTTGAGCTGAAGGCAGAGAGGCTTTAACCCACTGAGCCACCCAGGCGCCCATCTTTCTTTTCTTTTTTTTAAAAAAGATTTTATTTATTTATTTGTCAGAGAAAGAGAGAGAGCACAAGCAGGGGGTCAGGCAGCAGAGGGAGAAGCAGGTTCCATGATGAGCAAGGAGCCATGAAGAGCTGGATCCCAGGACCTTGGGATCATGACCTGAGCCAAAGGCAGATGCTTAACCAACTGAGCCACCCAGAGGTCCCTGAATCTGATTTCTTAATTCTTAGGTAAATCAACTTTCACGTTTACTTTTATTGCATGGAAGAGGTCTTAATGCCTTTGCTTTTCATCTTTTTTTGAGATAACTTTATCTCTATTCATTAAAGAGATATGAGCTGTATGGAAATATCAGTACATGTTTGATCAATAGTTCTTGGCATAGCATTCTACTTTCCCAGATTTCTGTCCTCACAGTCAGTATAAGAGAAAGTAATTTTCAATCAAAACCTTTGCTTGAGGGCGCCTGGGTGGCTCAGTGGGTTAAAGCCGCTGCCTTCGGCTCAGGTCATGATCCCAGGGTCCTGGGATCGAGGCCCGCGTCGGGCTCTCTGCTCAACGGGGAGCCTGCTTCCTCCTCTCTCCTCTCTCTCTGCCTGCCTCTCTGCCTACTTGTAATCTCTCTCTGTGTCAAATGAATAAAAAACAAAACAAAACAAAAAAAAAAACCTTTGCTTGAGCTCTAACAACCAAAGTATTGATTTCCAAAAGAAAATATTTGTTTCAGTGGTGAATTTTTATACCAGAAATCAAAGCCAAAATACACATTTCCTTTTATGGCACTCATATAATATGTCACATATTATTAAAAATAATTTAGAATGTTCTCACACATTGTTTTGATGATGTCTCTTTTCCCTGTAAACATTGGTACAAAATGTTTTTAACGATGAACTAATTACAAAAAAATCTTTAAAATCCCCTTTCCTGGGCGCCTGGGTGGCTCAGTGGGTTAAAGCCTCTGCTTTCGGCCCAGGTCATGATCTCAGGGTCCTGGGATCGAGGCCCGCATCGGGCTCTCTGGTTGGCGGGGAGCCTGCTTCCCCCTCTCTCTCTCTGCCTGCCTCTCTGCCTCCTTGTGATCTCTCTCCCGCTGTGAAATAAATAAATAAAATCTTTAAAAAATAAAAAAATAAAAAAATAAAATAAAATCCCCTTTCCTTCAAAATTGATGTCCAGTTGTTTCCACTAGGAAATGTAGATATGTTTTCATGTTCTTTATTTTTTAATGATGAAAACAATGATGTCACTCTTTGCTTGTGAATCCAATAGCCTCGCTAGAGGATTTCTGCTGATTTGGCTATCAAATATATTCAAGATCCAAGGAAACCATCTTTTACCTTTCATATTCTCCCAGAATAGATAAGGTTCCCCCATTGTGCAATCTCATTTCTGCAGCCTTGGATTTTCATACATTGTGCTCATTGTAGTTGGTAATTATTTATTTGTACATTCAGTTGCTTTTTTCTGCCTAATTTTAGCTAGGTATTTATTTATTTATTTATTTATTTATTTATTTATTTATTTATTTTAATTTTTTATTATGTTCAGTTAGCCAGCATATAGTACATCATTAGTTTTTGATGTAGTGTTTAGAGATTCATTCGTTGTATATAATACCCAGTGCTCATCACAACATGTGCCCTCCTTAATACCCATTATCTGGTTACCCCATCCCCCCAATCTCTCCTTTCTGAAACCCTCAGTTTGTTTCCCAAGTCTACAGTCTCCCATGGTATGTCTCCCTCTCTGATTTCTTCCCGTTCAGTTTTCCCTCCCTTCCCCTGTGGTCATCCACACTATTCCTTATGTTCCAAATATGAGTGAAACCATATGATAATTGTCTTTCTCTGCTTAGCAATAATAGCGCCTCGGATAAACCTCATTGGCTACGATTGTCTTTCTCTGCTTGACTTATTTCACTTGGCATAATGCCCTCCAGTTCCATCCATGTCGATGCAAATGGTAGATATTCATCCTTTCCAATGGCTGAGTGATATTCCATTGTATGTATGTATTCAGTTGATTGATAACTATTAATCTCACCACACTGTAATCTCTGAGAAAGAAGGGTCTGAGCTGGCTTTTCTCTATTTTCTGCCCAGGAACTTGCATAGTGTTGGGCACAGGTTAAGAGCTCTGGAAAGGCTGAATATATGAATCAATAAATGCTGTTGAACATTTGATGCACTTTAGATTCCCCAGAATATTTTTCTGAACCTTGTATATTTTGAGATTTTCCAGCCTTCTTAAACTGGGTTTTGTGATAAATCTCAGTTGCTTCATTCTCTCCTCCTTGACTGTTCCTTTCTTATCTTCTTTCATGGCTTTTTTTCCCCTTAGGCATATATTTTATTATTTTTATTTTTTAAGTTTTTACTTAAATTTCAGTTAGTTAACAGACAATGAAGTATTAGTTTCAGGTGTAGAATAAAGTGGTTCAGCCCTTCCAACAATACCCAGTGTTCATCACAATGAATTCACTCCTTAATCCCCATCGCCTATTCCACCCACCCCCCTACCCCTCGGGGAACCATCAGTTTGTTCCTTATTGTTAAGAATCTGTTTCTTGGTTTGCATGGCTTTTTGTTTTAATTTCTAGTTCCTTAAGGTAAGCATGAAGTTCCGTATTGTTCCTCACTATTTCTCTTTTTACCTACTTTCTCTCAATTAAGCCATAACCTCTGTGATTTCCATAGTTAAATTTCCAATCCCAGTCTCTCCCTCCGACTGTGGTTCTGCATTTTCCAGGTATTCTCTGTACATTTCCAACCAGATGTTCATCCTTTTGCAGCCCACAGTACTATGACATCTTCCATACTATATCAATGACCCCTTGTGCTTGCTCTGTGTAGCCAGGGAAGTGCTCCTTTTCCAACCTTTGTGCCACTTCCATCCATGCTCTCACTGAGTTCTCTCAGGCCTCTCACTCATGTCCAAGTTTTCATCCCAAATACCGATCACACTAGCTCATGCCTTGGCCATCTCATGTCTGTCCCATTGTGATAGCTTTTCCACTCCTCCTTCTACGTGCTGGTGTTCTTGGTGTTAATACATCCTGCACACTAGTATGGGAGTAGTCTTTCTAACTCACATAATTCTTTTTTAAAAATTTCAGTCTGTGGTGCCTGGGTGGCTCAGTCGTTAAGGGTCTGCCTTCAGCTCAGGTCATGATCTCAGGGTCCTGGGATTGAGTCCCACATCAGGCTCCCTGCTCAGTGAGGAGTCTGCTTCTCCCTCTGCTCATCCCCACTGGTCATGCTCTCTCTCTCTCTCTCTCTCAAATAAATAAATAAATAAAATCTTAAAAAAAACCCAAAAAACCTTTCAGTCTGGCACTCTAGATAGTCATAATTATCATCAAAGAATTCTCCATAACTTTTCCCTCTGTTTTGCTCACCTTTTTCCATCATTTATTTGCTGTGTAGGCAATAGAAACCTCCAGGATGCATTTGCATCTGCTGCTAAGGACTCTTTGACTGGAGTGGACCTTGTGAAGAAATGCAGCTCCCTCCAACCCCCACATTCTGCAACCACGTGGTGCTTATTCCAAGAACAGTGACTACATACTTGAGTTCCCAGAGCTGGTGACGCATGTCTCAGAACCACATATCTCAGAATTAACAGCCACATATGAAGGCCATGCCACACGTCAGCCTTTGGACCTTAAAATGAAGGCCTGAAGACTTGACTCAAAAACACTATAAAAGCTGCAAATATTATTACACCCCGAGTGCCTAAAAACACCTAATCGCTGTCTCAGCCACACTTGCAAGGTCAGCCCAAACTGTCCAGAGTCTCAGGTTACCTTCCAGACTCCATGCCCTGCCCAGAATCTAAAGCTCACATAGCCCAACACACTAAATCCCCAGCCTGATCAAAACACTGTGATTTCTGGTGCAATTTTGCCCCCACCCTCGACCATCTCTTAATTATTTCTCAAGGTTTCCTGACCACTTACCAAGGTGTCGGAGTTCGACTGGATCAGCAAGTACTACTCTTTTGTCCTTACCTTAATTCTGGAACCAACCTAGAGACAGATGCAGATTTTGAGAGTAGAAAATAATCACTTAATATATCACTTTAATTAAAGAGTAAGCTGCTTTCTAGAATCAGAGTATTCTATCATAGTCGTTTTAAATTGAACTCTTAGCCTCTGGATTCCATGTGTTCATTGAGTAGTATTCCTACATTTCTTAACCCCAAAATTCAATTGATTCTTCTCATAAGACTTCACTAATTGTTATTTATTCATTAATAAATTGTTATTTATTTGTTAATCTACTACTTTTACCTAGATAAAATAACAATTTGGATATCTTACGATCCATGGCCAATAGGCATGTGCATCTCCAATGTAGACAAGGTCACCTACTTTGCCACTAGCACAAGCCTCCCTCTCAGGACAGATCCCTTTCTCCATCACAGAGAGTTGCCCCCAAGGCATACTTTCCAAGGTCAGGTTGCCACTGAGAGAGGAATGGCCCATATTGAACCACCCAGTTCTTTCTCCTAAAATTTCCAATCCGATAAGTCACTCCTTATTTGGTTTGAGCAGAAGTCAGAAAGATTACTGCAGTGGATAAACATCCACGTGGCACCTGACACTGGCAAAGTGGAGGTCCCCTCCCAGTAGGTATATTCTCTACCAATATATGAGAGGTAATTTCAGCATCCGTCTCCCAATCTTAACTCTGGGTAATTAGCAGAAAGGTGGCTAATTCAATAGATCAAGCAGTCCGCAGAGGAAAGTACCAGGGACACATCTAGTCTCATCCCTGAACAGAAATGATAATAGATGCTGTAGATAACCTACTAGTCAGTGGAAAGGTTCAAATTTAGATATCAGAAGGTTTAATTAGAAAGGACAAATTAAATTTCCTGCAGTTTGACTTTCATTTTGTTTTCTCCAATTTGAATTACTGAAAAGGAAATGGGAATGACCAGTTAACATTCCTCATGCCACTAAGGAAGCTTTCTGCCAAATTCTATGGAAGCTTAGGTATAACTTGGGGAAAATGTACTCATTCTGTTTTATGAGACATTGACATATCTGTCTTCTATTATTTTTATTTTCTGTAGAGATAATTTGAAAATTGTTTAAGAATGTTTGAGAATTGTGACAAAAAGAACAATCATTGATTATACTTGGAAACAAATGTTGCAATTTAAAATATAATGTGGTCCATGATAAGACATACTGATTTACATTTTTAAATAACTGACTGTGGGATTGGAAGTGATTTTAATATAGAAGATAGAGAGAACATTATTGTGATATAATTCAATGCATTAAGAGCAAGAAATATCATAAAATTCAAAAATTAATTTGCCATATCAGATATATACAATATTCCTTCCCCCTCTTTTAAATTTGTGTTATTTAATAGATTGTTAATCTGATAGTTTAACTTATTGGGATTCCATTTTACTTCCTTTTTGAGCTTATTGGTTATAACTCTTTGCTATATTATTTTGGGTTATTTTAGAGTGTATTTATACCTCTTTAACTTCTCACAGTTTACCTCTAAGTGATACTTAATACTTTACATATAGAATAAGAACTTTCAATATGGTCTTCTTCCATTACTTCTTTGTGCCATTGCTGTCATGCATTTTACTTATACATTTTTTTTACTTATACATATGTTATTAAGCCCTTAGTACATTGTTATCATTTTTACTTTCAATAGTTGATTATATTTTTAAAATATTTATGTAACAGTTTTAAACACTTAGGATGAGAGTGATCTGGGCAAAGCACTAAGTGCAAAATCCTGAAAGGGGAGAAAGGCTTGATATTATTCAATGTGCAGTGTGATTAGTACAGTGATGGGGGGTGTGTCACAACATGAGATCTCAGATATAGGCAGGGGCTAAATTATTATGGACCTGTAGACTTGGGTTATAAAATTTACGTTTTATTCTATTTTTGATGTTAAACAGAGGATTTCTATTTTTAAAAGATCGTTTGGGGGGCGCTTGGCTGGCTCAGTCAGTAGAACATGTGACTCTTGATTTCAGAGTTGTAAGTTTGAGGTCCACGTTGGGTGTAGAGATTACTTTAAAATGACTTTAGGGGCACTTGGGTGGCTCAGTGGGTTAAAGCTTCTGCCTTCGGCTCAGGTCATGATCTCAGGTCATGATCTCAGGGTCCTGGGATGGAGCCCCGCATAGGGCTCTCTGCTCAGCAGGGAGCCTCCTTCCTTCTCTCTCTCTGCCTGCCTCTCTGCCTACTTGTGATCTCTCTCTCTCTCTCTCTAATAAATAAATAAAATCTTTTAAAAAACAGATTTTAAAAAATATTTTAAGAAAAGATCATTTGGGCTGCTGCATAAGAGAGCTTATAGTAAGCAAAACTTGAAGTTCGTAGCACACTATCATGGTAATTCCTAAAATGGTGGAGATGAAGTGAGGGTCTCTTTTGATGAATTTAGGGTCTCTTTTGGAGGTGAACTCAAATTTTGAAATTAGACTTGGGTTAGAGTTCTTCTGCAACTTACTTGTCGCATGACTCTGGACAATTTTTAAAAAACCTTTCTTATATTGATTCTCATCTGCAGAATGGGGATTATGGGAAGATTAACACAGCACATATAAAATATTAGGTTTATACCATGACATCTAACATGTGGCAGAACTCAATAAATAGGAGTTATTATTCCTATCTTGTTACTGTAGCCCGTAACTGATCTTCCCGTGTCCCATGCTCTCTTCACAAACACATATCTCCACATGGCCACTAGAACTACCGTTTTAAGTCACACATCATATCAGCCCTTTGTTTAAGAAACCCATCCAGTCCTTCTGATCAGTATAAACTTCATGGCACATATCGAGTACATTATTCGTCTTTGCATCGTCCTTTCTCATGTCTTTCTTCTCCCAGTTACTCTTGATTCTAGAGGAGTGCTTCTCAAACTTTCATGTGTGTACAGCTTTCCAAGGGACCTTGTTAAAATGCAAACCCTGATTCTGGAGATCTGGGTGAGGCTTGAGGTTTGGTATTTCTAATAAGCTCCCAGGGATGCTTTTCTGCCAGTCTGTGGATCCCACTTTGAGAATCATAGCACTAGAATACATAAAGTTCCTGCAAGGTTTTTTTGGGGGGGGTCTCTGTAATTTTGGCTTTTCTCATCGGTCTGATCTCACTGTCTCCAGAGTGACCTTTCCTTATTTCCTAGCTTCATGAAGTCATTCTCCTCTTTCAAGAACTGTGAGGCTCAAAGGTCACTTCCTCTGTGAAATTTTCTTCGAACACTCATTTCATTCACCACCACAACTTCCCAAATGTTTGCTTTCTCCCTTCTCCATAGTATTTTGTAAATAGCTTTTACTGCAGCAGGTATCATTTTGCACTGCAGCTGATGTTCGATTGTCTTCATTGTTGCACCGGGCTCCTTGAGGTCAAACGCTGTGGCTCTGTTTCTTCCTAAATTGCACAGTTCCTTACACAAGGGCCACCTGGCCGGTGCTCACCAAATATTTCTGAAATAAATTAAACTGTGATGTGTATTTCTGAAAAGTGGTGAATCACTCTGTCCAGCAAACATTAATCCAAGTAAGTAGAAAAGTTGTGGAGGGGGGTTTTGGCTTAAACTATTGATCTTGCATTTCTTTATGTAAAATAATCCTACCCTTCTTAAATTTTCTTCAGTGTTGTAGCTGGTCACTCAAAGCACTTATATATCCATAATCTATATCTATTAATTTTTAACAGAGCAATATATCTTTGCCAGGTTGGAAAACCTCAGGCTTTCTCTTAACTAATGCCATGCTAAAAATTCATAAATATTATACATACTGTGACTTAATAATTTCATGATTTCTTTTAACTGTGATACCAGAGGGTAACATGGTTAAAAAGCTTTGGTTTTGTTTGTTTGTTTGTTTTGTTTTGTTTTGTTTTCTGAAGCTGGTAAGGAATGAGAAAAAGAATGGGAATGTAACTGCCTTTTTAACATTTAAATAAAATAAAGAATAGGAATGCCACTTAATTTATATTCTAATATCTATAGCCAAATCCCCACAAAAAGTTCATTTCAAGCTTTTAAAAAAATCCTATTTGTCTAATGGAAAAATTTAGGAATCTCACTGGATGAAAAGTGTCTTCAGGGCATACATGTGTAATTACTTCCGTTTCTCAAGAATTCTTTAGCCTTTATGAAATTTTCTCAAAGAGACAAATCAGGTTTGTCTTCGGCTCCTGGATGGACATACCCTCACCCCACCAGTTACCAACCAGGGGAAATCTCTTTGAAGTTAATTAGAATTCCTCACTTACACTGTTACATAGAATGAGAGCAGTTTCTAAAATGGCCAAGCTGGAAATAATGTAGAGTTCTCAGCAGATTGGGCAGCTCTGTTCTCAGGACTGAGGAATTGTGTTTTCCATATGCACAACAATTTGTTGTTACTGATTTCAGTTAAGTAGACTTTCAGATTTTAATTTACATAACATTAACACATTTCCCTGAGAGTCGACAGTCTTATGGAGACATTTCCTTGTCTGTTCTCATGAAATTAAAAAAAAAAAAAAATCCACAGGGCATTCATTAACACTTCTAAAAGTGACAGGCTGTGTCTTTATGCCATTTTCATTTGCACTGCTTCTGATCTTGCCATCACTAATTAAAAAGGGAACTTAGGGTAATATAAACAATGCTTTTTGGCCATACTAGAAGCTATTTCTTGTCTGATAAAGGAGAAAAGTCCACAAGGCCTCTTGGACAAAAGATAAGGATATGCTTTTTATGGCTTGGCTCTCAAAAGGCCTTCTAGTCTATGATGTTTCAAGTCCCTTCCTTGGGAAATGTTCCTCCAGTGTAGCTTCTATTAGCTATCATTCTGTTCTTCTATCTCAGCCCAGGAGGATACCCTTTAATCAATCACTTGGAGGTGGGGAAGGTACAATTTAAAATGGGCCTTGAAATAGGAATATAATTTTAATACAAGGAAGGGAGGTAGTTGGTTATACTTGCTCAAGGAAGACTTGTCAGCTGAAGCCCCAAAGGTGGGGAGAAGTCAATAACATTTCAAGGACCGGTCAATGACCAGCTTTGTTGGATAGTAATAGATAATTGAAAAAGGAAACTTGAGACTGGATTGTTGAAAAACTTCAATTTGGAGCAAGTTGTTTGGACTTTATTCAGTATGTACTGGTGTTAATAAAGACATTTTTTTAAATGTCAGGATGATAGCCATATTAAATTTGGATGGGCATAAGGATGAGATATCCTGGGATGAGAGTGATGTTACATCAGAAAGGAAAGGGAGAAAATGCAGTAGGTGAAACAGGCTTGGCAGGCTGACTCCCGTGTATATAGTCTGGTCCATGGAAAAGCACAAGATGCAAATGGGCAATTACAGTAACAAGAATCATTCTTTCTGCTGGAGAATAGCAATAAGGAATATTAAATAGCAATTTGAAAGTCAGGAAAACCAGGGTGCATGTCTCCACATCTTCCCACCCTGCCAGTGGTGGACAAGTTCAGAGTATACTACTCATCAGGTAAAGAAAAGGGCTTCTCATAAATTGAGGCAAAGGACTAGGGACTCCTTGGTATTAGTTGAGGTTCAAGGCAGGATTCCAACTCTACAGTTTGTGTGTGGGGTTGTATGAAATAGGGTAAATATGGGGGCTGGAATTCTACGCCAGTTAATTTGGCAGAATGTAGAGAGGGAGATAGAGCCAACAGGATCTGGCTACATGATCACCCCAGATTTATTCCTCATTGAGTGGATCCTGGGTTTGGGTGGTGATGAAGGAGGCTATATACTGAGGAAATCCAGCTGTCAGTGATAGATCATTAAATCTGGAGAGGCCAATCTGATAGTGATATTGAGGTTTTAAACTGCTATGGGGCAATCTAGTCAGACTAGTCAGGAAAAAAACAGAAAGGAGAAACATATTGCAAGTGTCAAGAATAAAAGTGATGACATCACCACAGATTATACAAATATTTAAAAAGATAATTAGGGAAGAAGACATACGAATGGCCAACAGATACATGAAAAGGTGTTCAACATCATTAACAATGAGTGAAATGTGAACCAAAACCACAATGACCTCACACTTATTAGAATGGCTGTTATCAAAAAGACAGGAAATAAGTGCTAACGTGGATGTGGAGAAAGGGAACCCTCATGCACTCTTGGTGGGAATGTAAATTGGTGCAGCCATTTTGGAAAGTAGTGTGGAGGTTCTTCAAAATAGTGAAAATAGAACTAGTATATGATCCAGGAATTCTACTTCTGGGTATATATCTAAAGGAGATGAAACACTAACTTGAAAAGTTCTATGTACCCCCATGTTCATTGCAGCATTATTTACAATAGCTAAGCCATGGAAACTTCCTAAGTGTCTATTGATGGCTTAATAAAGAAGATGTGGTATATATATATATATATATGTATATACACACACACACACACACACACGTATACTTAATATTGTTATACATCATACACACACACTGCATACATATATATATTATATATATAGTGTTTATATACATATAAATGGAATATTACTGAACTATAAAAAAGAGTGGAATCTTGCCATTTGCAACAACATAGATCACCATGAGGGCATTATGGCTAAGTGAAATAAGTCCAACAGAGTAAGACATATACTGTATGATTTCACTTATATGGGGAATTAAAAAAATAAAGAAATTAAATCCTTAAATACATAGAGCAGATTGCTGGTTGTCAGGTGTTGGGGGTGCATGTAGGATATAGGAAAAATGGTTGGAAGTGGTCAAGAAGTACAAACTTCCAGTTATAAGAGATAAATTTGCCCTGGGAATGCAATGTACAGCATGGTGACTATAGTTAACAATATTGTCATGTGTATTTGAAAGTTGCTAAGAGAGTAAATCTTAAAAATTTTCATCATTGTACAATATATACATATAGCAAATCATCATGCTATATACATAGAACTAATACAATGTTATATGTCACTTTGATCTCAAAAAAGAAAGATAATAAGGGAATGTTATATACAATTTCATATTAATAAGGTAACTTAATTGGTGTAGGCAAATTTCTTGAAAGATATAAATTATCACAGAAAATTTTAAAAAATTAATTACAGCACTATATAGAAGTGATATGTCATGACCAAGATAAACCCAGGAGTGCAAGGTTAGTTTAACATTTGAAAATCTATTAATTTAATACCCAATGATAAGCTCAATATATGCAGAAAAAGCATTTGACAAAATCCAACATCCATTTCTAGTTAAAATCTTTCAGAAAGCTAGGATTAAAAGAGAACTTCTTGAGCCTGCTAAGAATTATAAAAAACCTTATTACAATTATACTCCATGATGAAAGACTCATATTTTTCTCTCTAAGATCAGGAACAAGTGAAGGTTATCTGCTTTCACCACTTATATTCAATATTGTACCCCCTCAATATCCAAAGGCCTACAGATTATAAAGGAAGAAGTAAAACTGTCTTTATTGACGGATGGCAAGATTATCTCTGTAGAAAATCCTATTGAATCTGTAAAAACATATTCAAACTAATAAGTGAATTTTGCAAGTTTGTAAGACACGAAATCAACACACACACACACACACACACACACACATACACACACACGCACACACACACACACATCAATTGTAAAATGGCCCGGACCAGTAGAGTTTTGTTAAATTGAATTGTTTTAGGATTAGTTGAAAGTCAAGTGCCTCACTATGAGTATATATCACTTTTTCATAGATACCAAGTTGTTAATACCCACATAGAAATCAAAATATACTTTGTTTTCTGTCTTGAGAAGTTTACTGGTTGTCCTCTGAAACAGTAATGATTGGAGTTATACTTAGGACTCTTCAACTCTTCAACTTGGTTCCATTTATTTGTTCTGTTCTTTATTTGTTCTACCTAATTCTTGCATTCCAGGATATTTTATTGGCAAGTATATTACCTCACAAAATTCAAGGATCTTATCTGATGTGGGGACTCAATGTTCTTCAACCTTTTGTTTTGTCTAACTTGTTTACTTCACTCAAATATTCTAAATTGCAATATTCTAGGATTTTTTTATGTCAGATATTTAGATGTAGAATAGAATTCCAAGAAGTAAATAAAAGTTTTATCTACATCACAAGATCCTTACCTCTAGACCTATCCCCAGGGTTTGATTTGACACAGGTGGGTCTTAAAAAGTTGGTCCATTTCCAAGTCATCTTCTACACAAACTGGTTTCAGTGTCAGTTACGGTCCATATGAGTGATTATGTTTAACTGACATTAAGAATGTACTTTTTCTGTATTTCCATCCAAATGGTCCATAAATAGGTGGTAGCCTAACCATGCACTTGTGTGAGAATGACACTGATTGATTTAGGTATATTTTTAGGTTGAGAGAGGAGGGTTTTTTTTTTTATGGAAACATTTCATATTGTAAAATGATAAAACATAGTAGAAAACATTGAGTCTAAGATATAAATACCAAATAAGCCATAAATCTACTTATTCTAAAATAGCTTTTCAGGTTCTTTGACACGTGGGAAGTAAAAAAACTAATGACAACCATTATTATATAGTAAAGTATTATATAGTGAAGCAAAGATGTCCCAAGTACTCCAGCTTTTTGATATTACCTACATTTTTTTTCTATATCTAAATGCAATAGCTGAACTCCCATTTTAGGTATTGTGAGAGGCATTTTGCCTTGCTCAGTATTTCTACTGATTCTTGGTTTGGATGGGATGATTTCCAGCCTGCTCTAAATTACTGTTCTCGTATATTTCTCAATTCCTATTTGTCATTTTCTTTAGGCTCTGTTTCTTTCTTTCTTTCTTTCTTTCTTTCTTTCTTTCTTTCTTTCTTTCTTTCTTCTTTCTCTCTCTCTTTCTTCTCTGCTTCTTTCTTAAGTATAGGACTCAGCCTTGGTTTTTAGTTTCCCTAAGCTATACTACAACAAGGGTATTTATGTAAGTGGCTTAGGTTTTATGGTTAATATAGGAGGATTAAACACACACACACACACACACACACACACACAGAGGAAGATTAAACACAAAAAGAATTAAAAAAGCAAATTAAAGCACGACAGTAGTTCCTAAAAGTCGTCTGGCCATGTTGGCTACTAGAAATTTCTCATGAGCCATCTTTCCTTTTTGTTGTCATTTTTCTGAATTCCTTTTTTTTTCTCTGTCAGATGCTCCTGTCATCTCTAATGATTCAAGTAACTGGCCACCATATCTCTATCATCTCTTGCCTATCAGTGGAAAATGTGCACATTTTTTTCTAAACAAACACAATCAAGACTTTTTTTCCCACATTAACTGATGAGTCCAAGAAAACACAAAAATATTCTAGTAAGTAAAACAAACAATAAGTAGTAGACATCTTTCATTTATTTATCCCATATATTGGGATGTTGAGCAATTGGTAGAGCACATCACAGGCTGCCTTGCTATCTTGGTAGCCAGCTGATAACAGGTATGGTTGTTCTGGTTATTGAGAGCCCTGCCATTCTCATTGATTTGTGTCTGTGCCAGAACTTATGGGTTTTGAATATCATCTCAGAATAAATCTACTTTCTTATTTGAAATAGAGGTTCGTGTCAATGTAATTTTATTTTTAGTGTTTCATAGTTATTATATATATTTTTTCAGTTGAACCATTTCAGATTGCTTTCCTTTCATACTTTTAACTAAAAAGTTGATAAAACTTATGTTTCTTAGAGAAGTAATAAACATATGTATGAAGAAAAATATCTAGTAAAACATATCGTTTGCTCTTTACTTTTTTCCTAATCTTCCTTTCTCAAAATCTAGCTGGAAATTATGTGATTTTCCCAGTGGCAAACAGATCAAAATTTAGTATTTAAAAATAGTTTACATTTAAATTCTAAAAAATATTTTGCTATTTCTGTGTTTTCTACTTTGTGGGATATTTGGTAAGTTTGAAAACAAATCTCAAAGCTGATCTGAGTCATTACTGCTATGAAAGCTGAAAAGCTAAAATTTCAGTGTACATAATATATTCCGGCATACCATTTGTTTAGATTCATCTTGTAGCTGATTTTCTCTGGTTTAAGTATACACTTGCAAAATGAGCACAGCAAGGCCTTAATCATATGTATCATACTAGTCTGACTGCTAGGATGTTTACTTCAAGAGTATTGCTTGGCTCAGTGTTTATAGCTTCCAAAAATTTGAATCTAATTCCTAGAAATCAGTCTATAACTTGAAATAAGACAATATTTTCTCAAAACGAACAACCCCAACAAAAAAAAACACCATCTCCCTTAGATTTACTTATAACCTCTGAGAAGCAAGGACTTTGCTTGTTTGTTAGTTTTTAAAACCTTGGGAATGTGGGAATAGGATGAATTCAGTTCTACATAAATTTAACAGGTGCTAAGATGTAAGTACAAATAGATGGTTTTGCCTTAGCTGGTAAAGATGCCAGTGCTGCTTCCTTTGTTGGTGCTGACATCATTGAAGCAGCAGAAAGGCCACTGTTTCCCTTTTTATTTTATTATCTTTTTTATTTTTTTATTAACATACAATGTATTGTTTGTTTCAGAGGTACAGGTCTGTGAATCATCAGTCTTTTTTTTTTTTAAGATTTTATTTATTTATTTGACAGAGGGAGAGATCACAAGTAGGCAGAGAGGCAGGCAGAGAGAGAGGAGGAAGCAGGCTCCCCGTGGAGCAGGGAGCCCAATGTGGGCCTCGATTCCAGGACCCTGAGATCATGACCTGAGCTGAAGGCAGAGGCTTTAACCCACTCAGCCACCCAGGTGCCCTGTGAATCATCAGTCTTACACAATTCACAGCAAAAGTTCCAAATTCACCCTTTAGAAGACTTAACACTTTTCCAATGTCAGATTTATAATTTCTGGTGAACAGAGAAGAAATTCCAAGAGCCTATAAGAAATGAGAGCTGAATGGTGAGCACAGCAGAAGGTGTAGAGTCACTGAATCACTGGGTTTTTTACACATGAAACTAATGGAAAATTGTGTGTCAACCCTACTTCCATGGGGGCGGTGGGAAGAAATTAGAGCTGTAAACCAAATTTCTTTACTATATCTTAACTCTTTAGATACATCATATTTCAAAGACTCTAACATTTACATTTTTTTTTACATTTTAACATTTCTGGAAACAGGTTGTGTCTTGTGGTTCTGATGTCCTTGTTGTTGCTAGTCCACGTGCATAAAAATTTACAGAATGAACGTGAGCAACTTGGAATAAAATCACAGAGACGATACTGTATCACCAGGGCTCTTGATGGCATAGATGATAGTATTGTGTGGGAAACATGGTCATCCAGGACTCTGAGTTGAACATGTTTGGAAATATTGGACTTGGGATGGGAGTAAGCTTGAGGAATACACTAACCGATTTGTTTTGCTTATATTTTATTATTTTTCTAAGATTTTATTTATTTATTTGAGAAAGACGGAGAGAGCTCACACACACATGCACGTGAGCAGGGAGCAGGGCCAGGGGTAGGGAGTAGGGAGAGGGACAAAAAGACTCCTGCCTGAACGTGGAGCCTGATATGGAGTTGGATCCCAAGACCCTCAGACCATGACCTAAGTCCAAACCAAGAGTCCCCTGGATGCTTAACCCACTGAGCCACCCAGGCATCCCTCTTATATTTTCATTTTTATATAGATTCAAGAAGGACATAAGATAAAAACCTATGCCTCAGTAGGTATTATAAAGCCCTTTCAATAAGTATGTAGTGAAAGTTCTGAGTTACAGAAAACATGTTATAACTTGTGTAACTGTGTTTTTTCCCTTTCTCTGTGGTACATACAATAATGACATCCTTACAATCATTATGGTATTATGATTCTGAGGTGAACATAGATTATGAGATTTAGAATTTTTGGGTTGCTAATTTTAAAGAAGTTTTTATTGTTGCTATGTCTTTTAAAGTGGTATTATGAGTCATATCATATCAAAGGAGGCATTGAAGCATTTCTTAGATTGAAAAATAAAATTTTACAGGACCTAATATTTCCTTTCATTCTCATAATTAACATTCTTTTGGAGAGAACTACTAACAAATACGTTCTTTAAAAGTGAACTTCAAAGTCTAACTTTGGGCCATAAGTAAACTACTCTGTCTTGTTTATTACAGACAATCATTGTGGAGGGTTTTGAAGTTTAGTTTGGAAGAGGATTTAGCACTCTACAAGTTTATATTTAAGATTGCAATATTGACTGATTATCTTTCTTAAAATGTAATAGACATAATAAATTGCTTGCAACACTCAATATTTTCAGAATGTTTGCCATTACTGTACTTGATAATTATTATTTAAAAAAATCTCTCTGATCCCTTTCTGAAAAGGAAACCAAAATTACTTCTCAATCCCTTCACTGTCTACATACAATCTCTGATTTAATATTGCTAACCCAATACAGCAACACCTCATTTTCCCAGCATTGCCCAAGAAAACTTTGTTCCATGCCAGTAAATTTTCCAGATAACCAAAGAATATACATTTAAATGACAAGCCTATTATTTTACTATTTCTGATAGAAATACTTCTACAACACACCGTTCTGTTATTTTTAGAGAATACTGAAAAAAATCTCTAAAATCTTGTGCTTTGTGGCAATCTCAAGAGGGAGACTACTTTACTCGTTGATGGGTCTTCAGCACACAGTAAAAAATGCAATAAAAGGAAGCAGTTAGTGGACGTGGACTACACTCAAAACTCAATGAACTTCCGATTTTCGTAGAACACAGGGTCTCATTATTGTGAATATCAGTTATAGTAGACGCCGTGCTCTGCCTGGTCTTGAGGGCTGTGTGCACAACCTCGGCACCCCCACCCCCACCCCCAACTCCTGGGCTCAGTCACCGCGCAGGCGCAGGACTGCATATACATTTCTCCAGAGGGCTAGGTCCCTAATCTCAACACGCTGTTTGAGAGTTTCAACGTCTAATGATCAATGAATGAATTAAGCATCATCTCACTCTAAGTTAGGAAGCACGACTTTCTTCTTTCTAGTCGTGGCACAGCTATTCACTTCGCCATCCAATTTTGAAATCGTGGCATAGTCTGTGATTTTCTCCGTTTCCATCTTCCAGATAGGTCAGTAGTACTTTTCTCTTTATGTCTCTACTATTAACACCCTCTTTCTACCCTTAATTTGTATTTCTTATTCTATTACTGCTTTTAGTTAGAATATTCCAGTTTGTCATATGCTTGATCTTTAGGCCTCCGGTCTCTTAAATTTCCAGTGTATTAGGTACAGAACTGACTGATCTTATCAAAGAGAGGTCTTTCCCTGTTCAAAAATCTCCAGTGGTTCCCTATTTTTGTTAAAAAAAAAAAAATCATGTTTAACCAAATAATGAAAGACAATTACCAGCAGAGGCTGAGTTCTGTTGGGTCACATATGGATAAAAGGATATATAATTATTTTGACATAAAGCATGACAATCCTTTCTGGCCAATCCTCTGTATAGCAGTCTGTTCTAATATCTCCTTAATCATCAGGATTGAATGTATTGAATACATCAATTTTCATTTTCAGGATAAATTGTTGGAAAATCTTTACACACTCTTCTGAAACCACTCAAGAGATTCATTGACCTTTTTGAAATTTATCTTCAAATATTGGGGACATTCCTGTACATTTTTGGAGCAACTTGAGATATCACTGAATTTTTTTGAAGTACTTGATACTTTAAAAAATATATATTTAAAAAATTTTACTCCACTTTATTGAGATATAATCGACATATAACATTGTGTAAGTTTAAGGTATACAGGATGTTGATTTAATATACTTGTATATTTCAAAATGATTATGACCCTAGTCTTGGCTAACACCTCTGTCCTCATAATTGTCCTCATAATTGGCTAACACCTCGGTCCACATAATTACCATTTCTTTTTTGTTACTCTTCTAAACTAACTTCTAAGTTGAAACTAAACTTCAAAAAGAGTTACTCTTTTACCAACTTTAAAGTATATTATTAGTTATAATAATATAAATATATATATAAATAAAAGTATTATTAGCTATAATCACCATGCTATACATTAGAGCCCCAGAACTTGTTAATCTTATTTTTTAAAAGATTTTATTTATTTGAGAAAGACAGAGATAGTGAGAGAGAGCAAGAGCGAGAAGAAAGAGAAGCAGGCTCTCTGTGCAGGCTCCCCACTGAACAGGGAGTCCAATGCAGGACTTGATCCCAGGACCCTGGGATCATGACCTGAGCCAAAGACAAACGTTCAACCCACTGAGCCACTCAGGTGCCCCTGAACTTGCTAATCCTGTAAGTGGAAGTTTATACACTTTAATCAATATCTTGCATATCTCCCACCCCTAAGCTACTGATAACCACCATCTTGGATACTTCTTAGTGTGTATTCATTCCTATATTTAGTTGTTTGCCACAATTTTAACTGAGATGGTATTATGTGCCCGGTGTCATAGATGTGATGGTACACAAACACAGGATTTTTACCCTTATCTAACCTATGGACTAACTTTCTTCACCATTTGGTGTTGAAATTTATATATTTTCTTTGTATATTCTACTTTTAGAACTTGAAGATCATTTTCCTGGCTGGAGAGAAAGAAATTCTAAAGTCTGTTAGCAAATCGCTGTCTTCCCCAAGCAGTAGGATTCTTTTTTTCCTCCCTTTTCTTTTCTCATTGCCTAAAATATGATGGAAGAGTACTTTATATTGTCCTAAGTATTTTTCACAAGTCTCAGCTCATTTTGAATGTAACACTTTTGACACTGATTTAAAACATACTATATATGTGGCTGTGCATGTTTTTTAACTTTACAGTGTATCGTATGTGTTTTCCATTTAATTAAATATATTTTGAAAACATAATATTTAATGTCTGTTTAATAGTCCATCTTATTTAACCATCCCCGATTTTGCGCTATTTGGTTTGAGTCCAGGTTTTTTTTTGTTTTTTTTTTTGGTTGTTCTGCAATTTTAAATAATACTTCTGTGAACATCCTGGTACATAATTCTTTGCCTGTACGTCTGATGATTTCCTTATGTTGTACTCTTGCCTCCAAATACTGTCCATGTTTTGTGCCCAGGGACTAAGTAGACTGGCTGTTTTTCCAATCTATGTCCAGTGAATATATTTTTCACTCAATGATCTTTAGAACATTTTTGATGACTGACCAGATGGAGTGTTGCCCAGTGTGCCTCAAGATCTTCCATAAACCCCTTTAACTTATCCCCTTGCAGCAGGCTAGGACCCTTGAAAGAATGGGAGAAGGAAGAGAGGGGCCTACACACCTTGCTGGGTGATGATGGTAAGACTTTGATAAACTCTACTCCCCTTTCCTGGGGCTGTGCCCTTGTATGTGCGTGTGTGAGTGCGTGTGTGTACGTATTTGTGTGTGAGTGTGTGTACACACACTGTGGTTGGGGAGAGATGAAGTATTGCTGCCTGCTCTAAACTGAATCATGTCTCCCTCCCACACCAATTCATACATTGAAGATAAGGCATTTGGGGAGTAATTAGGTTTATGATGTCATGATGTCATGAGGGTGAGGCCCTCATGATGGGATTGGTTCCCTCATAGGAAGAGCCACCAGAGACCTTGCTTTCCCCTCTCTCTGCCATGTGAGGACAGAAAGAAGGCAGCACCTGCAAGCCAGGAAGAGATCTCTTGCCGGGACCCCAATCAGCCCACACCTTGATTTTGAGCTTCCCAGATTTCAAAACCATGAAAAAAAAATGTCTATTTTTTAAGTCACCCCGTCTATGGTATTTGTTATGATGGTCCACCCTAACATACCATTGAAGCCAGTTTGTTTGATTCCCTATGAGTTGAGAAAATGGTGATACACAGGTGTTTTAAACTGCTACTGAAGATTAGCCTTAAAAAGCCTGAAACTCCCAACCCAAAAGCTTAGTCAACTAGAGTAAAATATTTTGACTCATTTTTTATTAGTATTTTTTTAGTTTTGTTACTTTTTTCCTTATTTCTTCCTCATTTTCTTTATGTAGTATTTTATAGATGTTTAAGCTGCGTAAACTATATACACTATTTCAACTTCAATCTCTCTCTGTGGGTTTTATCCTATAGTTTAAATCAGGAAAAAATAGACCGATTATCATTTCAAAGAGGGTCTTTTTAAAAGGCACACATCCAGTCATTATATAGACTATTTTCAATTCTTGCTAACCGAAAAAAAAAAAATGAATACGAACATTCTTTTTAGCTCCTCTTTTTGGTTGACACTTCCTGTTAAATTATAATATTACAATTTTTCCTTCTTATGAATTTTCTAGAATTTAATGTTTCAGTTTTGTGTGCTTCGTGATTGAGAAGGAAGTTACTTATATACTCTCAGCGGATTGTAAAGAGGAATCACTTATGTA
This sequence comes from Ailurus styani, assembly GCA_002007465.1. Taxonomy (NCBI): domain Eukaryota; kingdom Metazoa; phylum Chordata; class Mammalia; order Carnivora; family Ailuridae; genus Ailurus; species Ailurus styani. The sequence continues at coordinate 543,669 of LNAC01000705.1, forward strand.
GAACCATGTTTATGTTTCTGGTACCTCGTGGCATGGGGTTTTCTTCTCCAGGCTGACTGTTTTGCCTCATTAGGCATGCCATTGTAAATGAATTGTTGGACGTAATTCATACCAGGAAATAGTTCTCTTTTGTGGCCACTGTGTGTTGCAGGGATGCAGGAGTGGAAAGATCTGCCCAGCTGTAAGTTTTCCTTTAGAATGTTTGAAGAGCCCTCAGGTGCTGTTGAAAGTGAAGGATAAGACTATTCTCAGAAAAACAAAGGTTTTATTACATTTTCTCATGTAATGAGGATATCCAGAGACAATAAAAAAAACAAAGCAGTAAAAGTCTCACATGTAGTGCCATGTGCCAGCAAGAGAAATGACTGATCAAACAGAAAAAAGTCCCCAGTGGGTCTCCGCTAGCCTATGTTTATTTCCTGAGGCAGCTTGTGGATCTTTCAGAGAGGAAATCAAACGCCCTGACTCACACCAAACAAGTACATGTTCCTGGAGTTTGTGTGTGTCCCCCCACCCTGCAAATCCAGACTGTTTTCATATAAACAGACTAGGCTTTAATGGTAGGAAATTAAAACTTGACTGGCCAAATATCACTGGAGATTATGGCAATTATATGAGTTCAATATGTATATATATTTAGTGTGATTCAATAAAGATCTAAGAGTTAATACTAAAGCAGATGCTCCTAAATTCTTGGGCATTTTTATTATGTGAAAAAGTCTGATAGACTTAAGATAAACTATCATACTAGTAGGACAGTCAACAGCATCTGTGTTCCTCTGGCATGGCAAGCTAACGGAATTGCCAGGGATGGAGGTGAAGAGAAGTCTTGGCTCCTGTATTTTCCAGAATGGGGGAAGCAGCAGGATTTCTTAAGATGCCAGGTTAAACATTTTGGGTATACCTTAAATGTCTGAGAAAATAAGGAGCACAGTCAGGATTCTACTGGATGGGTTCTATGAACTCAGCTCCGTAAAGATCTTTCGTTTTATTAGTCTCCCTTCATTCCTACACTGGAATGAAGATGAATTTTTTTATTTTTCAGTTCTACTAGAGAAACAAGATACTTTGGGCACTCAACAAGAAGTCTGATGGGTGGCATGCATACTCATATTTGTACTAACTGGCTTCAGTCGCAATTACGTTGAAATAAATGTGGATGAGATGACAATTCTAATCTAATTTAACTGGACACTCACCAAATTCAACTTCTCGGTTCTCAGTGTAAAAAAGTAACTTCTGACTGCTATGAAAAAATGCAGCTTGTTCTTCTGACCCCTTGATTGTTTTCTCTAAAAGAATATTCATTCTTGGGATGCCTGTGTGGCTCAGTCGTTTAAGCGTCTGCTTTTGGCTTAGTCATGATCCCAGGGTCTTGGGATCAAGTCCTGCATTGGGCTCCCTGCTCGGCAGAAACCTGCTTCTCCCTCTGCCTGCCACTCCCCCTGCTCATGCTCTCTCTTTCTGTTCCTCTGACAAATAAATAAATAAAATCTTTTTTTAAAAAAGAATATTAATTCTTAATGAAATGTAAGGAGGTGGACTCTTTCTGGTTCTCTGCACTTTGGCTGAGATGGTGTATACATTTACATAGTTAACTAAGGGCACTTCTCAGTTTAGAACACGGATGTATCCTCAGTCAAGTCCCAAGCTATGGAACACCATCAGCTCCTTTTTTGTATATACTTGTCCTATTTTGCTTAAGAAAACACATCTTTAAGCTCTGAATCTCAACTGTTTCTAGAAAAGTGGTGTTTTATTCTAATATCCCTTGTAAATCTGGATGTTCTTTTAATGTGTAATTCTGGAATGGTGTAGGTAGGAGAGTCCCTGGTCTTTCACTTGAGTGCTATGGCTTGCTGTCTCTGAAGGTTGTAGGTCTCTATCGGGATAAATAGGCTTTTGAGTCATGGTGGCAGGCGGAATATTTAAGACCCCTTTCAGTGGGAATCACTTTGTAATTAAAGTCTAACCTGAAATGTCTTCACTGGTGCCCGGCACCACGATAGTTTCTGTGTAACAGCAGTAAACCCACAGAAGACAGCAATGATGGGTAATATCATTTTGAAGCCTGGTGACCACATCATTCAATGTCCCTATTAGAGTTATAAAGAAGACACTGGAAGATGGATAGCATCTAGGTGCCCTTCCTTAGGTAGGAAAAAAAACTGAGAAAATAGCTGATAGAACAATTTTAGAAATAGAGTCTGGGGACATGTCTGGACAGCAGAAGGAGCTAAGGTAAGGATGGTTACATTTCAAGATTCGGGAGACAGTTTGGTATGATCAGTAAGAGCAGCAGGAGGCATTTACACATGGAAGAAACATTCTAAAATTTTTGTTCCAGGGTCAAGCTCAATTTGTTATCAGATAGAGTAGCTAGGTACCACACAAGAACAGATCCAGGGTGGGGGGGGGTTGGTAAGTGAAATCTGCATCAGGGAGCTGAGTGGGCATCCATGTGTACTAAGAGAAGCAGGCTAAAAGTAAGCAAGGATGACTCTAAGAAACTTGTCAGAGGGTGAGCTGCTTTGCTCATTACTTTTGTTGACGGGAGATGCTTCCCTAGTGAGGTCAGCAGACCACTCTGATGTAACTAAACACTTTTCGGATTCATTTTAATACAGTTATTTTGCCTGAGAAAAAATTTCGTAACAGCTTTGGTGCAGCCACATCAAATGACTCTGAAAATATGTAAATTCCAGCTTTTTATTAGCAAAAGATACCCCCTTCCATTTATTCTATCCTTATTCCACGCTTTACTTACAAGACAATTTTTACTTTCTCCTTTCTTAATTGTTTCATTTTTAAGCTTTTTATAGCCATGTTTTACCTGTCTTTCAAATCTCCAACATGTTTTATGTTATAGAAGTAAGATGTGCTTCTGGAGGAAAATAAAGAAATACAAATATATAAATTCTCTGATCCTCTCCATTCCCACTTCCCAGAGTTAACCACCACTAATAATTTACTACAAACATCCAAAGGATAGTCAGGAAATAGTTCTTGTACAGCCGTGAAATTTTTCTTCAAGTCCTCAGGAGATAACCCACTAGTCCAGTCTTTAGTAAGAGGCTCTGCTGCAGTAGTATGTACAGATAATTAAAATTCCATTGAAATTTTGGTTGAGGCACTGACAAAAAAGCTTTATGAGAATTAAAGATTAAAAGGAAGATTTTAAGAGGGGAGTATTTGGGTGCTATAATTCTCCTAACAGAGGGCAGGATGGACATGTTGGTCCCTTCTTAGTCAGTAGAGAAGGGCTTTGAAAAAATGATATGAGTATCAGCCATCTGCTGGTCCTGGCACACCAGGCAGGGTCTGACCTGTGCCTGAGCAAGCCAGAGGGTGAGGGTTCAAGCTTGATAAATTGGATGAAGTTGTCCTAAATGACTTGGAGTCAGTATATACAGCTGTTTTTCAAGATGATATGCAAAGCAATGATTTCATAATGAATAATAAATAATATGACATTCATTATTTAGAAATTAAATACAGAAGCTACATTTTATTTACTTTTGGAATTGTTATTATCATTATTATTTTTTGTTTTTCTACTTCCATGCATCTTATCTTTTGACTATTTCTCTGAGGTAATAGGGAAAACTCTAAATGGGGGAAAAACCCATATGGTTTTGCAAACTCACTTTCAAAAGGAATTTTGATATGTGAAACTTAACACTCTTAGTTTTGTTCAAAAATGTAACATATGGTTTGTCTCCTTCCCCCAAGGAGACAAACCATAAGAGACTCCTAATCTCACAAAACAAACTGAGGGTTACTGGGGGGTGGGAGGGTAGGGATAGGGTGGATGGGTTATGGACATTGGGGAGGGTTTGTGCTTTGGTGAATGCTGTGAAAGATGTAAGCCTGATGATTCACAGACCTGTACCCCTTGGGCAAAGAATAAAAATAAAATTTAAAAAAAACAAAACAAAACAAAAAACAAAAAAAAATGAAAATGTAACATATATGTTCCAGAGTAAGGGGAAATAAAAATGTATGTACATACCAGTACACTCTGAAATAATTTCAAATAGAATGCCATTTCATATCATATACATTTTATTTTCCATGAAATTTACAATTTAGTTTGAAGAAAAAAATATGTTGAGACTACATTATAAGTCATTGAATTGAACATTTAAAATTGGCAAATTTTACTGTATATAGTTTATATTTTAATAAAGCTGTTTTAAAAATGCGTTCCCTGGAAAAAAATCTGCTAAAAGTTATTAGAAAGACTAGAATAATATGAGTTCCTGAAGTATAATTCAGAAGTGCCATGTAAATGTGTGTTTGTGGTATTCATATGCAAAAACCTTGCTAACCAAGTTACAAAATATACAATTTTTTCTTGCTTTGGGTCTACACTAATCATTTATGTTTCCTGTCTTTTATGTTTACTTTTCCACTGATTTGACATCAAATCCTAGTACATTACATTTAGAAACTGAGCAATCGTTTTTAAAAATATATGTTCTGTGCTTGCCAGATGGATTTGGAAGCTCTCCCAGTAATGCTTTCATTGTCATAACCCACTTCACAATTCCATCATGAATGAGGTCATTAGGGAATGACATCATTTGCAATACCTCCCAGATCGCAAAATTAAAAAAGAATACAAGAACCCTTGTATTTATTTGTTTCTCTTAGCATTATCATATCCTAAGTTAAGCAAGACATAATTCCTAAGTCACACACAAATACATGTGTGTGCACACTCACACATGCACAAACACGCAATGCAACTTAAAATCATGTAACTGGAGGAATTTCTGAGGACATACTTGGTCGTGGGTGGTCATCAAGTGCTAAATGTTCAGAAAGAAAGGATATTTAAAGGTAAACCAACAGGAAGAGGCCACCAAGACTGGGTGGATCCATTCAGAGGGGAAGTAAGAAAGCACTTAGGAGCTTTTCTGCCTTCTTTCTTCTGTCAGGAGACTATATAGAAAGTGCTGCTCTCTTTAGAAGGAGGAATTATGTAACAAGAGTCCCAAATCCCCACTTATTTATGCACTCATGCAGCCATATATTCAACAAATACTAGTGATATATATGATGTGTAATGCATAGAACAACCATTGGGTATACAGTTGTGAAGAAGTGAGGTATGGACTCTACTCTCATGGAGCTAAAATTCTACTTGGAGAGAACATCAATTATTACCAATTACAGAGAGAATGTAAAATTTCAAGTATGGTCAGGGTTAGGAAAAAGAAGTACATGTTTCTATCAAAGGTTACATCAGAAGGTCATAAACTGACCCAGGGGTCATGACAATCTTCCCTTGGTTTAGCTTTCTAAGATAACTAGGAATTAATTACATGGGGAAGTATGGCATGGAGAAGAGAATGCTCTAGGAAGAAGAACCTTATGTCCATTGTTCCTGAGACAGAAATGAACATCCTGTACTTCTCATAAGCTGATGGGACAGAACTCTGAAGTTGGGAAGGGAAACGCAGTTCTCTCTCTCTCCAAAATATTTCCTTTACCAGAAAAACAGATTTGGATAAAAAGACTTCTTCCTGGGCGCCTGGGTGGCTGAGTGGGTTAAAGCCTCTGCCTTCGGCTCAGGTCATGATCTCAGGGTCCTGGGATCGAGGCCCACATTGGGCTCCCTGCTCCACGGGAAGCCTGCTTCTTCCTCTCTCTCTGCCTGTCTTTCTGCCTACTTGTGATCTGATCTCTCTCTGTGTCAAATAAATAAATAAATAAAATCTTAAAAAAAAAAGACTTCTTCCTGTAAAATCAAACATATTTTAAAAGGGTGAACTCAATTACATCTTAGAGTGAATTATTTTTGAAACTAAACAACATCAGTATATAATTAGATCCTCAGACAATGGCTTGGGAGTGAAGGGGGTGAGGGCTATGAGGGAACTATGTTGCTTATCTACTCAAAATCAGCAGGTTGGCATGATGGTGGGGACCACTTAAAGATTCGAGCCCATACTTTGGTAACGTTAGATGATTTAATAGCGTTCAGCAAATAGTCACAGAATGTCTGTTATATCCCAGTCGCTGGCTGGCCTCAGAAGCCTGGTATGTTTTACTGCAGGGCCCATCCTGGTAATGATGGTGATGGTCCTAAGGACAGGAATGAAAACAATGACAAGATTTGACCTCTGAACTTCTGTTTCCTGCTGGGTGGCCCTCGTCTTCCAGATGTGTGCCAGAGATCATTGCAAATAAGAGTAATTACAGTCTCAGCTGTGCTGAGCTGCCCTGATGGAGATAGGAGAAAGGGCGGTTTTCTGATGCAAAAAAAAAAAAAAAAAAAAAAAAACCTTCAAAACAGGGCCTACAGATGATGGGAATTTAAAACAAGACTCAATAGCATTTTTAAAACCATGGGCTGTTTCTGAAGCTCTGTAGATGATTTGCTTTTCTGGGAAAGTGGCATGAGTGTAGAGTCTTATTTTTACTGTTTTCATTGGGGATATTTGTGTCATAGAAAAAAATCATTTGAATCATTGAAAGAAATTGCTAACATATACATCAAGCAGTTGTATCACTGCTCAGAAATACACATGGTACCTACTCCTTGTAAGCAGTTTATGCTTCCCAGCCCGTGGCCTTGGGACTTGCCTTCTTCCTGTTGCGGGGAGTGTATATGCTCCCTCCTCTGCCATTGATACTGGATTTAATCATGTCATTTTTTCTCACCACTGGAATGTGAACAGATAGGACTATGCTACATCCGCTTAGAAGCTTTAAAGGAGGTTCTAAGAATTGGCTCAGCCTCTGGCTTTTCTTCTTAGCCTCTGAAATGGTATGCAGCACCACACCTGGCTTTCAACCTTAGCCTGGGTCTTCAAACAAGGTCCACAGAGCTGAACTAAGCCAAACCAATGTAGCTGCATCTGTCCAATAGCCACCTCTATGAAACAGTAACAAGACCGAAATGCTTATTTTCGAAGCCACGTGAGATTTTTACAGCTGTTAGGCACCAAAGTTGAAAAGTACAGAAGTTCATACTTAGAAGTGGAGTGTTATGGGGCACCTGGGTGGCTCAGTGGGTTAAAGCCTCTGCCTTCGGCTCAGGTCATGATCCCAGGGTCCTGGGATTGAGCCCCGCATCGGGCTCTCTGCTTAGCAGGGAGCCTGCTTCCTGCTCTTTCTCTGCCCGCCTCTTTGCCTACTTGATCTCTCTCTGTGTCAAATAAATAAGTAAAATCTTTAAAAACAAAACAAAACAACAACAACAACAAAAAAGAAGTGGAGTGTTACTGTAATACAAACTTAAAATATAAAGCCTTGATTTTAGGGCCCAGACAGGTAGCGGTCAGCAAATTTACCAGAGGCTGGCATATGGGTGACAGATTTGATGCAGGAGTAAAACATTTGGTAGAGCTGTCACCTGTGGTAACTTGGAAGGCAAACACTTATGTAATGATGTACCTAGAGCTCTCTGCAAAGAGGATTTGAAATGTTACTAATGTGAATTGGTTGTTAGGGGCTGCATTTCATAAGGTAATACCAAAAGGAGAATGAGCTCAAACTTAAGTAACTTTGACCTAAAGGATGACAAAGAGCAGAAATTGCTGAGCAAGTCCAGGACTTACAGGTTAGAGAATCAAACTCTTCCTCATCTTTAACGGGTTGAAAGATAAGTACTGTGAGCCGCCAAGGCTAATTAAGGTGCAGATTAAGACTCAGGTTAGGGACAAAGATCAAATTACTGGCTTGTGTGCAAAATCTGATAGGATTAAGGTGCTCCTGAGTAAATCCTTTCAGTTGGACAAAATGGCTCAAAGAGAAAACAAAAGAGTGATCTCATGAAGCCTGATAAGCTCAAATACCTTCTTTAAGTTTTGAGAGAGAAAACAGATTTGTTTAAAAAAAAAAATAGGGGGACGCCTGGGTGGCTCAGTTGGTTAAGCAGCTGCCTTCGGCTCAGGTCATGATCCCAGGTTCCTGGGTCCGAGTCCCGCATCGGGCTCCTTGCTTGGTAGGGAGCCTTCTTCTCCCTGTGCCTCTGCCTGCCACTCTGCCTGCTTGCTCTCTCTCTCTCTCTCTCTCTCTCTCTGACAGATAAATAAAATCTTAAAAACAAAAAACAAAAAAACCACAAGCAGTGTCACCCACCTCACAGAACTGTGGAAGATTTAATGCCTTCAACAGCTGAGAACAGTCTCTACGATATGACTGTAGAGTATGTTAAATGAATGAATAAAAACCGATTTAAAAAAAAATAGGTGAATGTGTCTATTAGTATGTGGAGCAGAAGAGATCAAACAAATAGATACATAAAAAGATAAAATGTTGAGTTTTAATGCCAAGACTATTGCCAGCCTGAAGCAGATGTGTGATTTTTTTATGGCTTAAAATGACATGTGGACTCCCAGCTTTCTCTGGGCAGAAAGTAGGCCAAAAGAGCTGCTCAGCTCTAAGGAGGGCAAATTTTTATTCACATGTGGTCAGGAGGGTAAAGGAAAAGGAAGAGGTTGGAGACAGTTGGCCTGGAGAAAATTCTCTGAGGATCTAATTTCAGGTTATGGTCTCCTAATCAAAGACTGACTTAAAATGGTCTTCCCTCTCTCCAATGCTTTTGTATTTCCCAGTGGGCTTTCAGAGCGTCTGTGAATCAGTGAGTGCTGTGTGTTCTGCACTTTCTTCTCTTTCAAATGGGAACGCTTATGTGTTTATCTTGCCTCTCTTCCACCATTGTATGTTGAGTGCACGTGGAGAAGGTAATTTGTCTATTTAGTTCACATGTGTCCAGTCGTAAGCATCTGCCTTCAGCTCAGGTCATAATACCGGGATCCTGGGATCAAGCCCCGATTCAGGCTCCCCGCTCAGCAGGAGCCTGCTTCCCCCTCTCCCATTCCCCCTGCTTGTGCTCTCTCTTTCGCTGTCTCTCACTCTCTATCAAATAAATAAATAAATCTTAAAAAAAAAAAAAGGCATATACACTCCTATGTTTATGGCAGCATTACTTAAATAGCCGAGGCATGGAAGCCACCTAAGTGTCTATCAACAGGCGAATGGTTAAGGGAAATGTGGTATATATACACACATGCACATACACAATGGAATATTACTCAGCCATAAAAAAGAATGAAATTTTTCCATTTGTGATAACATGAATGGAGCTAGAGGGTATTATGCTAAATGAAAAAAAGTTAAAACAGAGAAAGACAAATACCATATAATTTCACTTATATGTGGAATTTAAAAAATAAAAGCAAACAAAAAAAAAACCCTGATTCTTAAATACAGAAAACAAACTGGTGATTGGCAGAAGGGAGCTAGGTGGGGGTGGGTGGAATAGGGTGGGTGAAGGGGATTGAGAGGTACAAGCTACCAAGTATAAAATAAGTCATGGAGATGAAAAGTACAACCTAGGAAACATAGTCAATAATAATGTAATATCATTGCACAGAGGTTTCCAGTAACAGATGGTTACTATTCCTATTATGGTGAACACTGAGTAATATATGGACTTGTTGAGTCCCTATATGTACACCCGAAACTAATATAGCATTGTATGTCAAATATTTCCATAATAAAAATAAATAAATAAGAAAAAAACTGAAGTGTTTTCCAATGTTTATTGGTTTAGCCCCATGAATTTGATCTTAATTTATAAATCTAAAGCGTTTTAAGAGAAAAATATCAATGTAGACTTTCACTACTATTTTATAAAAGCTTGCATATGCTCTTATATTTATGTTTTTTTGAACATAAAGTCTAATGATGACAGGCTAAATACAGATCATTGTTTCTAACAGCGGAACACTGTCATTTGGTCAGCACCGCTGTCCTCAGTGCTTTGGTTGCTGTTAAATGTCAGACTGTCTGAGGCTGTTTAGCATCTCGAGGAGCCAGTCCTCACTGAGTTGTAGTGAGAGGTACAAGAACTCCATTTGACAGAATGTCACTGGTAAAATTCACTTAGAATTTCTGCAAATTGCCACTTATTTATCCCTTTTGCTTCCTTCCAACTCTCTGGGCTATCTGCTCAGGAAATATAACAGAATAGAAAGAGGTGAAGAAATGAGTGTGAGATATAGCAATAGAGCACATAGTCAATGAGCAATAAATAATATATTTATTTGGAGTCAGCAAAGAAAAGAGATCACCTCATCACCTGTAATTTTAATCTTTTACCTTGTGTTTCCAAAACCAAGTGCCATTTATGTTCATTTTATTTCACATTTCTAAAGTGTATTCTGTGATCAAGTTGCAACTTTTAGAAAGCCTATCAACCTCGAAAATTCTTGAGGTCAGTGTAACTCTTCATTTGTGTTATACAATCAAGCATAATATTTACTAAAATAAGTATACAATTCATAATGTGGATCTTTTTCAAAAAGAAAAAGAAAACTTTATTTTGCTCACGAAAATTACACTCATTCTAATATAGTGTAGTATCATTATTATAGTACAGTTCTATTATAATATTAGAGGTACAGTGTTATTTTGAATATTCAAGATGACTTAAAGTTGTTAGAAAAGGTTTATAAATTTGGGAAAACAGATATCATCTTTTCAGTGATTCATAGAAGAGAATATTTCCATAGTCACAAAAACCTATTCCCAGAAGGGAATATATGTAGATTTCAAGGGCTCAGTAAAAAGGCATCTATATTTAGAAGCAATATTTAGTGAAATTTTTACTGTTCTGTCTTGGATGAAGATATTTGTAATATGTGGCCTTATTCAAGCTTCTCAGAGCTTAAATCCTGAAGATTCTAAGACTAAGAAATTTATCACTTACCTTTTGTCATTCTGAGAGAAGTATCTGGAGTTTGAAATATTATTTTCCAGGAATTTGGGGGTCTTCCTTGAAATCTGGCTTTTTAGAATTACAGATGTGGAAAATTAGCGTGACGATAATTGGATTATGAAATCAACAGGGTATGACCTCAAAAAGGATTTTTAGAAATCTTCCATAACTTTGGTCTATCTGGTGTGGAAGCTAAAAATCTTTTTTTTTTTCAATTTTAGGAAGGAATTATGCTTACCTTTGACATTTATTTCACTCAATATAAAATATGTACATTATACACTATGCATAATTCAAAAGAAAAGTTTAAATTTTCCAAAGCCTTTAATTTCTACTACAAAAGTCTTCCAGGAAGTTTTATTATTTGTTTCTCATGGGAAGAGGTAATTTCTGGAATTGGATTTACCATACTGAGCCTTTCTTAAATATGTTTCCTATTTCTTACCACAGGAACGTCTTATACTAAACTTAGCCACAAAATCCACGTGCCACTGTGGCCCCAATTATGTGCTATCCACGAATGGTGTTGTGTAAGGACCTACATCTTGAAGAATTCTAAAGAGTTCCTGAGGCCTTTGGATAGATACAGAAGATCTACAACCACCCCCCAGTGGGCTGTTATGTTTTGGAGATTTACAGGATGGTCGTGAACGGCTTAAGCTTTGGGTATCCAAAGATGAGGGTTGACTACCAGCTCTATCATTTATCAGCACAGTGGCCCCAGGTAAGTTTCTTATTTTCTCTACACCACAATTTCCTCATCTGAAAAGGAACCATAAAAGAATTTAACTTTTTTAGTTAGTTTGGCTGGGAAGATGAAATAAGGTATTGAATGAACATTGGTTGAGACTCAATATATAGTTGGAATAATTTGTTTTCTTATTTATGTCTCTAGGCCCCATTTGCTTATTCAGTACTTGTGATTAATTGTTCAAAATCTTGGAAGAATAATGTATAAACTGTTTGCTTTTGATGGCTAATTAGCACGCTGCCCATTAACATGAATTCTGTAGCATGAAATATTAATCTGATAAATTATGTGCATCTTCTTTAGCCACAGGACCGACTTTCTTATGTTTGTTTGGCTGCCAAAGATTTTTTTGCTGTTATACCTGCCAATTAAACAGTGAGAGAGAGGGCCTGGGCGGGATCAGGTGCTGGGAATTTCGGTTAGTGAATGAAGTCAGCCCGGGGAAGAGTTAGGGCTGACAGAGAGCTTGGTGGTAGCCCCAGAGGGGAGGAGCAGGGCCCACCCATCAGGGGGCAGGGACACAAAGAATAAGGCTTGTCCAGAGAAGAAAGGGATTGGGGCGATCACAGCAGTGAGTAGGGAAGGAAGGCAAGGTCAACTGCCAGTGGGAGGTAGACAGCAAGACAAAAGATGTTCATGTTGAAACAGAGACAATTCACCCTGGTCTAATATCTCTGGTTCTGAAATTAACCATTTTTTACTGGAGTGCAAGAAAATTTTCCTCTTAACTTTGTATTTAAAATTTTATACACAGATCATAGAGTCAAGCATTTTGTTCCCTTTTTACAAATTGATACATTGAGTGACAAAAAGTTAGTAGATCATTGTATTTTTATAACACAGTGAAGTAGAATTCAATATCAAAAATTAAATGTTTTAATTATCATCTTATTTTTCTGACTATGCATTTTTTGTCTAAATCTCTTTTTTTTAAAGATTTTTTATTTTATTTATTTATTTGACAGAGAGAAACATAGCAAGAGAAGGAACACAAGCAGGGGGAGTGGGAGAGGGAGAAGCAGGCTTCCCGCTGAGCAGCAAGCCTGAAGTTGGGCTCAATCCCAGGACCCTGGGATCATGACCTGAGCCGAAGGCAGATGCTTAACGACTGAGCCACACAGGCACCCCTGTCTAAGTCTCTTGCCTTTCATTTTGCTGCCTTCCCAATTCAGTAATCCTAGAACTACAGTGTATCTCTAGACTGGTGTTTCCTTCCCTAAGGGAAGGCTACACAGTAACAACTGTGTTCAAACATGTAGAGAATTTTTATAAAGAGAAAAATGACCAGATTTCCCCCCCATTTTTCATTGAAAACAACCCAAGAAGAATGTTAAGTTTAACAAAAGATTTAGGCTAGAAATCACATACACCTAAGAGCACACACACACACAAACACAACAAACATTCCCCTTGGTACTAGCTAAAGTTTTGAGAGGATAGTAAAAAAAAAAAAATCCTGGAAATTTTAAAGATTTGGTAGATATTTATGGGAGCAGTCATTACCTAAAATCAAATTAGTAATGTCATGGGAAAGTATAAAGTCATTGGATACTTTATATAGTTTTAGTTATGCATTCAACAGAATCCACAAAAATATTTGAAGGCCACCTGGCATTGTTATACATGGATAGGTTTTGTAAGATCATCTCTTTATTGAATTATATAATGTTTCATGTCACTAAGATGATATGACAGAAAAGAATGCTTTATCTCTGCATAATTATATAGTATATCTTAGGTGTTCCTGTAATACATAAAATACCTAAGTGTTATTTCTGTTGACTGAGAGATTTCTTTACCAAGATGAGGGTTTAGAGAGTGTGGCTAAGAACACAGACCCCAGGTCAAATAGCCTTGGTTCATACCTCAATTCTATCACTTATTAGATGTGTAACCTTGGGTAATTCATTTAATTTTTCCCACTTCAGTTTTCCCCTGTGTACCTTGGGAATGATAATAATATTGTTAATACCTTCTAAGAATGGCATGTGTTACAAGTAAAAGAAAGTAAACCATTAAAATTACTTGGCATAGAGTAAAGAACTCAATCTTTGACTGTTTTCACTATTGTCATTACCTGATTTTCTAACCTTGAGCAAGACACTTAATTTTTGTGAGCAGCAGCTTCTCATGTGTAAGAGGCAGATAAACCCCCACTTTGTAAGCTTGCCAGTAGGAACATAGTAAATTTTCAGCACATAATTCAGACAAACATAATTTTTCTTATTGGGCGCCTGGGTGGCTCAGTAGGTTTAGCCTCTGCCTTTGGCTCAGGTCATGATCTCAGGGTCCTGGGATCCAGTCCCACATCAGGCTTTCTGCTCAGCGGGGAGCCTGCTTCCTCCTCTCTCTCTGCCTGCCTCTCTGCCTACTTGTGATCTCTCTCTCTCTGTCAAATAAATAAATAAAATCTTAAAAAATTTTTTTTCTCTTATTTATTCTCATTGTAATGAAAATTATTAATTTTCATCTAAAAAATGAAAGTAATTGTCTTTCAGCAGCAATTTGTATAAATTTGAAGAATTTGCCAAAGGGTAAGTAATATATGCATAACTCTGCCCAGTCCTTCCACCTGATTAGGTACCACCATCATCATTCTATCGGATGTGGGGGCTGTCATGAACCACTTCTTTTTGGGCAATTAGCAGGGAGGTTATGGTCAGTTCAAATGAGGCCCAGCAAAGTTATATAACACAGGCTGACTCCCTTTTGGTGGATAAGCCACAGAGGGCTTCTGTGGCTGCTCCCTCCTATGGATGAGGAGCTGTGCATGCCGGGAATGGTCTAGGGCATTGGCTTGGTTCCCACATGGCCTCTTGGCTGGCCATTTCGGATACTCTCCTGGCACTCTCCAAGGCATCTCCTCTGAAGATCTCATCCTCCCTCCCCTGGCCTCCACGAGGTACTTTTCAGTCTATTTTCTCTCTGGTCTTTACTTTGGCATACAATCCATACTCTGCTCACCTCAGGGACTTGTCTTTTAAAATGTAAAAGCCTATTTTGGAAATATTTTTTTTCTTAAAAGACTCAATGTTCCTGGAGGCAGTGAGGTTGCTGCTGCCTACTAGGCAGATGTCCAGGACCTGCGGGAAGGAAAAAAACCCGAACGATGAAGGTGAATGTTTTAAGAATTTCTTTCACGGCTCATGTAACATCAGATGGTGTTTTCTGGTCCTCTAAGTTTGCAGAGGCCTGGGCCATTGCATCTACTTGACCACAATCACTGGTATTCAGAAGTCCCCTCGGCTCTGCATTTTAGGAAGCTGAGTGTGTTAGATTATGAAAACAAAGTACCACAGATTGGGTAGTTTAAACAACTGAAATTTATTTTCTCAGAATTCGGTAGGCCGGAAGTCTGAAATCAAGGTTCTGGCGGGATTAATTTCTTCTGAGATCCCCTCCTCTGGTCTAGATGGCCATCTTCTCCCTGAACCCTTACGTGGCCTTCTTTCTGTGTGTGTCTCTGTCCTAATCTCATCTTCTGATAAGGACACGGATCACGTTGGATGAGGGCCCACCCAAATGATCGCATTTTACCTTAATTAGCCTTTTTAATCCCATATCTCCAAATACTGTCCCATTTTGAGATACTAGAAGTTAGAATTTCAACATATGAATGGGAGTGGGAGGTCATGGTTCAATCTATAGCACCAAGAAACCATTGCCCAGGCTCAAGTTATTAAAATTACCGTGGGGCGCCTGGGTGGCTTAGTGGTTTAAAGCCTCTGCCTTTGGCTCAGGTCATGATCTCAGGGTCCTGGGATGGAGTCCCACATCGGGCTCTCTGCTCAGCAGGGAGCCTGCTTCCTCCTCTCTCTCTGCCTGCCTCTCTGCCTACTTGTGATCTTCCTCTCTGTATGTCAAATAAATAAATAAATAAAATCTTAAAAAAAATAAAATTATCTATAAAACCTTGGTTCAAGAACTTTAAAAAGTTGCCCATGTCATTTGGCCCATAACTCATAGTTTTAACTATAAATTGTGTGCCTATAATGTGCCAGGCACTATTTCTTCAGTCAGTCTTTATATACATCATCTCTTCCAACAGCTCTATCAGTTCAAGATCAGAACTATACTAACAATAGGAGTGGAAATTCAAAATGATCTGTCTGATTCTAATATTGAGGTGAGTTCCACTGTGCTATATTGAGATTGCCAGCAAATTAGGCTCTCAGTTGGACAAGAGCATGGTGTAAATTTTACTTTGGAAGCAGGAAAGAGTTTACAAAATGTTGTGAACACTAGCATAGGGCCAATGGTTATACATACTTGTTATTCCTGAGGGTGCTACTATTTTAGAGTTAGTTCAAAAATGTATTTATGTAGTATGTACCTTATTTTAGAAGACAAGAAACTATTATAAATTTTAAGAAGTTATTTGATAAAATAATAAATGTTAAGTCATGGTTCATGAAATGTATTAACATTAATATTAATTAATATTAATATTTTAGAAATCTAGAAAAATATGCCAGCTGGCCTTCTCCCTTTGCTCCCTGACCCAGGAGGTTGATTTGTATAGACTACACCAACAGACTTCTTTGACTTCTAGTTGTCAGTGAGGGGCCCAGTAGGACACCCTCAAGAGGACATACGAGGCCAGAGTGTCCCCCTCCCCTGCCTCTTTCCCTGTGGGGTCACTCTGGGTTGGCCATCACTTTGGGTTGGCTACCTCTTTTGACCCAATCATTTTATCATCGGGAGCCTCCCTACACAATTTTCTCCTTCTGGGTTCCAGTAAGATTCCTTCCTTTTGTACTCTCTGATCTACTCAGCCCCGCTGTTTCTAACCTGAGGAATTGTCCTCTCTCCTATGGTTTCCTTATGGCCAGCTCACATTTTTGTAAATAGGTTTTTCACGTAAACCCTCCTTGAATTATCTTAATTGTGTATCATCGGCTTCCTGTATATTGTTAATCTTCTTGAGCAATTGGTTATTTGAAATATGTCTATATAATTTGATAATACAGTTTGCAATCATCTTGACATAATATTTAAAAGCTGGATTCATATTATTTTATTTTAAAACGTCTAAAAGAAACCTTTAAAAAAACATTTTGCTAGACAATTGGAAGTCAACCCTGACAGTAGAGAGTGATGGTTAGATACAGAAACTCAAGAAAGAAATTGCCTGGGTTTTAATTTTAATTCTGTCTCTATTAATTGTGTGATCTTGAGCAAGTCATTTAACCTCTCAGGTTCTCAGTTTCTAAAATTTTTTTTTTAAAGATTTTATTTATTTATTTCACAGAGGGAGAGAGATCACAAGGAGGCAGAGAGGCAGGCAGAGAGAGAAGGGGAAGCAGGCTCCCTGCTGAGCAGAGAGCCCGATGCGGGCCTTGATCCCAGGACCCTGAGATCATGACCTGAGCGGAAAGCAGAGGCTTTAACCCACTGAGCCACCCAGGCACCCAGGTTCTCAGTTTCTTTATCAGTGAAAGAGAGATAATAGTGATAGGTAGGCTAAGGATTGTTATGAAGATTTTAAAAGTTAGTATTTGTAAAATACTGCAAATAAGGCTAGGCCTATGTTAAGTGCTAAGCCTTTGCCTAATAAACATGATGATTTTATTGAGTGCATATGGTGTTCTAGGCAGCTTGCTAAATACGTTTTCATACTTCATCCCAGTTAATCCTCAGAACACTCTTGTGAAGGAGATATTATAATATAACTTATTTAATAAGAAATTAAAAGCCAGAATAATTAAGGAATTTGCCCCTGTCCACCTGGTAAGCAATAAAGTTGAGATTTGAAGGCTGATTGGAATACTGTTATTGAAATAAATTACACACAGCACACACTGTGAGTGTGCAAACACACCCCCATATCTTTACATACTACATATAGTATTGAATACACAGTTTTACATTTATAGGATGCTTGTGTCTGGCACATCGTGGACTCGCAATATATGATTGCTGCTTCATCTCACTCCTGATGTCAAGTTCGCTGATTTTTTCACTTTACCACATTGCCTTCCCTCTTACAGGTAAAGGAGTAAAATGAAATTTCCAGAAGTTCTGTGAGAATTAACCAGAGAGGAGAAGAATGTAATTTATCCCTATTGCTGAACCTCCCCTTCCCCTTCCAAGATAATAAAAACATTCAATTAACAACATACTTGAAAAGATACCAAATTTGCATTTTCCCAGATGGACTAAGTTGTTAACCTGGAGAGTCACGGAAGCCTCTGATTGCTGCAGTGGATACGTCCCAGATAAAAAGATCAAAGGTTATCATGATACTCTCCAGATGTCACCATAAAGAGCTCAGCCTGTTTTCAAAGTCCCTGATGGATGATGTGAGAGCTTCCAATGGAATGCTTTTGAATGTTCTACATGGTGTCATAAATATTAGAAATTTTATCAATGGATCAAATGGCTTTGGGGCAATAAAGCTTGGTTAAATCACCATTCATTGAAAACATTATCTCATTTTATACAAACACAATTAGGAATTCATTAAGAAGGTGCCGTTTCTAAAAATCATTACAAAATTTATCCATACCCCTGCTATGTCAGTCTTCCACACCGAATTTGAAAATAGCTTTTGGGTAAAAGATCTCTTTTTATTCTCAAGTATTACTCTCTTGGTGTTAATTCCCAAAGGGTTTAACTGACTTGCCAGTGTCGTAGAGCTAGTAAGTGGCAGAGAACTGATCTAAACAAAAGTCCTTCTGTTTCCCAAGCCCATGTACTTTCTCGTGTACTATATTGACTCCAACTTTAAATGTGTATGTATGTGTGTGTGTGTGTGTGTGTATATATATATATATATATATATATATATATATATGCTGTAAGAATTACTAGCTCACAAATATGGAGTGTTTATCAGATATGTTTCTTTTTTTTTTTAAGGTTTTGTTTGTCTATTTGTCAGAGAGAGGGAGAGAGAAAGAGAGAGAAAGAGTGGGAGCACAAGCAGGGGGAGCAGCAGGCAGAGGGAGAAGCAGACTCCTGACTGAGCAGGGACCCTGATGCAGGGTTCAATCCCAGGATCCTGGGATCATGACCCGAGTGGAAGGCAGATGCTTAACTGACTGAGCCACCCAGTCGTCCCTAGATACTAAGTTTTAAGTTTCATTATTTATTCATTAATTATTAGCCACTTCTACCCTTTCCCTTAGAATAGATCATATCTATCATCTATCTATCTATCTATCTATCTATCTATCTATCTATCTATCTGCTTATCAAGATTTTCCTTGAGTCTAAAGGCTCATAAATGATTTGGCAAGGTGACTTCCTGTGTCTCCCAGCTTCATTTCTCCCTACTTCATGATATTCAAAGATCTTTTCTTATTAATAAACAGGAAGAAAAAAGAAAAGTTTTGTTTTCTAGCTTCTAAGTTATCTCATTGAAAGATGTCTTCTGAATCTGCATTTTAATTTCAATTTCTTGACTAAATGTGTTTATTTTAACTTGAGGGATAGCAATTATTATAGTAGTGAAGCTCTCTTACTCTTTGACTTCTGACTTTGTTTTAACTGGACTTGTTTTTAAACAAAAAGCAAGATGTATAATATCTTTTCATTCCATACAGTTATTATGGACACTATTCTTTTTTTTTTTTTTTTAATTTTATTTTTATTATTTGCCCAAGGGGTACAGGTCTGTGAATCATCAGGCTTACATCTTTCACAGCCCTCACCAAAGCACAAACCCTCCCCAATGTCCATAACCCATCCACCCTATCCCTACCCTCCCACCCCCCAGTAACCCTCAGTTTGTTTTATGAGATTAGAAGTCTCTTATGGTTTGTCTCCTTCCCCATCCCATCTTGTTTCATTATTTTTCCCTCCCTACCCCCCACAGCCCCCCACCCTGCCCCTCAAGTTCCTCATATCAGAGAGATCATATGATAATTGTCTTTCTCTGATTGACTTATTTCGCTCAGCATAATACCCTCCAGTTCCATCCATGTCGTTGCGAATGGCAAGATTTCGTTTCTTTTGATAGCTGCATAGTATTCCATTGTATATATATACCACATCTTCTTTATCCATTCATCTGTTGATGGACATCTAGGTTCTTTCCATAGTTTGGCTATTGTGGACATTGCTGCTATAAACATTCGGGTGCACGTGCCCCTGAGGAACACTACCTTTGTGTCTTTAGGATAAATACCCAGTAGTGCGATTGCTGGGTCGTAGGGTAGCTCCATTTTCAACTTTTTGAGGAATCTCCATACTGTTTTCCAGAGTGGCTGCACCAGTTTGCATTCCCACCAACAGTGTAGGAGGGTTCCCCTTTCTCCGCAACCTCGCCAACATCTGTCATTTCCTGACTTGTTGATTTTAGCCATTCTGACTGGTGTAAGGTGGTATCTCGCTGTGGTTTTAATTTGTATTTCTCTGATGCCGAGTGATGTTGAGCACTTTCTCATGATGGACACTATTCTTAATCTTTAATGGAATCATTATGTTACATGGCTATTTGATAAATCTTTTTTTCTGGGAATAGGGGCTGATTCAAGTATGTTTCCAAAAGAGACCAATGATTGACTCAGCTTCCAGCCCCATAGGATACTTGAATGGTGGATGAGAAAACTCCTATTCTCTTCCCAATTTCTCTAAAACAGGATCTCTGCCTGACCTCCAGACTGGAGCCCTCCTGGTCACCTTGGTTAAAGCCTAACTAGAAGTGCTGACAGAATTATATAACAGTTGCTAAAGCTGTGTAAAGTTACGGACTAACAAGTCATTTGTCATATATCGGAGACAGGCGGGAGCCTCAGTACCAAGGGGGAAAGCAGGAGCCTTCGTCCTATGAACCATGACCCAGACACTGGCTGGGTTTCTTACAGTCATGAATATTGAATAGTTTCTGGAGAGACTTGAGCCTTCTTCTCAGTTCCAGGTGGGCAGCCTTATCCCTTTGAGGGAGGAAAGCATTTGATAATGTCTCAGTGATAACCTTAGAATTTTATGGTGGGGAAAACGCCAAGATTCTTTAGATTGGTTATGCACTATTGTTTCAAAATGTTATATATTCTTTTTCTTTTAGGATAATTTCTCTCTCTCTCAGAGTTCCTTTTTTTTTAATATTTTATTTATTTATTTGACAGAGAGAGAGAGAGAGAGATCACAAATAGGCAGAGAGTCAGGCAGAGAGAGAGGGCTCCCCACTGAGCAGAGAGCCTGATGCGGGGCTCTATCCCAGGACCCTGAGATCATGACCTGAACTGAAGGTAGAGGCTTAACCACTGAGTCACCCAGGTGCCCCTTAGAGACCCGGTTTTACTTTGAGGTATTTGCTCATTTTTGGAAACTCAGATGATTTTTCTGAGGAATGATTTTATTAGAAAGGCAAACCATTTTATCATACCTTTAAAGAATGTAGCAGAAAAGGGGATGTTTCTTTCAGGGAGAAGAACATTATATAAACTCCCTCCTTATATGAACTCCTTCATTATATGAACTCATCCACATTAGTTAGAACATTTTATATCATTATTTTTCAAATACCAAATTTCTATTACTGGCAAATTTCTATGTCAAATGTATAAACAATTAGCCAAATATTAGAGACTCAGAGAGTAAAAGAAATTACCTAGACCAAAAGAATTAAGACTGGGAGCATATTAGAATTTTGATAACTTTTACAACAACAGTTGGCAATAACGTTTACAACAACAGTTACTGATAGAAACGTCAATCACTAGATGCTTTTGCTCTTCATCCAAGCAGCTGGGCATAGTGTTTAAGTGGGTTGACTCAAGATCTGGGTAATTTGGATTTGAATCTTTGCAGTGCCATCTGAAAGCTGCGTGTCTTGGCTAAGTTACTTATCCTTCCCATGACTCAGTTTCCTATATTTAAATAGGGTAGTAATAGTACCAATTTCAGAAGAAATGTTGTAAAGATTAAATTAGTTATCAAAAAGTACTTAGCACTAAATCCTACACAAATAAATGTGAAAATGTCTGTTAGGTTCATATCATATTATTAATCTATTTACAATGTATATAGGTCTACTGTGTTCAAAGATACTGTGCCATAGGATGGTCCTTGCCTACAAGTGATGTTTCGTCAGAAAAATGATGTCGGGGTACCTGGTCAGATCATGATTCCAGGGTCCTGGGATTGAGCCCCACATCGGGCCCCCTGCTCAGCAGGAAGCCTGCTTTTCCTTCTCCTACTCCCCCTGCTTGTATTCCCTCTCTCGCTGTCTCTCTTGGTCAAATAATTAAAATCTTAAAATAAAAAAAAAAAAGAAGGAAAGAAAGAAAGAGAAAGAAAAAGAAAGAAAAAAGAAAGAAAGAAAGAAGGAAAGGAAGGAAGGAAGGAAGGAAGGAAGGAAGGAAGGAAGGAAGGAAGGAAGGAAGGAAGTTATTCAGTATGGGAAAAATGGAAGCTGGACACCTGCTCTCAGAGAAAACGTAAAAAGAAAAATTTCAAGATTATTCTAAAAGACAAACTAAATTTACTTATTTATTTATTTAAAGATTTTATTTATTTATTTGAGAGAAAGAGAGATAGCATGAGCAGGATGAGGAAGAAGCAGACTCCTCACTGAGCAGGGAGCCCAACCCCGGGCTCGATCTTGGTATTCTTGGATCATGACCTGAGCCAAAGGCAGGTACTTAACTGACTGAGCCACCCAGGTCCCCCAACAAACTACATTTAAAATGGAAGGAAATTGCTCTCAAGAATCACACTTAAGGGTGCCTGGGTGGCTCAGTGGGTTAAAGCCTCTGCCTTTGGCCCAGGTCATGATCTCAGGGTCCTGGGATAGAGGCCCGCATCAGACTCCCTGCTCAGCCTGCTTCCTCCTCTCTCTGCCTGTCTTTCCCCCTGCTTGTGATCTCTCTCTGTCAAATAAATAAATAAATCTTTAAAAAAAAAAGAATCACACTTAAATGTTCTACATTTGTGAAGTATTACTTGAATCATAGCTTCCATCAAGTTTCCATTTGAGTAATAGTGTAGTCACTTAATAGCAAGGAAGCTAACAGAGAAAGAGGACATTTTCTTTAGAGAAGTTTCTTTAGAAAGGAGTTTGGCTGCAGTTCAGGACCTTCAGAAGTAGGCTCAGTAGAGGGCTGGATCTTTCTGCTTTCAGGCTGTGGGACAGGGGAAATATTTCAGTGCTTAGTGTAGAAACATTTTTCATGCTAATGGCTGATGTGTCAGGCCAGGGGCATCTCTCAGCGATGAGTATTCTTCCGGGTGTTCATGCTTACCTTGCATTAATTGCCCTCTGGAACCCTCCTTTGACAACTGACTGGAGGATGAAGTAGAGGAAGAAAGGCTGAACTTGAATCAGGTGTACATAAATGGCCAAGATCATCTTTGGTGTCATTTCTCCTAGATTCTGTTTCTGAAGATGCATCATCCTATGGTGTCAATAAAAGAAGGCATAGTAAATTTTTACATCTGCTGGTCCAGAGAGAGTCTGCTAAGTTCAGCAGGATAAATTGTAGATGTCTCTTGTGGAGAAATTTTTGGGAAAATATAATGACTTGATGGAGGGAACATGCCATGATTTTGATCACACGGAACTGACATTTGGTCCACAGAGGATACATTTAGATACTTCATCCCTCAGCCGTCACAACTTAATGCTTCCTCTTTCTTGGTGATCTGATAATCTGTATGACTTGGTGGTCCTCTCAGACCTTTGACATAGGAGCCACTTTAAACATTGAGCATTAGAAGCCCTTTTTCATCTAAAAGATTAAATTTAAGCTCTGCTTTATTGAACTTTTCCCCTGTCATATGCATGTTCTTTTCTTAATTCCTTGAGTTTTTCCTCTTGGCCAATAGAGTTTTGACCAATTATTATGAGCTTTATTCCTCATGGGAAATCATTTGGCTTTAATAAGAACAAATGCTTCTTTTTGCTTTTTCTGTAAGAATTTTTGCTTCTTTTCTGAAGGTGTGCAGCTGCTCACAATTATGGTTGATTGTTTCATCTGTTTTGGACAGTTTCTCCTCTGTCATTAAGTGGTAAATTCCCTATTAAATGAACATTCCAGTGTATTTTATTGCATTTTCTCAGTGAAGGTCAGAAATGACCAAATTTTTGGTGAAAATTCCGACTATCACTTTCAAACTGTGTATTTTCAGTCCATAATGAAATCAGGCTTAAAATTTTTAAATTCGCAGTTTGGAGAATTTTATTTTGATATGTTAATTCCTTATGTATAACAGAAACATGTTTGAGGAGGTGAAAGCTGTAGAAAATAATCTCAGTAAATGCTGATTTTTCAAAGAAAAACTGTACTTTTAGGAGATTTTAAAAATCAGCTTTATTTTTTATTACGAAGACTTTTCAAATAAGAGTTTTAGATGCTTTCTCAAATGCAAACAAGGCTTAGATAATTTTCCTAATGTCTGCTGGTATAAACATTGTCCATAGTTATTAAAATATTTTTAACATCACAGTGAGAGTTAAATATGTGACTTTATTTTTCTGTCTTTGGCCCCTACAGGAAAAGAGTGAATTTCCTTTTCGGTATTTGTAATATGAAATATTTCTGCTGTCACACTGTGGTTGCAGAGTCACCAACTTCAGTCCATAGCTTCTCCTTCCTATTTTGCAAAGTAGTTGTTAGGGAATCAATTTCAAATGACTTAGGTTTATATGCCTTCGGGAAACAATTCTGTGTGTGAGTGTATGTATTTGGGAAAAGACTTTAATATCTTTATATTGATCTTACTGCCAGTTGATCTGCTTATTCAGTCAAATAGCGGTAACATTATTACCTATTGCTACCTCTGCTATGAGAACCCAAATAGGCTTATCGGAGCCTGGAATTGCCATAATATTAACCTCTTGTTTCTCTTCAAATATAATGAAAGATGGCAAAAATAAAACAGTCTTGTAAAATGATCCTTTTTTCTACTGTATTTCATTACGGCAAAGAAAAATTTTAAAGGCATTTTTCAAAAGGCTATAATATATTTCACCTAAATAAATCCCTCTATTCAAAGATGTGTATATACAGCATATGTATTTATGTAAAAGCAGCATTTTTGTTTATGTCTGTGTATACAATATCCTTACCTCTCTTCATTATAGGATAGAATGTAAATCTAGGAAATCCTCTCAAAGGGGATTATCTTTTAACGTATTTGAGTCCATTTTAAGAAAATAAACCACAAAACTTGATTAAATTACCAACTTTATTTGATTTTGTTTATTTTTAATGAATTCTTTTGTGATTTTTGTCTGGATAAAATTCAGGCTGCATACTCTACCTTTTGGAACCTACCCATCAACAAATTGCAAACTTCTGTAACTTCTACCATTTTGAAATTATCTTCCTTTGTTAAATTTTTTACAAAATCACCCCACAAAAATCAAGAAAATATCATCTAAAATGGACTCCATATAACTTCTGTACTTATATTTGTTAGTGCAAATAGATCTGGGAACAAACAGATTCCCAGTGTAAACTTAAGTGCTCTTATTAAAAACGTGTGTTTCTGTTAGTTTGAGGTCTTGTCTGTTTACTCACCACTATTTTCCCAGACTCTGGAATAAAATATACGAGTAGAAGAAGAAGAAATACTAGGTCTTCATAAAATCATAGGAAAGGGTGGGCTTTTGAGTTGTCATTGCCATTGTAGCATCAACATAAGTGTCTATTGTTGAGCCGTATTTTATACTTACCATATGCCTTTGTGTACAAGATGGTCCTTATAAAAAACATATGGGAGATGAAAAATAAAAGACACTCAGAATGTAACTATTTTACTGATGAGGAACTTAACAGATGGCATAATTAGGCTAGAACTTCTGAGCTGTGATTCACCACACTTTTCATTATACTGCCTCTCAATAGATATCCGCTCTAGGCGGTGATCAAATAAAGCATAACATCTACTATATTTCCAGGGAGAGATGTTGTTGACCTTCTATTTATGGTATAGTCCAATGTTTAATCATCTTCATTGGTCAATAATTTACTTTATAATTTAATCAAATTATTTGACTGAAATTTAAGTCCATTTCTCCATCAGAAGACTCATGCATTAATGACAGAAAGTGAATTATATTTTCCACACAATAACTTTCTATATACTTAAAACATTTAAAAGCAATTTCTTAGACTTTTTATCTCTCTTCCAAGCTTCTTTAATATTTTTTTGTGGGACGTTCACTAGTTTCTTGCAGTAATTTTTTGGTTCATTCAACTAGCTATCTTTTTTTCCCGGTTCTACTCTACCTTCGGTTTTTGCATTTCCAATGTACTTTATACACTTCTTTCAAGCTCCATTCAGTACCATTTCATATTTAAAACCTTATTTTAAAGAATATTTATTTATTTTTAGAGAGAGAGAGAGCGTGCTCAAGCATGGGGGGGTGGTGGTGGAGGGAGGAGCAGAGGGAGAGGGAGAGAAAGTCTCAGGCAGGGCTCCGTCTCAGAACTCTGAGATCGTGACCTGAGCCCAAGTCAAGAGTCAGAGGCTTAACCGACTGAGCCGCCTAGGCACCCCTCATTTTCAAAATCTTAATTGACTTTCTATAGCATGCAGAAATGCATCTTTAGCCTAGTGTTCAAAACTTTAAATGATTTAATTCAACTATCCTTGCAACGTTATTTTTCTCTACTCCTATTGGTAACTTCTGTGTAGTTGAACTTCCGCCTGAACTAGGATGGACCTATGGAGTTGTGGTTTTATCATGATAGTCTATGTCTCTGATGATATAGTGACTGTTGCTTTGATTTCGTAGATTCCCTGAAAGAGTCTCAGACACTCCCCGAGTGATCTTTATGGAGCATACTCCAAGAAACATTAATGTAGCGAGTAAGAGTTTAAGCCCTTCCCCACTGTCTATGTGTGTAGACAAATTTTCTTCACTTCTAGCTTTATGATCCTGGGCAAGTTATTAAATGTATGCCTCAGTGCGCTCTTCTCTAAAATGGAATTAATAATAGTATCTATTTCTTAGAGATGTTTTGAGGATTAAATAAATTAATGCTGGTTTGCAATTACAATAGTGCCTACACAGGGATTAGTTAACCTTTGTGATAAGGAAAATGTTTTTTTCTCTACCTTCTTCTATTTCTGGTTTTCAATGTCTCTTCTTATCCAAATTAATATTTATTTGTTTTAAAGAGACATAAGTATAGAATATCTTTTAGCTTGACCAAGTCTTTCGGCAGTGTTAATCTTTTTTTTGTTCATTTAAGTATAGCTAAATTATCCATAGGTATTTCAATGGGTACCGAGAAAAATAAGAACAAGTTCTAAATTTTTTCTTAACCTCTAAAATTTAATTCATTCCATGTCTATGCATCAGTCCTCTCTTTCCTTCAGCAACTTGTCAGTTTAACTTAATATTTCCCTTCTCAGTAGGCTAAGAGAACAAAAACAAGTCTAGAATGAATTCATTCATTCATTTATCACGAACCTATTGTGCACATGCCAGGCATTCTGCTAAGCTCAAGTATATGATATTATAATCTAGTAGAGAAGGACATACATCAAACCAGTCAGCAATAAAAAGGTTATGATTAAAAAATGCAGAAGATCTGAAATACGCTTTCTCATTTTTTTTATGTCTTAGCTACTACTATTGTTAATTGGGATATAATTGACATACAACATTATATTAGTTACAGGAGTACATTATGATTTAACATATGTATATACTGTGAAATGATCACTACAATAAGTCTAGTTAATATCCATCACCATCACAGTTACAGTTTTTTTCTTATGATGAGAACTTCTAAGATCTACTCTCTCAGCAACTTTCAAATATATAATATACAGTATTGTTAAATATAGTCACTGTGCTATATATAGTACATCCCCAGAATGTACTCATTTTAATCTTATAATTAGAAGTTTGTATCTTTTGACCCCTTCAGCCACTTTTCCCAAACCCCCCTCCCCCAAATCTGGCAGCCACCAGAGTGGTTTCTCTGCATTTTTGAACTTAATTTCTTGTTTTTTAAATTTCACATATAAATGACATCATATGTTATCTGTCTCTCTTTGTCTGACTTATTTCACTTAGCTTAATACCTTCAGATTCCATCTATGTTGTCGCCAATGGCAGAATTTCCTTCTTTTATGGCTGCATAGTATTCCATCATATCAATCTATCTATCTATCATCTATCTACATATATATGGCATATACATTGTATATATATATAATGGGATATATTCCATTATATGTATATAAACACACAACCACATCTTCTTTTGAATATTACCTTTATGATATATTGAAGGCCTATATTTTTATTAATATTTTTATCTTCACTTTGTCATCTGTAAAATAATCAGTAAGAAATCACTGTGCAGAAAGGAGAAGCCATGGAAAGAACACTGATTGATCTGGGTTCTGGTTTCAATAAGATATTTTAGTGATATTTTAGTTTTAGTTTTCTTGATTGAAGAAGTAGGCAGTTGTCTAAAATCCCAGAACCATTATTCTCTTTGTTATTCTAAGAGTGAGCAAATCTTTCCATCAATTTTCACTTTTTTTTAAAGATTTTATTTATTTATTTGACACACAGAGAGATCACAAGGAGGCAGAGAGGGAGGCAGAGAGAGAGAGAGGGGGAAGCAGGCTCCCCGCTGAGCAGGGAGCCCGATTCTAGCCTTGATCCCAGGACCCAGAGATCATGACCTGAGCCAAAGGCAGAGGCTTCAACACACTGAGCCACCCAGGCGCCCAATTTTCACATGTTTGAAGGATAGAATTATTCTATTGCAGCCCCTTTATTTCATTACATTTCTTTCTTTTGACCTATCAGCCCACGAGACTACTAGTATTTTGAAGGCAGGCTGCTGAGCCCTCTTTATCATGTGTTTTCGTAATACTCAGTGCACGTTTCGTTTGAATCTTGAACGTACTTTTAAACTCTATTTGCTGTGGCAAATATTCAAAAAAAAAACTTTTCACTTTATTTTCTGGTTGAAACGCAGGGTGGAAACTATTTTCCTGGGGACAATGAAAACAAGAATGAGTGTTTTTACAAAGGTTAAATTTTAAGGAACAAGGGCTACCCATGGTTTGGACTTTTCACACTGAACAAAGGTTCCTCAGGCTTTAATCTTATTTATGTCCAGCAGATGGCACCAGTGCCTCAAAGAACAGCCCGTTTGAGGCAAAAACAATGGTATCAGAGAGTGCGCCCATTTAAAACTAAGCAGATGTCATTAAAATCCAGGAGAATATTACACAAATATTCAGACCTATCCAGTTAAATACAAAATGAAGTAGTTGGAGGAGTGTTTATCTTTTTAAAAAGTTTCTCCAAGTTTCCAGCTGTAATTCATGACAGTTACTCTGAGGGAGTAAAGACTGAAGAGAAAGAGACAAACAGGAACTGGGTGGGTGAGCTTTCAGCAGAAAAGCCTCCACCAAAGTCAGAACAATTTCTAAGATGCTCTCGGCTGTAACTTCTCTGCAAAATTTATAAAGATAATCACAAAAAAGCAATAAAGATTATTTAAATTCTCCTTTTTCTAAGTTTTCCTTTGTTTTTATTACACTTTGGTAGTTCACCAACTGTGTACAGCTATGAAAGAGAGCCATGCACTAGATCCTGCTGAAAATCAGAGAAGGAGAGCACTAGGCACTTGCAAAATTTAACCAGAGCAAATTAAGGTCTTTCAAAGGCTTCTTGGCATCAAAAGCCTTGCTTCATATTCTTAAAATCCTTCTTCCTGAATATTGTTGTGTTCCTTTTCCCAGTGGGGTGATTGACAGTTTTCCTTTTCTTTAAACTTTGGAATGAGCAAATGCTTACTCACAATTTCTTGAAATGTCATGTCTTTTCTTATAATTTTATTTTTTAAATCCCCTTCCTGCCTTTCTTTTTTCCTATGTGAAGACTGAGATATTATCTATATGTAACTTTTAATTATAATAGATTCATCATTTCTTGTATTCAATTGTCTAAATTTAACAGATTTTGTTAGTTGATTAAAATCAACAACTCTTATAAAAAACAGGACTTCCTAATAAACTGTAAGTATGTGATAGCATATTGTATTGACATATTATAATAACTATTCTTTATTCAATTAGATCAAATGAATCATTGCAGGAAGTGCATAGACATTTTGTTGCCTTTACCTAGACCTTCATATAGCACCTCTACTTAAGAGATTTAAGAGCTACTCCAAGAAGCTCTTTAGAAAGATTTTATCATTCTATCGTGCTTTCAATGAAATAATTATTAAGGATTAACATCTAAAAATATGCGTGGAAATGAGAGAAATTTATTCATTTTAAAATACAATAATTTAATAACGGTGTTACAAAAAAGAAACGGAATTCTCGAGTCTCAAAAGTGTAGTTTGCTGTGACTTCCCTGAAATTGCTGAGAGATGACTCTCATCCCCTGACTCTGTGACTCTGACTTGATGCCTCATCCATTTCCCACTTCCATCTGGTGTCATCAGCTTGACTACATAAAGAACAGAGAGAAGGGTGTTCAAGAATGAAGACCTTAGTGTAGGACAAAGAACCATACAATCTTGTATTGACGATTAAATCAAAATAGTCGGTGAGCGGATACAGTCATCGATGCGCAACGTGTAGTTAGACTTAAGTTTTCTTTAATGATTTCATTGTCATCAGAAAAAAAAATTACTGGTGATGGGTGTTTTTAAAGTATTTGGCCTTTTATTTGGCATTATGTATTCTGTCAGACTCAACCACATAGGCCCATATGCTTTATATGTTCCTTTAGGATCTTAAGGGTTTTCTGTTAATTTTCTTCAGCCTTGATTTCTTATGAGAATAGACATTTACTCATGAGTCCATTGTTTTAAAGAATCAGAATGGAGATCATAAAGAACGGGAACTTTTCTGTACTCTGCCTTACGCTATTCTCTGTGTGTTCAGTGGTAATGTGGAAAATACAAGAATTCAGTGGTTGGGCTACATGCAAGCAGTTACCCAGAGGTGGAGTGGTTATAGAAAGAAGTGGGGTGGCTAGGAGGCGCTGGAAATAACATTGGGAAATGTGGGTAGAGTCCATACAAATTTTGTGGGCTAGATAGAATTCTGGTGGTTGAAATGTTTTTTTCAAACTATTTTAAAAGTTAATTTACATTGTTTCCGGGAGTAAATCTCTACCCCCCTGTTGCATCTCTCTCTTCCTGTCTTAAAAATGTCTTAAACATCATTTTTCTTCCTTCCACTGTCACTGATCTATTCAGAAGTTTTTATGATTTTTACCAACAATGGTGTAACATCGCGAACTAATATTGTTTTTCCGTATCTATTTTTAAAAGCAAGTAAGGTACTTCAGGACTGAGCATCTATCTTAAAATAATACTTAAGAAAAAACAAACAAATAAATCCAAAAACCTTACCATCTGGGGTATGCTATATTTGCACGACAATCTTGGGCAGTAAATAAAAATCTGGTCCGTTTGAAAGTATCTTTGCTCAGAGGCGCATCCTATCAAATGGGGCTGTTTTATAGTCTACCTTGTATTTCACTGCTTGCGAACTCTGTGAGCAAACAGAATTTGTTCACAGGGTGAAACACATATTTATGGTCCTGAATAAACTGCTCAGACTCAAAAACTATTTGTGTGACAGTGCTAGACACAGGGATTCTGCAGCCCAATGGGATGGTTGCAGCCCACATTTGCATATCAATGCGCAGACTCCTTTTAGGAATACTGCTGCTTCCTGACAATGCTGTTGTCTGAGGTCTGGGGGAAAGAAAACCCATAAAAGTTTGGACTCACTTTTCAATGCCCTCGGTTCTTTTTTTGTGCTTTGGAAAACTGTGAAGCAGGGTCACCAAGTTCCATTCTCCATCGTTTTATTATGTTTTCAATGAAGCGATTGAACCTGCCCAGAACCCAGACGGACAGACATCACAAGGCCACTTTGTGGAAAGGCAGCTTCTTTAGAACCTGGAAGCTGAGGCTCGTCTTCCGTGTTTATGGATTTGGGGCCAGCGCGTCGTTCCCTTCGTTCAAAGAACCAAAGGGACCAAAACCCTTAAGCAAAATACTTAGAACCCTTTTGCCTGGAGGAAAAAAAATTTTAAAAGAATTAAATAAAGAGTTCTTTTAGCCATGGAGAAGCCAACCTAAGAATGTCATAGTTGTTTGAAAACCAGGCCACGGATGTGGAGGGGATTTTATAAGGTGACGTCATTTTCTACCTGGCTGACAACCTAATGGCAGGCGGTCCCAGTCTTTGAAATAGAATCAAACACAGCCTGTTCATAGTTTTGCTGAAGTTTAATTCAGAGAGAGTCCTTTCTTTTCTTTTCTTTTTGGAGAAAATATTTCTTATTTTTAATTTTTGTCTGATAGTTCGTTGGTCCTCCTGATGGAAATTTTAGTAGAAAGTTTTACCATATATTTTGTGCTGTAGTCGACTTAGTTAATTGCAAAGCACTAAAGAAACGAAGATGAAAGGAAGGACATGTTTTTGCACTAGTGCCTTTGCTCACTAGTGTGGATTTGAAGACATCTTGTGAGGGTGAGTGCTCGGGTGGCAGATGGCAGGTTGAGCAGTATTTCTTATTCACATTTTGACTCGTGATAAATTGAACACACAACTACACAGTATTGTGTATTATAAAAAAATCCCTTTTCAAATGTACTCCATTTTAACAATTATGGATACTGGTTTGCCTTGCGATTTTGTCATTAATTTGCTTTTTCTATGTAATCCAGAATATTTCTTCTGAATGTTCTTTTATAGCAGCCTTAAGAATGATTTGTACTTTATAAAATTGTCCTGAATATAGGTAGTGCTCTGTTAACAATATTTCAATTGCTTTGCCCAGAGCTCTGAACAATTTTCTGATTTACCTCCTATTACCTGTCTTACTACTTCTCAGCTTCAGAGGAAGAAAACCAAAAATCCATTTGATAAAAGACCCTTCACCTCTGTAACCATGTACATAGCTCCAAAAGTTATCATTTTGGCCCAAATTCTATTTCAGTTACTAAGTTTTCCGTTTGCTATTTCCATTGGTTGTTATACTTATCACAAACTAAATACTACAGATTATTTTCCTGTGGTGTTTATATCTTCTTATGTCCAAAAATTCTTTGACATTCCTCTTCAAAATAATGTGTGAAGAACTTAATCCCTTCTAATGAATAGAATGTGGCAGAAGTGACATGTGTGACTTTTTTAAAAAATATTTTATTTATTTATTTGAGAGAGAGAGAGATAGAGACAGAGCCCCGGCGGGGGGGAGGGGAGGAGCAGAGAGAGAGGGAGAAGCAGACACCCCGCTGAGCGCGGAGCCCCATATGACGTGTGTGACTTCTAAGGCTAGTCCTAAAAGACTTTTGCTTCTGCTTAGCTTCCTCTTAGCTCACTCACTCAAGGATGAACTAGCATATTGTGAGGACAGTCTTCACAATCCATGTGGAGGTGAACTGAGGGCTTGCGATCACAACCAGCAGCAATGTGCCAGCCGTGTGTGTGTGTGTGTGTGTGTGTGTGTGTGTGTGTGTGTGTGTGTGTGTGTGTGTGTGTGAGCTAGCCGGGAAGGGGATCTTCAGCTTCCATCAGCCTTTAGTTGGTAGCCCTAGCTGACATCTGTCTGATGCAAGCCCATGAGAGACCCTGAGCCAGAACCATCAAGTTAAGTTGTTTCAGAATTCCCAGCTTACAAAAATGATCTAAGACTGTAAATATTGTTATTTTATATCACAAAGTTTTGCGGTCATTGTTCGTGCAACAGTTGATAGCTAGTCCACCACTCTTCCCACGTTCACTTTTTTGCTGATATCTGAAGAATATTGAAATCTCATTTCTTGTTTTGATGTGATTTTGGTACCCTGACCTTCTTTAACATGTGATTGCCATGTAACCCCCAATTTAGTTCAAATTATCCCTTCCCAAATGGTTGCAATGTTAACCTTTTAACCAGTCTCCTGATTTCCTTCTTTAGTCTTTGTACTACACCTACAGATTACTTTTCTCTGAAACCTACATGGAAACCATACATTTCTTCTGCTCAAAAAAACTAGAATTTTCCCATTTGCCTTCCATGAATGAAACCTTGTGTTTGTTAGTGTGGTATATTCGATTCTTGTTCAGAATGATTCACCCCTCCTCCCTTGGTTTTGCTTTGATTTCATCTGAGATTTGTTTTGGACTCATGGTGGGCAGGGCGTACTTTGCACTCCTTGATATTGGGAGCCGCCACGTGACTGACTTTGCAATAGAATTGTAGCACAACAACCACGGGTCGGCATGAATGCAGTTAGGTTGCTGGGTTTGCCGCGTTGCATTTCTGCCACTCCCGTGAGAGGCCAGTGGCCCAGCTAGACTGTGGATCCAGGGAGGATGAGAGAAATGTGGAGCAGACGCGAGCCCGACACAAGGCGGAGAGCCCAGGCTGGTCATATCTGTAGCTTGAAACAGAGCTCCCTACCTATGCCCCGTCTAGATCGGTCAACACTCAGCCAACCCAGTGAGAATAAATGCTTGTTTCAAGCCACTGAGATTTTGAAGTGGTTTATTATGAAGGAAGCTCTGTTAACTTAACTCCATCTCATCTTGTCAAGTATATCATTTGTTCCTGTTTATGACTCCCTGTCTGTTTCATTTCCTAAACACACTTGCCCATTCCTGTTGACACAACTTTTCCATTTTTTCACAAATCCTTTAAGGACTTTTCAATGATAGTATTTGCTAAGTTACAAATAACTTACTCAGCTACAGTATTATCACTTTTATGACAGCCTGGTAGAAGCAATATTATTTTCACTTTAAAGGTGAGAAAGTTGTGCCTTCAGAAGGTTTTAAATCTTCTCCAAATTCACATGGTAAATAAATCAGAATGGGATTTAAGTTCAGAGCTGCGTGATTCAAAAATCAATACTCATAACTAAGATTCTGTATTCTTATTTTAGCCCCAATGCTTTCTTTTTGACAACTCTGGTCCCTAAATTATGCTAACAGTTTTCAACTCCAAATACACTTAATTTTTCCCGCACTAATAATTTCTATAATCATTTTGAATGTTTTTTTCTTTAGCATTTTGTAGTTAATATTGCACATTATGATCTTTTATTCTATTCAGTTCTCACAATCTCTTTTTGAAGAATGAATATTTTCTCCATGAGGAAAATGAGAATCAAAGGTTGAATAATTCGGTCCTGGTCAATCAGCTATATATGGTAGAGTCAAAAGAGAGTTATGATGGCTGAATTAAGTTTCCCTCCTGCTCCCCAAATTCAAATGTGGAAGCCCTAATCCTCAATGTGATGGTATTTGGAGATGGAGCCTTCTGTGAGGTAATTAAGGTTAAATGAGGTCAAAGGGTAGGGCTCTACCCTCATAGAACTGGTGTCCTTAAAAGAAGAGACACCAGACCTCACTCTCCCTGTGTGCATAGAGGAAATGCCATGTGAAGACACAACAAAAAGGTGGCTGTTTACAGGTCAAAGAGAGACGTCTCATCAGAAATAAGCCCTGATGTCACTTTGCTCTTGGACGTCTAGCCTCCAGAACTGCAAGAAAATAAGTTTCTGTCGTTCGAGCCATCCAGTCTGTGATATTCTGTTTTAGCAGCCCAAACAGCCTTATATCAGAGCTGAGGGCTGCCCTCCCCTTGTCTCTGTCCTTATCTTCTTACATTTGTTCTATGTTATTTTTATCATTAGCTCTCAGAGGACAGTGACAATAGTTTTGTATCCTCTCCCATGTATTATTTATATAGTACATCCTTAGATATTTCATGGGCTTACAGCACATTTAAAAGTGCTGAGGTCTGGGTGCCTGAGTGGCTCAGTCAGTTAAGAGTCTGCCTTCGGCTCAGGTCATGATCCCAGGATCCTAGGATGGAGACCCACATGGGGCTCCCAGTTCAGTGGGGAGTCTGCTTCTCCCTCTGCCCCTCCCCCTGCTCGTGCTCTCTCTCTCA
The DNA here is from genome assembly GCA_002007465.1 of Ailurus styani. Taxonomy (NCBI): domain Eukaryota; kingdom Metazoa; phylum Chordata; class Mammalia; order Carnivora; family Ailuridae; genus Ailurus; species Ailurus styani. Next base: position 579,006 of record LNAC01000705.1, read on the forward strand.
AAAATAAATAAATAAAATCTTCTTAAAAACTGGTCAAAAACTTAAAAAAAATAAAATAAAAGTGGAGGAGGTCTAAGGTATCAACCTATCCTTTCACTTAATGCTGAACAGCTCCGATCCAGTGAGTTCCTAAGACTCAGCCAAAAGGGCTCTGCTATCAGTGAAAAGCAGAGTGGAATCCAGGTCCCACCTCCAGCCCCTGAGATACAATGTTCCAGTTACTTCATTAGTAGACATGGATATTGAATGCATCACCCTCACCAGTATTATCACCCCTTATTTTTATTACTCTTGTATGATGAACCCAAACTCCACAGAAGTTGAACAATTGAAATTACATCCTAACTAGAGTAAGAAAAATGGATACCACATGATACACCAAAAAGGAAACAGAAATCCAGGATTCTCAAGGAAAGTGTCAACTTTGCAAATATGCAAACATATTTAGCAAACACATTTTTTATTTCTTAATGACTTATTAAGTGAAAAATTTTAAAGTGTTATATTTGTATGTGTGAGAGTGAAAAATATAAAAATGTTTATGTGGTTAATCTAATGGCACATAATGTCCTAGGTTTTATTTTCCAGAAGGGGAAACCAAACACGGGAGCTATGTCAGGGGCACATACATATGTCCCCCCTTCTATTAAATCAAGCTGGTCAGATGGTTTGGCGCTCTGTGGTAGGTACAAAATGTGTAAATGACTGGAGTTGGAGTGGAAATCATCAAGACCCCTGTAAAGATGATGAGAGGATCTTTTGCTATTATCAAGAGCTATTTTAAATACTAACTCAAAAGGATGCCAACTAGTGGCCTTGTTGATAGTCTCAGTAGAGAAGGAAATGATTAAATTAACATGAAGCTTCAAATCCATTCCCACTTGGTAGAGAGGTCTGAAATTGATCATCATGGTGGCATGTGAAAACTTGCACAGCGGCGGTTGGTGATGCCTTTGTTTAATGGATAAACAACACTCACAAGTTGATAGTGCAGTGTCTCATGCTTACTCAGTTATGCATCCAAAATTTAGACAAATAAGTTAAATCACAACATTTCAGACTTTCTCTCTAATTCAAAGATGAGGATTGAAACACGTTGTATGCAAAGCCATCAGAAAGGTGGAAAGGGGGAGTAGAAGGGGCACTGGAAAGAGAGGCAGGTCACTGGGACCCAACCTCATTGCATTCTCTTGATGCATTCTGTGGTCCACAAAGAGTCCATTGGCCATATGGAATCTATTTTCCTTATCGTACAATGTGCACGATGCAGTCCTTGCTCACTGAAGAGTAGTGTGGTGAAGATCATATCTAAGAATACCATTTACTTTTGTATGATCTTTTGTAGTTCCTGTAATCCTTCCTGTCTGGTTTTTTTTTCTTATAGAAACATAATGAATTAAGAAAGGCAGTAATTTGTTTTTCCCATTTCAGTGATAGAGAGGCTCAGAGGTTTTATGTACTCAAGGTAAGGAATTGAGAATAGAGACTCTTTGTCCCAGTCATTTAATCGTGCTCTCTGGCCAAATGCGCAGGTGAATGCTATGTGTATGAAGGAGAAATATTATGCCACGACAGCTCTGATTTTTAAAGTTGTCTATTGACAATCTAGGTTATAACACTGGGCTTACTTTAAGGAGTATAGAATATAATTTATTTTTTTTCTTACCCCAGTTTTGATTGAGTAGATTACTGAATTTATGTTTCATTTTCCACATCCATAAAATGGGTATAGAAATATGTAACAAATGAAAGGTTGTGGTAATTAAATGTATTAAATGATAAAAATGCTTACAACTTAGTATATGTTAAGGATTCAATAAACACAATCATTTTTATTGTTGAAATTAGATAAAGAAAAATTAGATGCGTATAGGATGGGTTTTAACTGTGGGAAACCACTTGTAACTGAATAAGTCCTTCAGGGTAGTTATGTGAAACTGCCTTTACATTCCTGTGACTGGTTGCTGTGAAGACAGCCCTGTGTAGGGGATGGTAGTGACTCACTGGACAAAGGGTCCAGAGGTTAAGGTCCTGACTGCACTTTTTTTTTTTTTTTTGACAGAGAGAGAGAGAGAGATCACAAGTAGGCAGAGAGGCAGGCAGAGAGAGAGGAGGAAGCAGGCTCCCCGCTGAGCAGGGAGCCTAAAGCAGGCGATCCCTGGAAGGTGAGATCGTGACCTGAGCGGAAGGCAGAGGCTTTAACCCACTGAGCCACCCAGGCGCCCTCCTGATTGCATTTTGTCACTGATTCCTTTTTTATCAGAGAGAGACATAGACAGAGACAGACAGAGTGAGAGGGAGAGAGCACATGAGCATGAGCAGGGGGAGGGGCAGAAGCAGGCTCCCTACTGAGCAGGGAGTCACAGTGCAGGGCTCAATCCCAAGATTCTGGGGTCATGACCTGAACTGAAGACAGACACTTAACCAACTGAGTCACTCAGGCACTTCCTTGTCACTGATTTTTTAACCTGCTTACTTTCTTATCACAGCCTTGATTTCTTTGTATACAAAATAACACTTGATTTTGTATTTGCCTTATTTAAGATTTAGGCACTGATTCATTCACTTATGAAACAAAGAGGCAATCTGCTATAAGTTAAAGAGACAAAGATTAAAAAGAAATAATCCTTGACCTCATGGATCTTAAAATCTCGTAAAGGAAGTTAAATCTGTAAAGTGAAAATTATAGGAAAGTGTTATATATATACTAGAATTGAGATGTGTGTTAACCGTAGCAGTGAAATAGAGTTAGAAGCAGAGATCCTTACTTTCTTTCAGTAACACAGTGTGAAGATAACTTCAGGGTTGGTCTCTGAGGAAAGTGACATTTGAATCTTAAAGAACAGAGATGTAAGGAGGGACTTACAAAGGTGCCAGCGTGTAAAACTTTACAAAGACTTAAAAGTCAAGATCCATAGTTTTAGAATTCTGTAAAGATGTATTTATAATGTTTTCCTAAAGATTCACCAAACCAAATTCAGAAATTAAAAATAAATTAGGGCAATCAGAGCGAACAAACAGGGGACTCAGATGAAATAAAGTTCAGAGCGATTAATGTATTTAATTATTTTTATTCATGTCTTTTGAATTCTCTATTGAAGAAAATATCCATTGGATTTCTGAAGTTTTCCTAAGATACATTTAAAACTATGATCATGCTCTGTCTGGGTGGCTCAGTCTGTTAAGGGCTGGGTCTTCATCTTGGCTCAGGTCATGATCCCAGTGTCCTGAGATTGTACCCCACATTGGGCTCTGAGCTCAGATTCTCTCTCTCCCTTTCCCTCTGCCCCTCCCCCTGCTCCCGTGCACATGTTCTCTCTCTCTAAAATAAATAAATCTTAAAAAGATAAAAAAAAATAAAACTATGACCATAATAACCAATGAACTAATTAAAAAATAACCTGTTGGGTGATGTGGATATTTAAAAATCAGTGAAATATATTTTGTCAAATAGCCATTTCCAGCCTGACTGGGGAGAGATGATATCTACATTTAAATACACAAACCACACATGCACACAATTATGCACACACATGAATTTACTGGATACCAAATAATCATTAATGATAACAGGTGTTTTTTAGGGTTTGGAAGAGGCATAATCAGCAAAGTCTTCCTGATGGAGAAGGGCTGTGTGCTGGGCTTTGAAGGATATGGTGCATTTCTGTTTCAGTAAAAGGACGGAGAGAACAGAGGAGAGCCATGGATAAATAAATATACAGAGATGGGAAAGTTCAAATCATAAAATAAGTTTGATTTAATCAGAAAATATGTTTGTACAGGAGTAGTGAGGGAGTTGAGGCCATATTATGTATCGATGGTCTTTAAATGCTTCACTAGTAATTCCGATGTTATCTTGTAAATAGTGGGGAATCATAGTAGGTGAATACATGAACTCATCAATAGTAGCTTCTTTTTAAAAATTAACTCTTGAGTTGCTCCTAGATGTACATAAGGAACACTCTATTATAATCCTTTAGGAACCCATTCTCTGTTACCTCTAGCAAGAGTGCTGTACATCTAAATGTTACTGGTGACTGATTCACACAGACTTAATATTATAATCTAGTTTTTATACTTTTTAAGGCACAAGATCAATGATGTCAGTGTCCATTACCTGTTCTGCACTTAAGGTGAAAACTTCTCAGCATAATTGGTTGATGAGGTGGACAAAATGAGATAGAATATAAGCAACTTCATCAAAACTGTACAGTCTTTCTTTACTCTTTCCTTCTAAGTATGGATTGATTTAGTACTTAATACGATATTTCAATATATATCATCAATGTGTATCATTAATTTATTATATATCCTCATCATTTTTGTTAGGTGCTGAGAATTCAGATATGAATTAGGCTTGACCTCAAAGGTACATGTGTTTATATAGAGCATAAGATATATCTATAACTTAAATGGAAGAAAGAACGGAATTGAAGAAGAATGGAAGAAAGAATGGTTCATGGAAGAAAGAGTGAGGGAATGGCTGTTCTACCATGTACATGACTTCACTCTGGACAGGATATTGACTGAGTCATCTGCTGTTATTTGTCCTCTCACCCAGAAAAACCTGACAAACACATATCCCTCTACCCCTCCTCCGTAGCCAGTCTTTTTGAGATGGTAGGTAGAAAATGACTGGCCTCCAAACATTCTTATTTGCAGTATGTAGAGAGTGCTTCATTCTATCATCTCAGCAGGGCAAAATGTTAACCATTTTCCAATATGCTATACATTTGTGCACACTACTGTGGGTCTTTGCCACAAAATCTCTCCATCTCGAGGTAGTGTCCTCTAAAGGAAAGAGGTGTTAACAGCTGCAGAAAACTTTAGAAGACTCCAAAGGATAGAGAAGTTGAAAAAGGACTTTCCCTATTCCCACTGAGAATCCTCAGAGGCAGCTCAGTGTGTCTAGGCAGAGAGGGCTGGGTTGGTCCCAGGGTCTTCTGTGTCATGGAAGCAGTGTGGGAGAGACCTAGCAGTGGGGGTGAGGAGGACAGGAAATGCAGGACTTCTGAGGGAGACCCTGGGGGAATTTTGGATGTCCCAGCAGATGCCCATAAGATATGATGCCATTGATCAAAAGCTATGAAACTAAGCTTGTAACATTTTTTTAATGTATGCCTGAATATGTAAATTGAAAACATCGTAACTGCTACATAGATCATGGGATCAAATGTTTTTTCCCTCGGCCTTCTCTATTAAGAAATTATCTCTGTCCCCTATATGTCTATTCCTTGTTTAAATCATTTCCGTGACACTTTTGGGGGGAGATTATAGTAGAGTAACTAATGCCACGTTTTTTGTTGTTGTTGTTGTTGTTTTAATAAGGTTGAAATCTTGTTGGATCATGTCACATTTACCTTGTTATATCCCCATCCCTTGTAGGGTCAAATACAGGATCTTGTACTTCTCACATAGTAGGTAGTTTGTATATAATATGCTTTGAAATTAACTGAATTTTAAAGAAAATACCATTTAGTTTGTATTCCAGAAAAGACCCTTTCATGTACCACATTATAGGGCAAAGTAGCACCACAGAGTTCTTTATCACATATGTGAATGAGATCCCACATAAACAAGACATTTAAGCAAAAGAACAAAAATATTAGGAAAATCCTGTCACTTACATAATGAGAGTTTTGTAGAGAATTTACCCTGAGTTCTGTAAAGCAGATGTTCAGTCTTGTGGATCCAAATAGGTATTCATTATGTCTCCAGAATGTCCTTTTCTTTATCCATCATTATAGAAGCTCTAATGATAGGGCACAATTTTAGGGAATACATAACCTTCCATGAAGATTCAGATTTCTACTTACAAAAAATTGTGTATGGAAAAGCCCTGGCTGTAATTCCTAAATAAACATCAAGAAAATGAACAGAGAAACTTTAGTATGAATCCTTTATCTCGAAGAACTTTCTTCTTATCCTGATCCTGGCTTCATTACAGTAGGTTGTTAGAGTAGTACTAGTCTTTCCTTTGTGATTTAATGCCATTCTCATAAAAATTCGTTTTGTCTGATTTATTAATTTCTCTTATGAGACTTGAAAAATCACTGAACTATATTTGTTTTCTTTATATTGGTAACCAACATCTCCATGAATCTGTATGAGACTGTCCCACAAGTCGATTTACCTTATACTGAAAAGATGAGATATTAATTCTTTCATGCATACAGCAAAATGTTAGAATAAGGTCTTTTTTGTAATTAAAGGTAACTATAACTATGAGGATATGATTATGAAATAAAATTTGGAAAGTCTCCTTGAGAAAATAAAAACTATTCACCCTATTAAAAATAATTTTTAAGGGCGCCTGGCTGGCTCCGTTGGTGGAGCATGTGACTTTTGATCTTGGGGTTGTAAGTTTGAGTCTCACTTTGGGTGTAGAGATTACTTAAAAAAATGATTTTTATATGCCTCAAATTATAAAACATTCATGATAAACATGAAATTCAAATTGCATTTTTACAATGAATTTGTTACTTTGAGAAGAAATATCTTTGTATCTAACTAAAGAATATGACAAACCTGAACTTTTATATTCTGGAACTAAAAGTCTTACTATTTGACATTTTTATGTATGTTTATACATTTTATATAAATATAGACATTTATAGAAATATAAATGTATTTCACTTTTCTCCCCATACATGTACTTACATATTTATATTTCTTTTCTGAAGTATTTGTATTCTCGACCCACCTCACACTTTAGGGATAGTAATAGTTCACTCAATAAAAACCAAAAACAAGCAAGTAGAACAATAGCACAAAATCCCTCTCTCTAGTCTAAGAACACATGGGCCATTTATATACATATTTTTTAAGTCTCTCTAAACACGGATCCCACGCATCACCGTAAGCAAGACAAATATTTTGGATGGAAGTAAATGCCTTTGCAGTGTCCTTACAAATTTATATTCCCATTAATACAGATATATGGGGAACAGAGTGTATTTTTAATTTCTTTTAGGAACATGACTGTATTTTCCTTCTCACAGCTAATGGTAAGATAGCATCACTATTGGGAGTTGAAGTTCACAAAAAAGAAAAAAAAAATAGTTCTTCAATGACCAAAGGTGATTTTCACAAATCGCATTTAGTGATTAATGTGATTAATCCTGCATTTAAAAGGAGTTAGAAAAGAAAAAGCAAGAACCCCTTACTTCTTTTGAACTACACTTCACTCCACAAACACTAATATCAAACAAAGAGTAGAGAGTCATGCGAAAAGACTATAAAGATAATCCTGTACAGGAACTTATATAGAATTATTTCCCATTAACTAATCACGGTCTTCATTAATGTAAATGAAACCTATTTTAGCTTCCAGGAATGTCATTGATTCTTTAAGGGATCTAAAAGAATAAAGAATGAATGTATAAGAATAGTAATATGATGATAATGTGAAATAATTATACATCTACCTAATTGCACAATATAGTGCAAAGTGTAATCAGCACTGTGAAGAGCAATTTAGTAATCATTAAAAATTCTTAGGTGTTCCCCTCATAGTCCAGTGATATAAAGCAAGTGTACATTTTATACTGATATCAGTCATCACTTTAAAATTGATTTTAAGTGTGTCTTACTGAGTACAAAATTGACTGTCTTTGATTTCACATAACTTTTAAATATGAAAATACTTTGGTATTATATCACCTATGATGTACTTAAATAACATGCTGTAGCCTTTCACAACTCAGCCTACTAATTTTTGTTTTCCTACATACAAACGGAAAAACGTCCTTTGAGTAAAATCCTTCATTAGCCCATAGGTCTCCTTTTGTTGATAAATCCCAGAGATATGCTAATTCCAGAAAAAGGGTAAGTAGACAAGAATCTTAATCACTAAACCACAAAATCTTTTATAGAATTGAATAACCTCCAGATGCTATCTTCTTTAGCCTTGTAAACGAATGTAAACATATTTCAGATTGTAGATGTTTCTTCCCTTTAACAAAGCCATTTTTACCTTTTAGTGGTCTACTCATAGCAAGCTAAATAAAATAATGTCTTCTTTTTTATACTCCAAGAGCACTAAAAATGAACAACAGCCTCTTTGCTAAGCTCGTCTACTGTATCTCCATCTCTGTAGGCATATTTCATTTAAAGGATTCCTTGTCTTCTGCGAACATGCACATTCAGTCCTGGCACGCAGTTAGGCCAGTGGCCATATATAACACTGTGGCATAGACTTGTGAGAGGAGAAAATATTGTTCTATTTGTTAGTACTACTTAAACTTTCATTTGCATACAAAATTACCTGGGGTGCTTGGTAAACTAGGACTGGGGTAAAGCCCGAGTGTCCCCTTTTCCAATAAACCTGAGGTGACCCAGTGCTGCTGGCCCAATGAACCTCACTTTGTTTGCCAGGCAAGATTGACATGATGTGTTTTCATCTTTTCTCTCAGATTAAATGAAAGCTTGAGGAAAGAAACCCAGTCCATCTTCATCTATTCTCCAGCAGGGCCAAGCACAGCACTAGGCATCTAGTGGGTGCTCGATAAATACATGTTGCTTCCCGGAAGATATATCAAGATTAAAGACTCATTGCTCTCTGGTGACCTGTTTTGTTTTCTCTCAAAATGCATCAACAAGGGACCCTCTTCTCAACTTGTAATTTGATCTGGTACAACTCAGAGTAGCAAATTGAAATGATAGGGCTGCACTAGAGGTCAGAGAACTGGGATGACAACGTTTCAACTGTTTTTTTGTTTTGTTTTGTTTTGTTCTGTTTTCTACCTCTCCCCTGCTTTCCCTGTCTAGCTAGAATGTATTGAAGGACTGGTGCCCTCTTCAGCTCGTGGAAAGAAAAGCACTGCACGGCCCAAAGTACTGAAGTCGTAAGTCTCTTTAAAGCAAAATAAGGGGCGAAACAGGAGGCTGAGGATAATGCCATGCAAGTTCTCTTTAATTTGATAGCATCAACAGATCATCACCCAGAGTTACACATGCATTGCTTTGACCTTCTAAGTTGTGAAATTTTTGGTTCTTGAGGCCATTTGTCCATAGTATTTTTTAGTTAAAATTGCTCCTAAGCATTTATGAATACTGAAGAAGTCACAGGTGTGTGGCTGTTGTATTTGGCTCCTAGATCATTAGGCATCCATTTTCAAGAGTGCACAGTGAAGGCATCCTGTGGGAGGCAAGGGCAGCTTCACTTCTCTGTGTGACAGGAAGATAACTCTGCTTAACATGTAAACAGTTTTCACATACTCTGTGCTTAGAAAATCATGTGGGTTTGATTTTTTTTCTAGTATTCCATATAAGTAATGGCTTCATTAAAGGATAAGAATCATTGAACATATATTAGCATCAAGTCTCAATATAAAGAGATTAAATGACGTTTCCCAGGCCAACACACTGGTTATTGACAAATTTATACTGGATCTCATCTCTGTATCCCTAAGTTACTTTACCAAGTTAGCTCATTCTTTCTTCCTATATATCGTATTTTTCCGGGAAGTAGTGAAGTTCTATAAAACGTTTGAAGATAACAAATATATTTTACTGTCAGACCGGAGACTAGAAAAACAATACTATACTGTTAAAAGCGTTACAACTTAGAGCAAACTTTAAAATTGACTTCTAGTTATGTTTAGAACCCTAAGGAGATAATGGCAAGTCATTCCTCTTTAGAAATATGTCATCATTAAGGGATAGAAAATAGTTCCCCATTCTAAAGAAGAGCTCTCCATAGGATTTGTTGAGCTTTCTATAGCTAAAGTTACTAAACAAAATAAATGACATCTCAGAATGTTCTGTTGTCTTTGGTTTCAAATAACGTATTTTATTATGTTTTTTCACTCCTGGCTACCATAAATGGCAGAAAGAAAACCTCTCTTTAAAAAAAATAGCACCTGGGCGCCTGAGTGGCTCAGTGGGTTAAAGCCTCTGCCTTCGGCTGAGGTCATGATCCCAGGGTCCTGGGATCGAGGCCCATATCAGGCTCTCTGCTCAGCAGGGAGCCTGCTTCCTCCTTTCTCTCTCTCTGCCTGCCTGCTTACTTGCAATCTCTTTCTCTGTCAAATAAATAAATAAAATCTTTAAAATAAATAAATAAATAAATAAATAAATAAATAAAATAAATAGCGCCTGTAAAACAAATCCTTGTGGATGTTGGGGTAAGTGTAAATTCAGGGTACAAGATATCTCTCTTGGCTTTAGGTACTTTCACAATTCTTGTCTTTATTAAACATGCATGATTTGAAAATACAAAGTTCAGGTCATGGGCTGAAAAGAATGAAATCACAAAGCTTGAAACACATTCCTGTTAATGGGGCTCTTTCTGAGAAACTTGCTTTTCATATCAGCTTTCTTTTTTTTTTTTTTTTAAAGATTTTATTTATTCATTTGACACACAGAGAGAGATATTACAAGTAGGCAGAGAGAGAGGAGAGAGGAGGAAGCAGGCGGCTCCCTGCCGAGCAGAGAGCCCGATGTGGGCCTCGATCCCAGGACCCTGGGATCATGACCTGAGCCGAAGGCAGCGGCTTTAACCCACTGAGCCACCCAGGCGCCCAGCTTTCTTTTTTCAATCACTCTATCCTGGCAATACTAATTCCAACTATTCTTTTCTTTATTGCTTTAAATGGAGAAAACAAAACAAAGAAAGCTTAATGAACTTGTCTTTTTTAAAAAGCTTTTACCAAAGTCAAAGTTTAAACAAGTGTATGAACTAGACAGAAGACGAACTTGACTTTAACGTGTTACTCATTAATTTGTAAAAATATAGCTCATTCAATGGTGTAATGTCAGAAGGTTGTATCTCTAGATGGTGTATCATTAATATATTTATTTTATATTACTTTTATCCATTTTCTTCAATCAGCATTCACTACTTTGTTATATAAAACAATAAAAAGTTTGTAAAAGATTAAATATACACATTTTTAAAAAAGATTTTATTTATTTATTTCACAGAGGGAGAGAGAACACAAGTAGGCTGAGAGGCAGGCAGAGAGAGAGGAGGAAGCAGGCTCCCTGCTGAGCAGAGAGCCCGATGTGGGCGATGTGGGCATGGATTCCAGGACTCTGAGATCATGACCTGAGCCGAAGGCAGAGGCTTTAACCCACTGAGCCACCCAGGCGTCCAATATATACATATTTTAAAATTATTTTTGTATAAGGGGAGATGATTCTTTTTATTTATTTATTTTTTTTAAAAGATTTTATTTATTTATTTGACAGAGCGAGAGATCACAAGTAGGCAGAGAGAGAGAGGAGGAAGCAGGCTCCCCGCTGAGCAGGGAGCCTGGTACGGTGCAGGCCTCGATCCCAGAACCCTGGGATCATGACCTGAGCAGAAGGCAGAGGCTTTAACCCACTGAGCCACCCAGGCACCTGAGACGATTCTTTTTATTTTTTATTTATTTATTTATTTATTTATTTATTTATTTATTTTTTGCTTTGTAATGCATGTGTTTTTATTTTTTATTTATTTTTTTTTTTAATTTTATTTTTATTATTTGCCCAAGGGGTACAGGTCTGTGAATCATCAGGCTTACATCTTTCACAGCCCTCACCAAAGCACAAACCCTCCCCAATGTCCATAATCCATCCACCCTATCCCTACCCTCCCACCCCCCAGTAACCCTCAGTTTGTTTTATGAGATTAGAAGTCTCTTATGGTTTGTCTCCTTCCCCATCCCATCTTGTTTCATTATTTTTCCCTCCCTACCCCCCACAGCCCCCCACCCTGCCCCTCAAGTTCCTCATATCAGAGAGATCATATGATAATTGTCTTTCTCTGATTGACTTATTTCGCTCAGCATAATACCCTCCAGTTCCATCCATGT
>LNAC01000705.1:592716-806649 GCA_002007465.1 Ailurus styani
AGGCAGAGAGGCAGGCAGAGAGAGAGGGGGAAGCAGGCTCCCTGCCGAGCAGGGAGCCCGATGCGGGCCTCGATCCCAGGACCCTGAGATCATGACCTGAGCTGAAAGCAGAGGCTTTAACCCACTGAGCCACCCAGGCGCCCGAGACGATTCTTTTTAAAGAGAGATTGCTTGACAGGGTCTTTGGGAATAGTGAGACTTCCCTATAGCATGTATTACAATAGGGGTGCCAAATTGTTCTTCAGAATTAAGGGGTGGAAATGTGGATTATCAGAGATTGTGTATAAGAGAGAGTAAGAAGTTTGGAAATGCTGGAGAAGAAGACAGGACAGGAGAGTCTGAGACAATGTAGCTAAGTCCAAAGGGCTAGGGAAGTATGGACAGTGAGAAGTCACCCATGCCTGGGACTGGCTAAGAACATACACATTTAATTTTAATGTTTGTCCTATGCTGTAAACCCCACCTTCCAGTCTCTCCATTCTTAAGTAAAGTTCTGTCTTGTATCAATGGCTTCGCAGGAGTGAAGGAATCAGAGCTATGACCGGTAGGGGCAAAGCTGCATAGCCCAAGGACAGCAGTAGCAGAGGTGAGATGCCACATATAAATCATTAAAGACTAAAATCATAAAACTGAAGAAAACGGAAGCAGGGGCTCCTGGTTAAGCATTATCCTTCGGCTCAGGTCATGATCCCAGGGTGCTGGGATCGAGTCCCACGTTGGGATCCCTGCTCAGCGGGGAGCCTGCTTCTCCCTCTCCCTCTTCCTGACCTTCCTCTTGCTTGAGCTATCTCTCTCTCTGTCAAGAAAGTAAATAAAATCTTTAAAAAAAAAAGAAAAGGAAACTGAAACAAGAGGAAACTGGGAGAAAAGCCTCACCAATAATTCTCAGCTACTGGAGTGGTTACTGGGTTTTTCACAGTACATGAGAAAAAGCCAAGTTGTATTTAAATATTAAAGAGAAGGGGATACTAAAGAGTTGGGGACACCCAGGTAGCTGTCTATGGAGGCCACACAATTTTAAGCCAACTTTAATTCATCTCTTAAATCTGTGATAGCTTCATATCTGTAAACATTAACTCCTCTACCAGATTATAATCTAATTGAGGGAGCAAATTAATTTATAATCTCTTAAATATCTACAATTGCTGACTTAGGGCAGGTGCTCAATAAATACCTGTTGGATGGCAGTAAATTAAGTTGAATTAAGAGACTTTTTTCATAATTACAAGGAAAGTTATCAAACATTATTGCTGATGTAAGAACACATATAGAGTCAACCATTTTAAAGCATGTATATTATTTTTTTAAAGACTTTCAGAAAATTATGTTGACGAGCACCTGGCTGGTTCAGTTGGCTAAGCAGCTGATTCTTGGTTTTGGCTCAGTTGTGATTTCAGGCATGAGATCAAGCCCTGTATCAGGCTTCTTGTTCAGTGCAGAGTCTGCTTAAGACTCTCTCCCTCTCCCTCTGCCCTCCCCACTGTCCTGTCTCTCTTTCCTCTCTAAAATAAATGATCACACTTTTTTTTTAAAAAAAAAAGGATATTATGTTGAAATTTCTGTGGAAAAACAAATGAAACTGTTATCAGAATTCATATAAAATAGACTGATCAGAAAGTATTTTCCCCTGTAATGAGTAGAGAATAATCATTAGAATTTTCATTTCTAGCTGTCTTCATTATGGTTCAGAGTTTGAATAAATCATGAACTAAGACTCTTCTGATGTTGTCTTTCTCTGAATGTTATACACCCAAACAAATTATATGTAAGGAAGGGTAAAAATTTATTTTATTCAACTTATAACCTATCCTTGTTTTCTTTTTTTTTCTTTTTTTTTTTTAAAGATTTTATTTATTTATTTGACACAGAGAGAAATTACAAGTAGGCAGAGAGGCAGGCAGAGAGAGAGGAGGAAGCAGGCTCCCTGCGGAGCGGAGAGCCCGATGCGGGCCTCGATCCCAGGACCCTGAGATCATGACCTGAGCCGAAGGCAGAGGCTTTAACCCACTGAGCCACCCAGGCGCCCTCCTTGTTTTCAACATAATAAATTAAGTCATTTAATATGTAAGAATACATAGTTAAAATATTTGAAAGCTTGTAACTCCTACCATTAAGAAGTCAGCCTGTCATTTTTCTTAAAGGTTTTATTTACTTATTTGACACAGAGATAAAAACTACAAGTAGGCAAAGTGACAGGCAGAGGGAGAGAGAGAGAGCAGCAGGCTCTCTGCTGAGCAGGGAGCCCGACAGAGGGCTCCATCCCAGGACCCTGGGATCATGACCTGAGCTGAAGGCAGATGCTTAACCTACTGAGCCACCCAGGGGCCCCTAGCCTGACATTTTTAAACTATGATTTAGGGTAGTAATATAATATATCTGATTTTATATAGGTATTAAAACTTATAGAGTATAACTTATATTTAGCCCCAAAGATCGTCTCAGTGAATATGTATCTGCTAGTGAGATCACTTTCAGAAAGGAAAATCAAAACTGAAGATGGTTGGAAAGTTTTTATTTTTAGAGTATGATGAGAGAAAGGTCATGTACTTTAACTTTTGTTTTCTCTCATGGCCTCTAAACTTGATTTAACTAGAAAAGTGGGGACTTTTGTAAAAAAACTTTTTTTTAAGGATTTTATTTTATTTACTCAGGGTTGGGGGGTAGTAACAAAGGGAGAGGAAAAACCAGACTTCACACAGAGTGTGGAGACTGACATACAGCTCGATCTCAGGACCCTGAGATCATGACCTGAGCTAAAACAAGAGTCAGATGCTCAACAGACTGAGCCACCCAAGTGTCCCTGTAAAAAATGAATTTGGTGAATGAATCTGAAGAAGTCAGATGTGATGGAGGTAATAGACTTTAGAGCGTTGTGCTTATTATGGGTGTTGAAGGGAGGAGGAGAGAAGCAGGTAAGTTGAAGGTAGGAGTTTCCAAGAGATTCAAAAAGGGGTCTTTCTCAGGAAATTCCATTTGAATGTCATGTCCAAGACATTTTGGACACATTCCCTGGAACTGCTAATTTGTATATAGTGCTCAAAAAATATCATCCATTTATTTATTTTTTATCTGAAAATAAATAATCAATTTGTGTTGAGAAGCACGAATTGCCAAAATACAAAAATATTAATTAGTAACTAAGTGCCAATAAAATTAATGCCCAATCAAATATCCCTCTTTTCGTAACACCTGTATTGGTGTTAATCCACATCTTTGTCAATCAGGGCCTTGAAGATTATCAGACATTTATGTAATTCAAGAATACAATTCAGTTTGATGGAAAAGTGAAAACACAAAAGAGCCACGCTTTCCAAAGTGATGTGGGAGAACTGCTTGACTGTCAAATGGCCCAGGAAACGTAAGGCTTAGATCTGAGGAGAGGAGCAACATGGTTTGTACATGATGGGCTTTCAACAAGAAGTGATTTGAGACCCATAAGATTAAGAGGTGAACCTGAAAAACAAATATGAGCATCTCTGCATCTGTGACATGAACTTTAAATCTGGAGGGTAGGATGTGTTAAAATACAATTTCCCTAGAAAATATATATTTCTCACACAGATCAAGGAACACTTGATTCATTATTTGTTCTAAAAATTAGTGCAAAATTGCAATTATGACATGAATTTTTTAAAGATACAAATTAAACCGACTTATTTTCATTATTCATTACGTCAATTTTTAAGACTAAAGCCTAATTCATCTCTCTTCATGATGTAATATAAGATTCTTCATCTCCATTTTTAGGCAGACTCACTTAAAATGATCTTTCTCTTTGTAGCACCAATTATCCTTGGATTCGTTTGTGCATTTTTCTGTTTTAGTTTCTTTTCTAGAGCATTGAGATAAAAATTGAATAAGAGATAAAAACAATTTCCTTTTGATTAAAATATATATATTAGATATTCTTTATTCTCTTTTTTTAAAGATTATATTCATTTATTTGACAGAGAGAGACACAGCAAGAGAGGGAACACAAGCAGGGGGAGTGGGAGACGGAGAAGCAGGCTTCCCGCCAAGCAGGGAGTCCTGATGCGGAGCTCCATCCCAGGATCCTGGGATCATGACCTGAGAGGCAAATGCTTAACAACTGAGCCACCCAGGTGCCCCACATATTCCTTATTCTTTATAATTCCTCTATCATAATAGAAAAGAATGTATTATGCTTAATGTTTGAGCTACAAGTCAGAATACATGAGTTTCAATCAATCATTTATTCATTTAGTTGTTGTCTGAGTAAGTGCTTACTGAACATGGGGTAGTCCTCGGTGGTTGGCAGTGAGCCAACACAATCCTACATGGCTCTTCCTCTTCATGCTCTTGGGCAAATTCCCCTGGCCTCTGACACTGCTCATCAGAGAAATGAAAGGAATCATTAAGTTTCTATCCAACTCTAACTTTCTGTTGTTCCATTTAACTCTGACAAAGTTCCTATTCTAAAATATGAAGATAATGAAAATATAGTATGGCTTCCCATACCCCCCAGTGCTTCTCTTCTGCATATTGGTAACTAGATTTTTTTCCCTCTTAAATACTATTTATTAATACACACTTCTGAAACCTGGACAGTTCACGTACTATATTAAATTTTATTAATCCTGGCAGATCTTTATTAGGTATATTGCTCTTGATTAACTTTTCACTTTGTTATAAGCAACGTGGGCTGATTACATGGGGTCATAACTATACTTGTGCCCCAAATGTCAAGTCAAGAAAGCGGCTTTTGGAACAAGTTGAGCCAAACAATGATCATGGTGTGTTTTGTGAATCTGGTGCAGAGCCTTAGAGGGTGAAATATTTTAATATCTCTAAAGATGTAAATCATCCCTTTACATTTTAAGCAACCTGTGTTTATTAAGAAATAGTAAAAATAAATAAAAATAAATAAAAAAATAGTCCAGGACTTTATAAATGTCTTCTTCATCCCATTACATCTGGAAGGTAAAACATGCTATCAGGATGTGATAGGTTTTTCTTGATCCTCTCTGATCTAGAGAAACTGTCATCTGATGTACCTTTTGTGCCTTTAAACATTAAAACAGCAAAAACAAGATCAAGAACTCAAACTGTAATTATGTCTAATTAAAACGCTTGCTATTCAAAGAAGACTTTCTACATACATGTGGTCAGCCAGGCATGTGACTTCCTCTTTCCAAGGCCAGCTTTTCCTTTGATTCTTTAAATCCCACCCCCCTCTGCCTCTTCCATGCTCAGTCCATCCAATATCCTGCCATGGGCTTTCATATTCAGTAGTACCTGCTTCATCTCCTATATTTTATCTGTTCACATTCACTCACAAGACTTCTTTCAAAAATGTCTTTTGCATCTTAAACACTACACAGAGTGTGTATCCATGAAAATAAAAATAATGACATGTGATCATAATAATCATTAACATTTCTGGGGCTTTTCACACATTACTTTGCATTATTCTCACAACAACATCTGTAGTAGGCATTGTTTGTATGCCCTGTCTACAGATAGAGACAGAGAGGAACTTGCTAGTAATGTGTGGAGTTGGCATTTGAACTTAGTTCTTGACACTGCAGAGCAGTGTGGTCTGGGCCCTTGATATAAGGAAGGAGACACAAAAACAGCCAAGTAGAATTCATGATCAGTTAAATAATGGAAATACTTACAAGAAATGATCATAGTCCAGAGCAGCTATAGATAAGATTTTACAGAAAAGGTGATGCTTACATTGAGTTTTGAATAAAGAATAGGACTTACAATAACGATTTTATAATTCCTCCCACAAAACTTTGAAATCATATTGAACTCCTGTAGTATACAGATTGTATGATGATTGGACCCAGTTAATGGCCTCCCTGTCTCCATACTCTTTGCTCTGTGACTTTTGCAGTCTTCTCTTGCCCTGATCACCAGCTTCACTGTGTGATTTTCTTGGGTCAGTGAGACCAAACGTGATGCAAACAGAGTCTTCAAAGCATTCTGCACATTTATGCTTATGCTTTTATTTCTTTGCCTTTCCCATGAGGACATACCCGCACCAGTCAGCTGCTGAGAAGGACAGAATCAGCCTTGTCCCAGCTAGGATCCCAGATGAAGGAGAGAGACTGGCAGATCAACAGATGCCCGAGTCACTCTCCCTTTCCCTCCATCAGCCTAGCTCAGGTAGTTGAGCTCTCTAACCAGCCCATGAACACATGACCAAAAATAAATGTTTTCTGTTTATTGTACATCACTGAGGTTTTATGATTCTTGATACACAGGATTATGGTGGTGAGAGATGATAGATATAACTCTTGTCTGTAACTCATCTCCCAAATCTAAGTTAGTAGTCCAGTGACAACCATTGTACTTCTGTAATATCACCTCATGCACATTTCTGTCCTTTTCAATTATCATTACAACTATTCTAGATATATTCCTCATTGCCAGGATATCGGGCTATTGTAATAGCCTACTATCTTGTCTCCAAATCTTTCCCCTTTTCACCGTAACCTACACAAAAGTGATTAGGCATTTTGCTTAAAACAGAGTCCTGCTATAGTCACTTACCTCCTCAAAAGCCTTCAATGGTTTCCGTATTTCCCAAACAGCAAAATCCTTGGCATTCAATCTCTCCACACCCATCATCTAGTTGCACACCTACTTCTAGCTCCCCCTTCATTCTCCTTTTCCCTTATCATGCTTTGCTTCTCCTCTCTGCTCTCTGACATTTATCCAAATGCAGTTCCCTCCATCTAGAATTCCCTGCACTCTGTTGCAGACCTCTAAACCTTACCATTCCTGCATACCTTACGAAGTTATGTCTTTTCCCCAGGAAACTTTCCCTGATTCCCAAATGGAGTCTTCCTCACATCTTTATCTCACTTATAGGATTTGAGCACTTACTCTTAACCACTCATTTGGGTATAGGACTTGTGTTTACCACCATATTTGTTTCCTGTGGTGGCCAAAACAAAGTACCACAAACTGGGTGCCTTAACAGCAGAACATATTCTTTCACACTCCTGGAGGCCAGAAGTCCAAAATCAAGATGTTGGCGGGGCCATGTTCCCTGTGAAGCCTCTTGGCTGGAGGAGGGGGGTAGTCATCTGTCCTTGCCTCTTCCAGCTTATAGAAGCTCCAGGTATTCCTAGCTGTGGTGACATAACTCCAATCTCTGCCACTGTCTTTAGATGGTGTTCTCCTGTCTGTGTGCTTCTGCTTTCCCTTGGTGTTCTCCCTGTGTGTATGTGTCCAAACATCCTCCTCGGCAGGACACCAGTCACATTGGATTAGGGCTCACCCTCATGACTTCATTTTAGCTTGATTACATCTGCAAAGTCCCTATGTCCAAATAAAATCACATTACTAGATACTGGGGGTTAGGATTTTAACATATCTTTTTGGTGGTGGTGGTTGGGGGACACAATTTGACTCATATATCAGTACACTTGAGGGCAAGCACTAAGCCCTTTTTCATCTTTACCTTTGTACCACTCTGGCTAGTAAAGTTTTCCTTGGGCAGAGTGCCTCTTTACTTTGTACCTGCTTTGCACATAACATTTGCTCATTGTTCAACTTTATGCTGAACTGAATCAAATTATTTACCTAAACATATTTGGAAAGATCATAAGAAATATCCCAAGGTTGCCAAGAAGGATTTAGTAAACATCAATAATATGTGAGGTGTTATAAAGCCTCAAACATGAGGGTGGTTATTAATCAACACATTTTAAAAATCTCAATTTGGCAGAGAAGAAAGTCCCAAACATGCCACCAGAGACTGGCAAATTCAATTTGGGGAGGTCTGAGTGAGGGAAGAAAATAATTATCAGTTGAATATACTTTCAGATGGGTAAATAAATTAGCTAATTTGGAAAATTAGATTGAAACTATTGTATTCTCTTCAGTTTTTAAGTAGTAAAAATTAAAAGAGGACATTGAGTCCTATCATACCCAGAAAGTACTCACATGGGGATCAAAGCAATGAGGTTATAAAACTCAAAATATCCAATAAAGAGTAGCCAATGCACCTGTTAGAGTCAAGGGATATGAAGACTCACTAATCTTTCCAGTCAAGCTATCTTCTTGGGAAGAGCAACAGTGGTGGCACCACCTCTGTAAGCAAAGGCCAAGAAAATGGTGTCTAGATGTCACAAGACAAATCAGAATAAGTGCATATTTTCCATATTCCAAACTGTCACCACAGGAGGATGGACAACTCAAACGGCACTGCCCCCAGGAAGCTGTTGGTTCAAAGATGGCCGCACAGAGGGCAGGGCTGAGAGTTTGGTTAACACACAGGGTCTTGGCTTGCAAAATTAAATTTGCTTCAGGTTACCAGTTGGACAACTGGCTCTCCTCAACCAGCATGTTCATGGGAGTTTTGTTGAAAGGAGACTGAGTAGGTGAGGATATGATATGTGAAACTAGAAACTGTAAAGAAAAAATGATACAGTTTAGTGGGGGGAGCACATATTTAGACTAGTATTTGGGTCTGGGATCGTCACTTGTGAACAACAACCATGAGCAAGGGCCTTTGTCTCTCTGAACCCCACTCATCTCATTTGTAGACTGGAGACAGCACTACTTTGTAGGAATGGGATTAGAATTCAGGGAAAATATGCATTTAGAATGCTTAACTCTTGGAAGGCATGCAATAAATAACTACTATTACCATTATCATTCTATTGGAAACAAAAAAGCCAAGGCATTTATCTATCTATCTATCTATCTATCTATCTATCTATCTATCTATCTATTGTGGAACAATGCTGACATATTTTTATAATTTAGGTCCACATTTTAGAGTAAACAGGCATGACGATTGACAGTTACTGGTTTTACGTGTGAAGTAGAGATGACTTTTTCCTTTAACTGACATGCATGTTGAATAGAAATTTGGACCTTCAAGTTAAAAAAAAATAATTATATTGAAATCACAGAAGTAAATAATAGCAGCAGCTAGAGGTACAAATTCAAATTATTCAGGATCACAAATGAGAAGACTAGCTCACTTAGATGATGCTTATTGTGTGTCAGACTTTGCTTCTAAGACCTTTATATACATTCATATATGACTCACTCAAATTCAGCATAAGCTTAATTAGTTTAATATACAACTTCTGGGGAGATCTAGCAAGCATATTTGATGAACTGGAAAGTATGTTCTGGGTTCTGTGTTTGTTCAACCTGGAAGTTTGCTACTAGATCTGGGCTTGTCAAACTTACTCTGTAAATGACCAGACGGTAAATATTTTGGGCTGTGTTGGTTATATAGTCTAACTATGTAACCATGCCATTGTGGCATAAAAGCTACTTTTCATAAACAAATATGTGTGGCTCTTTTCCAAAAAAATTTTATTTGGGGACATTGAAATTTGAATTTTATACAATTTTCAAATGTCACAATATATTCTTTTGATTTATTTTCAACCGTTTGAAGATATTTTTTAAAAAGTTCTAGTTGGTGAGTGGTAACAAAAAAAGCAGCCATAAGCTGGATTTGATCTGCGAGACATCTTTTGACAAATCCTGTGTTAAATAAGCAAACATGGATATGCTAACTAATCACTTCTGGAAAAGACTAAATTACACAACCCAAAGTAGCACAACTTTTTCTCAGGTGTCACTCTTCTCCTTTGCCTCTGTAATCATGGAGCTTATGGAATTGCTTCTGTATCTGGTTACACACCGGATCTACTCAAGTTAGTCTTTCATAGATGAAGGGAGAATGAAATTCGGAGCCCCAAATACATACATGTAGAAATGTCAATTTCAGTACAAATATGTCTCTATAACAGAACTTTCTTGATACCTCAAAAATCCTTTCTACAGGCGTTGAACATTCAGTCCTGAGCAGGTCAGGATTTTCCCTCTGCCTCTTCTCCCAGCTCTCTCCAGCTAAATTCTGGAAGACTACATAGCACTAAGGCAAAGCACCACATGTAGTGCTTAGTCCTCTTGTGGCATCTATCCATGCTTGCTTCTGTTCAAATGTCATGGTCTGTGGTTCAATGATCGTCCATGGTCATTGTCAACTCTCCATGATGACATGTCAGACATCTCATTTCCTATCTCGTCTGTAGTGATAGCTGTGATTGTTTCTATGTCCTCTTCATCTGAACTTTGAGGCTTCTTCAAGTTCATCACTCTTTCTCATTTAAATTGCATACCCACTCTGGGCTTGTGAGGCGTTGAACTGCTCTACAACACTACATGCAGACTGTGACAAACTCAGCATTTCTGTCCCCAGCACTGTCATCTGTGCAGCCATCTCTGTATGAAAGCTTGCACACTGTTTGTGGGTGGGAGTCTTGCAAGTCTGCCACCTTCAGAGTTCATAATGGGAAGTTGGGCACATACTTTTGGACCCCCAACCTACAGAGGGCTCTGTTGCCCTGTGGTCCTTGCCTCTTCTTGGAGCCCACATCATCCTCTCACGTGATTCTCCTCAAGTTCAACTTCACTCCAGTTCAGAGGGATTCTTTTTTTAATCACTGGAATAGCAAAAGTCTGCTCTTGTATCTCATGAATTCTTCCAAGTATGTTCTTTTTGGCAATAACTTTGGGCTTTGATTCCTTCAGCATCTGGACTTTTGAGATTGAAAAGCTTTTTCTTCAAAACTACTGCCCCGGGCGCCTGGGTGGCTCAGTGGGTTAAAGCCGCTGCCTTCGGCTCAGGTCATGATCCCAGGGTCCTGGGATCGAGGCCCACATTGGGCTCTCTGCTCAGCAGGGAGCCTGCTTCCTTCTCTCTGCCTGCCTCTCTGCCTACTTGTAATCTCTCTCTCTGTGTCAAATGAATAAATAAAATCTTTAAAAAAACAAACAAACAAACAAACAAAAAAAAACAAAAAACTACTGCCCCACTATATATTTCCAAAGTCAATTTGAAACTCAGGAACTAAAAATTGACACTATCCACACCCCACCCCCCAATCCTTTAGCGACCACATCTTGAAGGCACAGAGTATAGATGGTGCTCTTTTATGAGCGGATGGAGGAAAAAGCAGTGGGACCACAGATATTCCTTCAGCTAATATATGGCATTGTTCACAGATCACTGCCGTGTCCACCACTATGCCCTGATGAACTGGCTGTACACCCAACATATGGGGAGATGAAGCCCACTCCATAGGAACATTCCTTTGAAATATTTGACTTGAGAGGCCAGAATTTAAATTTAAATCCTTGAATGAAAGAATATATTTGGAATGTGTTAGATTCCTTCCACATCTCCAAAGGAGGCAGATCGCCAAAAATTCTCATGGCTTTTCTTCAAGTTTTGTCTCTGGAAGTTAACATATCCTGTAACTGTGCTTAAGTTTTGTATTGCCAGCATTGATTTCCATTTTATCTACTCTGTTAATTAATTGGGTCCTTGGTGTTGTGAGCAAAAGCAAAAGAATGTGGTTCCCATGAGTATCGTGCCTCAAATAATCAAATGTTGTCGAAATGAAGAACAGAAAAACAGAAAACATTGTCTATTGAGCATGAAATGTCAAAGACATATGATGTTTTTGTAGACATATGATTCTTTGAAGGCTGAAAACTTGTTTTATGTTTAAGCCATGAAGGAAGAGCTGACATGTGGATCAAACAGAATTTTAGTGGCAGCCTTCCTTGCAATTTGACTGTAAGGAGCAGCAGTATCAAAAGCACTTTGCTTATTCTCATGTATTATGATTTAACCAAAATTGTGAAACTTTAAGTTACCATGGGGAGATCTCACATCTCTCTTCGGGAGTTTCAGAATGTTTGAGGAGACAAAAAATTGCTAACCTCCTAACTGTCATCAAGTCAAAATTGATCATCACAGGTTACTGATGGTCTCAAATAAGAATGCTTAACAATTAAAATTTTTTTAATGTTTTCAAAACATGCAGGGTAATTTTTTTTATCCCTTAGAAATCCCTTTGGTTTCTGTATTCACTTTTGTCAATCATTCCGAATGTGGGTGGTGGGTTTGTTTTGTATAAATTTTACTTGTAGCCTAAAAAGTAAATCAAAGCCATCGGGTCCACAAACCTTTCTTATTATCTTAAATTAACAATTCTAGAAAGTCTTGCAATTCATGGGATTTGGTGAAAAGAGATCAGAGGTTTTCAAAAGTTTTTTTTACAAAGTTGGCTTTAATTTTATAAAACTGCTTCTAATTTAGGAAAATCATTTATCTTCTACCCAACATCTAAGTGCTCTGTCCAATTAACAAGACTTTGGCCACCCATGACAAAGTTTATCCACTGGTTATCTCACTTGCAAAAAAGGTATTGATGGAATGTGTGATAAGCTCTGGTTTCTCAATCTCTAGCCAATTCTAAATATAAAAGCTACAAAAATATTCTGTGATCCCGAACAACTGATTGATTGGGGATGACGTTTCAAGCTTTGAGCTGGAGAAGCAGTGACTGGCTCTTGTGACTAGGAGCTTTAAATTCTCCTGTCCTCCTCTGAGTGTGTTTGTGAAACATGTAACAAAGCTGCCTGGTTCGCTGACATTAGCTCACTCCTGTTTGCAGCTTTGGGCATCTTAGTTGACTTGCCCATCTTTTGGCCAGGGTAGGCTCAGCCAGGCCTGGTGTGCAAAGCTGTTGACAGATGAGCTGTCCTGTATACTGCAGAAGCCAGGACAAAAGAGCTAATCATTGATGGCAATGAGGGTGAGGTCACCTGCCTTCCTTCCTAAATAAACAGGTGGAAAGAGTTTGCAGTTCGTTACTTCCCCAAGCTAACAATTTATTCCACTTCTGTGTTTTACAGTAATAGAATGAGAAGTTCTTCTCCTCAGGGAAATTTTATTTTTCCTTAATTATTCTACCCACACAACAAGAGAGCTGAGTCTTCTGGGGATAGATGCAGTGAAGTCAAAGTTAATTAGCTTCCTTGCTGTGCACTGCATTCAGGTAAAATATCACTGGAGGGGCATACCAACCATCAGATCACTTGATCAGATGCCGTGTTCCTAGAAAGGCAGAGTTCTATCGGAAAAATCTGCATGGAAGTCATATTTCACCTTCCTTGAGAGTTAACAGCATTTGATACTCACCTCGGAGTAATTTCTTTCACCTCCACTTTGTCTTCCCTTTAAGATGTCAGATGGCAAAAGGAGAGTGACAGAGTGGCCTGCAAGTCCCTAGTGAACTCTAGAGCTACATTCCTATTTAACTGTAGCGTAAAACTCACAAATCAAATGCAATTTATGTTTCTCTTATGGTTGTGAAAGTGATACATTCCGCAAAATATCAAGGCTAAACAAAGAAATCTACCTTCATGATCTTTTGTCACTCCATAGCTGGTGGTTCAAATCAGGCTATCAGCATTACATGAATATATCTATGGCATGAAAGTGAGCTTTCAAATGAAGTATTTGTTCATTTCTTATCTGATTATGGGCTGATTACATACAGGCGTGCCAAGTACATGATTTACACTAGGAAAATAGAAAGCTTCAGCATTGAGTATTGTTCCCACCTGATCGTATTATTAACTTATTAAGCATGTGTCATGTAATGGACCAAAGGTTTCTGTCACACAAAAGAAGAGCATTATCATGTACTAATAAAATAAGCAAAGTCTGAACATCAGACTACCACAAGTTACACACTGCTTTCTTCAAGTCAAGGTCTAAGAAAAATTGCTATGTAATTAAGGAAAAATTCTGAAGATAATCACCTCGGGCATGGTTCTGTTAATTTAAAAAATAAATTAGCAATTAAAAAACCAGGAAAGTAGCTAAAAACAGACACCTCCTTCAACAAGTTTGCTTCTCTATTCAACTCCTTTCTTCCTTAGAAAATGGCAGATAATAAATAGAAAGCAAGAAAACAAGAGTCCTTTTCTAGGTTTTCATAGCCACCCTTTCCTTCTTGCCTCTATCTTATACAATCATTTCTTACAGTAGTAAACACTTGAGTGTCCAAAATCTTCACTGTGAGAAAATTACCTTCTTTGATGAGGTTTTCAAATTTCAAACCTGAGGACTTAATATCTCTCTTGTCTGTATTTTTATCTGTAAAAGATATCTGTGTAAAGATAAAGAAAGAACATTTTCCACAAAAATCATGGCCTTAAGTGACTTTTCTTTAAAGTTTACCTGCTTGATTCTTGGATGGATCACTGAAGGATGAGATAAGGAAGGAGTGGTCCTCAGTGTCAAACAAGTGCCTTCTACTCATTTTCCTTATACAGCTGACAATAATGAAGGCTCAAATGCATTAATTCTGTGCCACAATTATAAATGCTTTCTTTATGTTTGCCCTGAGGAAGGCCAACTTATCCTGGCTCATTTTTAAATGCTGTAATTAGCTCATAACTTAATAAGGATTCTTATCATTCATGCTTTCACAAAATCTGATACACACAAAGTGTGAGACTGTGGACAGCCTGATGCGTTGATATGGAATCCAATGATACACTGGAGCAGAATTGATTTCTGTTTCCAATTATGAAATAAAATAGTAGAATTTATATTTCTTTTAAGATGAGAATTAATTCACTATTATTAAATATCTGACATGGCCATTTCAGACCCATTTTTTGGAACTTTCAGGAATTATGAAAATAAGAAGCCTTTTCTTGAGAGACCAATGGTGCAGTGACATAATAGAAATGAAAGAACTGAACAATTCAGATTTAGGACTAGTTTTCTTTAGTTGGCAGTTTCCACAAAAAACCAAATCTAATAGTGGAGTTTTAAAATCTGTGCCTATTTTGAATCAAATCTAAGAAAAGTAAATTTCAAAAAATACAGGGCACTGGTAACATTCTGTATAAAGCTTCCAGATTTCCCCGCAGGCTAAGGCTAGAGCAGGATGTATAATCATTCCCGAAGCCAATAAACCATTTAAGGATTGAAAGGACCAAGGTCTCTCTGCCCTGTAATTTTGCCTCCTGTCTTTTCATAGCACTTTGTGATTGATTGCATTTATTTATTCAGAAAATATTGAGAACCTACATCATGCCAAATATTGGGCTAGGCTGTGGGCATACATTAATGCCCTCATGGAGGTTAACATTTCTCTCTCACCAGATGTAATGAAATAATTGCACAATTAAATGAAAGCATACAATTAAAAACCCACTTCATAGGTGCTGTTATACTTACAACAACAGTTTAATGATAATGATACCATGATAGAGTATACCTAGTCTGGAAGGCAGGGAAGGATAGTCTGAGGAAGTAATAGTTGAAGTAGGGCTAAAAGTACATGCAGGTCTTACAGCAGAGGGGAGACTGGTCATGTGAGGGCCTAAAAAGTCCCCTTAGCTGTACTGGACTATGAGAGCTAAGCCTAGAGAGACAGGTTACATAACGCAGGGCTATTTTATATGGAGAATTTTCATCCTTATCCTTAAAGTAATGCAAAGTCATTGAAATATTTTAAGAGGGTAAGGAGTCTGCAACAAACATATTTGCAATTTTAAAAGATCATTCTGAATATCCAGAGGTGAATAAATGGGAAAAGAATCACTCATTACTGTGAGGCATGGGAAAGGAAGGAAAATAAAACAGTTTTAATATTAAAATGGTCTGATTTTAAGTAAGCATGATAGAGAGACTTCAGATATTTAGATCATCTGTCCTTCTTCAACTTGAATAACAGAGCAGGGATAAAAAGTATAAACTCTTTAGGACTAAGAAAAAAGCAGTAGCCAGAGCTGATAGAGGAGTGGTAGCTAAAATAGCAGTGTGGGGTGGAAAGCCATAAGAAGCCACCAATTTGTGCACAGAGTATCAACAATAGCGCAGAATTTGGAGGCCTCAAACACCCCAGACAGTACGGTTCAGATGCTGGGCTAAAAATGTGGACATTGGTTTTAAAAACTGTGTTTGGGATGGGGAAGACAAGAGATCCAGCAGGAGTCATGCAATTCTGTCCTCCTTTCCAACTATTCCTCAATCTGCATTTATTTTTTTTTGTGAAATTTGTTAGCAGGAAATTTAGATCTTATTTACTCACATATTCATTTATTCATTCAATGGATATTTGTTACCTACTATCTACTAGGCAGTGAATAAAACACATGATGATTCCGGTCTCATTCTAGAAGGGGATAGAGATAAAATAAAGAAGTAGTAAGTAAACAAGAAAAATATTAGTGACAAGAATTATGCAGAGGTTTAAACATAGCATGATGTGATAGTAAGTGACTATCATCAGCAGGGCTGGTCAGGAAACATTAGTTTCATCACGCTGGCTGGTCAAGAAACATTAGCCACAGGTATGGGTGACATATCTAAAAATGGAAGTTAAGAGCCAATCTGCAAGATAGTCTTTCTCCTACTATTCAAATTCCAGGATATCACAGAATATCTGGAATATACAGTCTGTCTCCCTTAGAGTAAGAGAAACCTAGCGTCTTTTGTAAAAGGTCACAGAGAAACAACCTTTAGATACTGACATAGAGCTATCCCCAAAGTAAAAAGGAAAATAATAAGGACCTTGTATTGAAGCCTCAAGTTAACAATTACTACCTCCAAACATAAAAGTTCCAGTCAGCTTTAGTGCTTTACATTTAAATATGAATGGACAGCCAAAGATAGCTGTATATTCTAGGGGCACTAGAGATAAGACAGACAGATCAAAACAACTGGAAGACTACATCTGAGGTGAAAAAGGAAGTCAGGCAGCAGGAAATAAAAAAAAAACTTAAAAAAAAAAACTCTTAAAAAAACCCCTTGAGTTAATATAAGAGAAGCTATGTTTTTCCATAAATCAAAACCCGAATCCATGAAAATGAAACATGGTAAGAAAAAACCCTCAGAAATTCAAAATATAACTGCCAGAAATTTTGCAAAATAGTGCCAGATATTTTCTCAGAAACAAGGAGAAAGAGGTAGAAAATTTAAGAAAGTGTATAAGAAAATTAAAAGATTGGAGCAGGAAATCTAAAAGTGTGATAGAAATTCTAGCTCCTTTTCCCAATTGTGTGTGTGCAGTTGACTGTTCTTTGCCATGTCTTCTCACAACACTTTCAAGACCAAGCGATTCCTGGCCAAGAAGCAAAAGCAGAATCATTCCATTCCCCAGTGATCTGGATGAAAACTGGCAATAAAATCAGGTGAAACTCTAAGAGGAGGCATGGGAGAAGAGCCAAGCCAGGTCTATAAGGTACCACACATATTTATGCTGTGTGAAGGTCACCTTTTTCTATCCTATCACTCTGTAAACATCCCTACTACCTGAAGAATAGACATGTTTTATCTGGAAAATGATTTTTCTCTGTTACTATGCTTCTGCACCAGTAGGTTGATTCAGTAATAAATATGTGAGAACTTTTGATTGAAAAAAAATAACAAAAGTATGATAGAAATTTTAGTAAGGAGGAGCAATTATGAAACAGAAAAAAAAAAAAACCCAGAATTAAAGATTTGGCTCCTTAAATTAAAGGGCCCATAGAAAATCTTATGATGTGAAATAAATACTAGTAATAATTACAAGCCACGCCAAGGCAATTTCCATAACTGGGAAATTTTAGGACATGAGAAAAGGTATCTACTGACAGTTTACAGAGTGAAAGCACACATAGTGCACAAAGAATAGAGAGTTATAATGGTGGGAGGGGATCTCAACAGCATCATTTAGAAGACAGAAGATAGTGGAGCTATAACTTCATAATTTGAAGAGAAAAGTATGTTCATTTTGTAATTCCCTTCCTATCCAAATTCTAAATCAAGTGTAAGAGTAGAACAAACAAAACAAGGATTCAACCTCCCATTGTATTTTAACGGGGGAAACTTTTGAAGGTTGGACTCCAGAAAAAATGATTAACTCAAGAAAGTAGAAGAAACCAGGAGATTCCAAATTAAAGACTGTTGAACCAAATACCAGTGATGACTCTTGGAAGGTCCAGAATGACAGCTGAGCAGCAGGCTCAGGAAATATTCTGTGTAAACTGGAGCAGGAGGATAAGACTTTGGGAAGCAGATCTCAGGGAAAAGAAAAGGAAAGCAATGATATGTGATTGATACGTGAACATTCATATAATATTGGTAGGTATTTGACACATGTACTGGAGAAATTAATAAGCTCACAATAGATGTTAGAGTATGTTGAAAATTAAGAAAA
This sequence comes from Ailurus styani, assembly GCA_002007465.1. Classification (NCBI taxonomy): domain Eukaryota; kingdom Metazoa; phylum Chordata; class Mammalia; order Carnivora; family Ailuridae; genus Ailurus; species Ailurus styani. The sequence continues at coordinate 610,740 of LNAC01000705.1, forward strand.
GTGGGAAAAGAGTCCACTTCTTCCAGGAGAAATTACAATATTCAAAAAAGGAAAACAGTACTTGACTATGTAATGAATAATATTAAGAAAGTCACAGTAACATTAGCAATGGCTAATAAATTTATGAAAAATTTGATATTACTCAATGGGAGAAGGATAGTAGAAAAAGCAGTGGTTGATGGTGTAAGAGAACTAAACCTTCATCTAATTTAATGGAAGTCAGGAAACAATTTCTAAAGTTAATAAATGAGTAATTTGCATGGTAATAATTTAATTATATTTGAACAAAGTAACAATTATGTCAGTGAGTTAAAATTAAATCTAAATATATTAGCTATATGAAATTGGGATTAATTAACTTGCTTTTGTTAAAATTATTAGTGTCTGTCTATAAAAGCAATATAACCTATGAGTGTGTTTGACTTACACAACTTTTTTCGAAATTTTATTTTAAAGTAATCCTACACCCAACATGGGGCTCAAATTCACAACCCCAAGATCTAGAGTCACATTTTCTGCAGACTGAGGCAGCCAGATACCCTGAATTTCACAGAATTTAGAAGGGATTAAGTTATTATTTACAAATGATGCCACCTTTAGTAAAACTGTAGGGTCTTGTTAACACATACTATCCTTTAACATGAAATTATAACCAAAGCTCTGATTAGTGATAATGCTAGTGGTTTCCCCTTCTGAAACAATTACTGCCATTGTGTCTGTAACCACAAACATGTATAAGAAATGAAGTACATTTTCATCAAAGAGAAGATAACAGCATAGTGTTTCTCAGAGTGTGTATTTTATGGGTCCACTCAACAAACATATATTAAATAGCTACTAAATAGCTCTCTTTTAGGAATAAAGGATACAGAAAGGAGCAAAACAGATGAATAGCCTGTCCTCATGAAATTTATATTCTAATAAGATGAGGAACGATATGTAGATTAAATATATAGTAAAATATACAAAACGTTTGTGGTAATAAGTGTTATGAAGATGAAGAAAAAAGGATTGGGAATTTAGGGAGAGTGTGTTTGCCAATTTTAAATATGGTGGTTAGGGAAAACCTCACTGAGAAGACATTTCAGTAAAGATCTAAGGGAACTAAGGGAGCTAGTGATGAGAATATCTGGGGGAAGAACATTCTAGGCTAAGAGAATGTCAAATACATAGGCTCTGCAGCGGGAGTGTGCCACACATGTTTATGAAACAGTAAAGAGGCTGATTTGACTTTTGTACAGTGAGTGAAGGGTGAGTGGTAGCACGAAACACTAGAGCTACTAGGTTGCATGGTGTTGTAGAGCACCATGGGCCATTGTAAGTGCTTTGGATTTTTCTTTGAACAGAGAAATAAGATCTAACATAGAGACCCACTCTAGCTGCTGTGCTGAGAAAAGATTGAAGATGAGCATAGGTCAAAGTCAAAAGATCAGTTGGAAATCTGTCAAATAATCCAGATGAGAAGTTATGGCAACTTGAACCTGAGGGATAACTGTAGGCTTGAAAGGTTCTGTTTGAACTCTAGATATATCTTTGAAGGTAGAGGTAACAGGATTTGCTGATCAATTATACACAATGAGGAGAAAGAGGGATAAAGAACTCTAAAATTTTTGTCCCAAGAACTTGAGAGGATGTGGTTGTTGTTAACTGAAATGGGAAAGGCAGGTCATTTCTGGTGTTCTGTTGGTAGTGGTAGGGAAGATCTGGACTCAATTTGAACATGGTAAATTTGAGATGTCTGTTATATATATATATATATATATCTAAACCTATTATATGAATATAAATGTGAAACTAAAGGTTCAAGTTAGAGACATGATTTTGGAAGAGAATATAGTATCTAAACCCATGAGACTGGGTGTAATTATCAGTTGTAGACAAATTCAAGGATTGAGAAGAGTCTCAAGGACATTTTAATAGTAAGAGGTCAGGGAGCAGAAGAGGACCAAGTAGAAAGAGAAAGAGGAAAGGCATGGCTTATACTGTTCCTACCACCTTCTGGATCATCCATAAGCCTAAGAAGCTGTGGAACAGCCTCTTGTAGGCACTGCTGAGGGGACAGCTAAGAGCTGACACTGTACGAGGGAGAGGAGCTGTTCTCCAGGACACAACCAAGAAGCTCCGCTTACTGTACTGTCACTCCCAGTGACTTAGGGAGAATTTATGTTTGCATCTCTACTACATCAAGCCCAGGGTCTAGAGAAGTCTTGTGTCCTAAGAGGGCATACTTCTATCAGAAGATAAAATAAAAGTCGTGAAAAACTTAAAGCTATGGCTGATGCCCTCTAAGTTTGGATTCTTTATGTCAGCAGATCAGCAGGTGAAGGAAGGGACTCATCATGATGTCAGATAGCAGAAAAACCCGGAGAGTATGATGTTGTGATTCAGCTGAAGGTAGTGGTTCAACAAGAAGGACGTAATCAACTGCCAAGTGCTTACTTGTTATGTCAAGAAAATGTAGCCTGTTGGCCATTTGGATGTCTTCTTTGGAGAAATGTCTGTTCATGTCTACTGCCCATTTCTTGACTGGGTTATTTGTTTTATGGGTGTTGAGTTTGAGAAGCTCTTTATAGATTTTGGATACTAGCCCTTTATCTGATATGTCATTTGCAAATATCTTCTCCCATTCTGTCAGTTGNAAAAGTTAACCTTGGATTTAGTAAAATGGAAGTTGCTGGGGGTCTTGATAAGAGTAGTTTCAGTAGAATAGTATGTGGAAAATTCAACTTAATTTAACTTAATTGGGTTCATGGAAAAGTAAAAGAAAATATCAGACAGTTAAAAGAGATGACTGTTTAGAGGACTCCACTCCAGAGAAGAAATAATGAGGTTACTAGAAGGAATAATGGGGCTGTGGTTGGAGGGAGAGATGGAATCAAAATGGTAAATGCATACTAATGAGAGGTCATGTAGAGACAGATTAAACGATGAGGAGAGATTAGTTGAAACAGTTTTCTTCGGGAAACAAGAATAAATGAGATTTCGTGTTCTAACAGAAAGATTGGCCTGAGGAGCACCAGTGGTTTATCCACAGTCACAGAAGAGAAGGCAGAGAATACTGGCACAAATGAATGCAGGGGCACGCATAAAGGATGGGCTTTAGGGAGTTTTGCTGTAAATTCTTGGTGAAATAGGAGGCAAGGTCATCAACTGAGAGTGGAATGCAGTTATTGGGGGTTTGAAGAAAGCCAGCATCTAGACCAAGAACGTTTGTGGCATTTTTTTTCCTACTCTTTTATACTTGATTTTCAATTTTTCATGGGATTCTATGCCAAAGACATAGAGAAGCCAAGCATCATTCATCACCTACACCACTACCTCACTGGTTTCCCTTCGTGGATTATTGCAGTCATTTCCTAATTGGTATCTTGCTTTCACCCTTGGTCTCTCTATGGTCCATTGAGAAAAACATCCAGAGAGACCCTTTAAAAACATGTCAGATGACATCACTCCTCTGCTCGAAGCCTCAGCAGCTTCCTGCCATACTCAGAACATAAACAGTATGTTTATATACTGTATATATACCAAACCTGACAATGAATTTACAAGGACCTACATGGTTTTAGCCCCTTATTCCTCTGGGACATCATCTCCAATCACTCTACCTCTTGCTCACTGGACTCTTTGGTGTTCCTAGAACATGTCTGACATGCTCCTTCCTTTGGGCATCTGCACTGCCTGATCCTCTGCCTGGAAAGCCCTCGACAGATATTTGCATAACTACATACATGCACCTGGCCTACCCACTAAATTTTGCAAATAACACCTTCAAGCAAGTACATGTTTCTTTTCCTCCTTTCCCCCCATAATATTTGAAGTTTCCTAATATATGATTTACCTATATTTAAATTGTCTTCCCATGCTAGAAGATAAACTCCACAAAGGCACGGGTTTTTGTGTTAATGCTGCCTGTGCAACAGTTCTTAGAACAGTACCTGAAATTTAGGGAGCACTCAATAAATATTTTTTGAGTGAATGGGAGAGAGTGGATGGATTAAGAAACTACAACAGGATTAATTGGCAACATTAAGGGCCCATGTGAGGGTAGCAATCACACATAGAACCTCTACCACGGGCTGTGTTGGTTGGATGAATTGATAAAATGCTTGGGGTTGGTAAAGGGGTGAAGAAGTCTTGGGCTAATTCCAAGAGCTGCAGCAATAATAATAAATGACATATAAATGAATTGCCTCATAAGGAGTGTGAGTGGGATTAGTTTCTGGGTTTTTCCTCTGCTCTGTATAGGTTTGGGGCTAGTGCTAAACTGTTTCTGACGATAGCTTATTGAGTTGAAGCTGTGGCAAATTTTTGGCTTTTCTGGAGCTTCTTTCTGTGCTCATCTGCCTCTGAGTGAAATCAACTGTTGGCAAATATTCTGCCAGAGTAGAAAGTTTTAAACATGCTAGCACTGGGATAATCTGAAAACAAAACGAACAATTATTTATTACTCTAAAAAATGACCTTTGTACTTTGTGTGTGTGTGTGTGTGTTTCTTGCGTGTCCCAGTATTGAAAACACTACAGAGCCCATGGAATGGCTCCTTTAATAGCATATGGGGAGTTTCTGTACAGGCTTCTTCCTGGACTTCAAACTGACTGGATGACTCATGATTGTCCACACTTCATTGTACTCAAGAAGGAAATGATGCATTTGGTTTAGACCACATATAGAATGAGGATATGATATTACTTTCAAATAGAAATTTTAATACATTTTATTTCTTTGAGAAAAAAACCAATGCATTTATTTCTCCTCTTCAACTTTCTTTCTTACACACACACACACACACACACACACTGTTATAACCACAAACTCTGCATTTTTTAGATGATTAGAAAATGTAGTCAGAGCAATTTGGAAATTTAACTCTCTTCAAGTTTGTATAACAGTGATGGGATGTATGTATAATTCCCTTATTGTCAGCCAGCAGAAGTTGAAGCCCAGGGGTAATCCAATGGAGAGAAACATTTGCTAAATATTGGCTCACCCCTTTAATACCAGCTTTTTCTGTTAAGTTAAAGCATTAATTACAATAAAGTGATCTACCCTAAAATTGAAAAGTGTCATAGCAGAAAGTCAAATAACCTGTTAATTCCTCCAACTTTAGGCTCCAGATGATGTAGCTAACTATATTTAACTTTATCTATGTGAAAAAAGAAAAAAAATCTTTGAAATAACGTTATTTTTAAAAAAGATTTTATTTATTTGAGAGAGAGAGAGAAAGAGCACCTGTACGCCTGGGGGCGTGGAGGGGTAGAGGCAGAGGGAGAAGAGAATTTTAAGCAGACTCCCTGCTGAGTGCAGGGCATGACTTTGGGCTCCATCCCAGGACCCTGAGGTCATGACCTGAGCCGAAACCAAGAGGCAGCCGCTCAACTGACTGCACCACCCAGGTGCCCCTTAAATAATGTAGTTTTTTTAAAATAAAAGAACTAAATTAAAAAAAATTAAATAGAATTACTTTGGAGGATGTTATTTTGTAGAAGACAGCATGATGTCATTTTTAATTGCAGAAAAAATCTTTTCTCCTGCTGTTCATTTTTGAGAAAATTAATTTATAATCCCTTTGATGGTCTTTGTTTTCATTAAATTAATTTCTATTACATGTTGAAATCAGAGGTGCTGAAAGAGATGTCAATGACATCATCCTTTAGTTGTAAAACCAGCCCAGTGGGGGCTTCTTCTTCTTCTTCTTCTTCTTCTTCTTCTTCTTCTTCTTCTTCTTCTTCTTCTTCTTCTTCTTCGTCTTCTTCTTCTTCTTCTTCTTCTTCTTTTTTTCTAATTTAAGGAGGATTGCTGTAACAATTTTCCTCCATTAAATCCTTACACTGCAGAAGATAAGACAGACCTAGCATAATGAAGAAAAATTAAAGACAAATCTTAGGAAAAATTCATTTTAGAAAAAATAACTGTAGCTGTGACATTGTCTTTTTACATGGATAGAAGTTGAATCATCATCCCCAGGTAGTGATTCTCGGTGTTCAGCTATGTGAGAATCACCAGAAAGTTTGGGCCACGTGAGGAGTCTCACGCCATTCCAGCAGAGGTTAGGACTCAGTGGGTGTGGGATGCAGCCCAGGATCTGCATTTTCACAAAGATTCCAGATAATTCTCATTCAAGCGAATTTGGTTTGAGAAACAGTATTCTAAATGATGATTTTTTTTTTCCCCTTCAGCCCAGCTAAGACCAGGCATTCTCACCTTCAAACCTGAGACTAACCAGAATTTTTTTTTTAAAGAAACACGAGGAGCAGAGACAAACAAATAAGCAATCTTTCTTTTCTGTAAGGAGAACTAAAAGGCTCAAATGACAAATGTTTGGTTCGTGGAACATTTTACTGGGAATAACTTTTGTTCGTCTTACACGTGTGTCACGACCTCATCAATAAATCGTTACTGGAAGGTCAGGAGAGAGTAAGAGAGCAAGGGGGCACTGGGGTCCTCGAGGGCTACAATGTTAGGAAAGAAAGAAGGACACTGAAAGAGAAGGCTAGAAGCTAAAGAAAACTTCAGAGGCTTTACAAACTTGCACAAATTGTATATTCCAATATTCACTTAGGCAGGAGATAAATGAAAGGTCCTCACTGAAGTATTTCTGGTTTCATAGCTGCTGCAAACAGAGTTTTCAAGTTTTATGAGTTTGCTTATTTTCTCATTGTGGTTGGTATTGTATAACTTTGTATGACTTTACATAAAGTCTTTTCTTTGTATAAAGGAGTTTTGGTCTCAGATAATTTATTAATTTAGGCTTCTTTGGATATACAACATACAAATAAACAAGAATCTGCCTACAGATTTCCTTCCTCCCTTCTTCTCTTCCTCCCTGTCCTCTATTTTCCTTCCCCTCCTCCCCCGCTCCTCTCCCTCCCCCTCCTCTTCCATCTTTCCCTCTCCCTCTCTCTCACACACACACACACACACACACACACACACACACACACACACACACGAGACATGTTTAATTAGGTACTTTGCTTATTTCTGGCGTAGTAGTGAAAATTTGGGCATCATCTTGTGCCCTGTTTTAATTAGGTCATATCAAGGTGTCAGGAATAATAATGTTACAAATGAAATCAGAATGAATGATTTAGAATTGGCAGAGGAATAATTTTGACCTTTTTTTAAAACACATATATAAGAAAAAGGAAAACACGACAGAGGTTGAAAATCAAAAGGAATATTGAATAGAGTGCCCAAATTTTGTTACAAAGGTGAGTTGGTTAAAAAATAGAGGGATGTACAATATTCCCTCTCTCTGGTTTCAGTTAGCATCCCATCTACCCTGAGCTTTTGGAGATTTAAACATCAACAAATGGCTTTATGACTTCAGTTTGAGAAGTGCTGGCAGGGACTGATTTGGTGTATAAATCTTGCCAAAATGTTCTGAGATACTCTCTTTTGGCAGAAACAATAATAGATACAGGAACCTGATCAGGTGTAATTGAAATCAGACTCCACCGTGATAGATGAGGTAGAATTATTCTTTCTATAAATAAAATGAGTACCCTCAATATGGAATTTGCAGAACCTGTGGGACTGCTTCTAACCTCTTACTTTGGCTGAAGGTTTTTAATACAAAGTAGAGGATAGTGTGTACCTCCTTATGAATCAAAGGTAGAATAACTATCTATAAATATTGCTTGCCATTGTAGGGGGGATTGTGTTGGATATTTAAAATAGAAGTGCCTGGGTGACGCAGTCAGTTAAGTGGCCGGCTTTTGGTTTCAGCTCAGGTCATGATCTCAGGGTCCTGGGATTCAGCTTCCAGTCTCGGGATCCAGCCCTGGGTCCCTGCTCAGCAGGGAATCTGCTTAAGAATTCTCTCTCTCCTTCTCCCTCTGCCACTCCTTGCTCTCTCTCTAAAATAAATAAATCTTCAAAAGAACATTAAATATTCAATGAATTAATAATATATCTTAATGTTACTTTCCCAGAATTTTCATTTAGAATACCTTTTGTAGATCTTAAAATCTATTTATTACCTTATGATTTTAGGATTCATACTGTTCATCTTCAGAGAAATACCTTCAGTGCTCTAGTTTGGGGATTTTATCAACTAAAGCTAGAAACTTCAGAACATATATATGAAATAAAGAAAACACAGCAAAAATCATTGACTGATATCCTTACACAAATGTAAGCATGTATTACCTGTTTTGATCAATATATATTTGTACCAGTCATACAAGAGTTCTGAAAACAACTAGAAAAGTGACACTTAACCAAGGTTCATTTAATGTTTTAAACTAAAATTATGTCATATGATATGCAAATTACTTATCAATGAAAACTGCATTTTACCTTGTGTATTTAATTTTTTTGTACAATTTTTTTCATATCCATCTCCATCCATCATGAAACGGTTTCTTTTTTTTTTTTTAGATTTTTATTTATTTATTTGACACAGAGAGAGAGAGATTACAAGTAGGCAGAGAGGCAGGCAGAGAGACAGGGAGAGGAGGAAGCAGGCTCCCTGCTGAGCAGAGAGCCTGATGCGGGCCTCGATCCCAGGACGCTGAGATCATGACCTGAGCCAAAAGCAGAGGCTTTAACCCACTGAGCCACCCAGGCGCCCCATGAAACGGTTTCTATTCTCTTTCTTGCTTGCTTTTTAGGATCTGTAAGAAAGCAGGTTTGATTAACATAGTTATAGAAAAGGAAAAACAAAATTTCCAAATCAAAATAGTTAAAAGGAATGAAATAGAAAGCTCCCATTTCATATCTAAATAGTATTTATCTTAATGCTATTTATTTCATGATATATGGTATTACCTAATAATGATACATTTTTGTGATTTTTGAAATAACCATGCCTTACATTAAAGCACATGAAATTGAATTTTATTTAAATCAAAACAGTCAAATGTCAGTAATTTTGAGATGTTTGATCTTTAAATGTACCGGAGCTTCATTTTCTGTTCTTATATCTATTTTTATTGGGTAATGGTTTTGGAGTACTGAGAAATCTTTGATTTCTTTGGGTCATGATACAGTTTCCTATGCACAGTATCTTATAAATTTAGGTTAATGTGCAGCTCAGACCATCATCCATTTTCTGGTTATACTCTTATCTTATAGGGATTTGCAGTAAATAATCAATTGTTGTGGTTTTATTATGGTATTTTTTTCTGAATTTCCTCTAAAGGATCATTTATTGGAAAGGAGAGAAGGAAAAAAAATCTGAAATTTAAAGAAATCTCAGAAAACAAGAGGAAAAAGATCTATTTGCTAATGTAATAAAATATGAATTTATGGATTTTACAAGTTCCCCAAACAAAAATCTATTTCTATTGCATGCTAGATTATGTTTCTTTAAAAATAGCCATTTTTCTGTCTTAAACAACACTCAGGATCAATCATAGACATTACGGAATGGAAGGCAGATGTAGAGGTCACTATTTAAGCAAGTTTTACTTGACCTATTCCAAACTAATCTGTCTCTATCCTATTTCTAATAATCTCCAGGGATGGATATTTCAGAACCTCTTGCAGTAAAATGTTTCAGTGCTTAAGAACAATGAGTATGGAACATTTTCTCTAGTTATTTATTTTATTTTCATATGATTATAAAAGTAACAAATGTTCATTTGATATTTTGAAAGTTACAAAAATTAATAAACTGTGAACACCCTCTCCCACTCCCATAATCTTCAGGATACCTAAATAATTCCTCTTGATATCGTATTCTTTAGTTCTGTATGTGTTGGAAAAAGGAAATATCTAGGTATATTTTGCATTTATACGGTACCCTTCTTCATTCCAGGTTTTAATTTCTTAACTTCTGGAATTATGATACCTTTTTGTACCCTTTCTAAATTCTTCATATCTCTCTTATGCTGTGAAACTCCAACTAGATAAAACACTTTATTGGGTATTGTTAATATTGAGCCTACATATTTTTCCTTTGGACCTTTGCTATTCTCTGGAAGTTCATTAAAATTTTGAAGTCTACATTCATTTCCTTTAAGCCATCAGAATATCAATTAATGCCTTTTATTAGGCTTTGAAACATACTGGAAATAATTTGACAGCATAATAAAGGGGATAGTGAACCTAAATATATCTCTATTTGAAATTCCATAGCTTGCTAAAGTGTAATTACTAAGTGAATGCCTTATAATAATCCTCTTTGAAGGCTGAAATCATGGTTATGTTCAGGGGAGTGGGGGAGGGAAAATAGATGGTTTATTGTTCTAAAAGCTAGGTAGGTAGATTAATTCACAGTGAGAACATCTTGAAAAAATATGATATATATATATATATGAAATGTATGTATATTGAAAAAACATAATATATAGATGTGTGTGTATATATATAAGAAGTTCAAGAATACTTAGGAAAATTACCATGAGGCAATCATTCATATATTGATTCACTTAGTAAATAGTAACTGAATAATTACTATGGTGCTAACACCACAGATATAAAAATGAATGTTGGGCGCCTGGGTGGCTCAGTGGGTTAAAGCCTCTGCTTTCAGCTCAGGTCATGATCTCAGCGTCCTGGGATCGAGGCCCGCATCAGGCTCTCTGCTCAGCAGGGAGCCTGCTTCCTCCTCTCCTTGTCTCTCTGCCTGCCTCTCTGCCTACTTGTAATGTCTCTCTCCCTGTGTCAAATAAATAAATAAAATCTTTAAAAAAAATAAAAAAATAAAAATGAATGTTATATTTTCTGCTCTGGGGGAACTTATATTTTAGATAGAGAAGAATGGAAGATGAACCAATAATTGCAGTACAATATGGGTAGATGAAAGTATAGAATGTGATGGAAGAACACCTTGGAGTATTTTTGGGAAGTCTTGGGAAGGCTTCATAGAAGAAGTGTCATTTGCATTCTTTTCTGTGCTTGCTACATATGATGCATATAGGAGGAGAGAATAAGAGGAGATAAGGAACTTTTTTTTTCCGGTGAAGAAATCTTATTTATAAAGAAAAATCTTATGTCTGAGTAAGGTTGTTCATGACACTGTTTTATAGATAGTATGGCAAAAATTTGGTCATGATTTTTTTCCTGAATTTCATCAGTCTAAATTATTTCTAAGTTCCTTTGTCTTTATTATTATTTTGAAACTAAGAATTGTTAAACAGCCTTATATTAATACTCATTAGATGAGTGGACTACAATGGAAAACCAAAGAGATTTAGTGCTGTCTACTAATACCGTACCAAATTTTCCACTTTGTTTCTTGGCTTTGGTTTTCTATTCCATAAAATGATTAAGGTGGATTATATAGCCTTGTTTTAGTTCTCCCAACAAAAATATTCTAAATGTTTAACCAGACATATGGTAAGACATTGCTCCAAATATTAGGATGATGATAATCATCTTACTTTTTTTTTTTTTTTTTGAGTAGGCTCCACATCCAGGATGGAGCCCAACATGGGGCTTGAACTCACAACCCTAAGATCAAGATCTGAGCTGAGACCAAGAGTCAGAAGCTTAACTGACTGAGCCACCCAGGTGCCCCACTATTCTTTTTTCTTGATTCTAAATTGAATATTGAGAGGAACAATGCTTTTGAGAGATGAAATGGAAATGTTTTGGTAAATAGTACTAGGAGCAATGAAATATGATCCTTACAGTCCTTAATAAAGAAAATGTTCAGCATTACAAAGTGAGAGCTGGATATGGATATTCTTAACAATACAGCAGAGCTATGTTCAAGTGTAGACAAGAAACATAAAATTAATCTACTATGTGGGAGCTGTGAAGAGCTATGCTCCATTCCCACTTTCTTCTTAGCAGTTATTCCAGATCCTAATTAAAAGTGGTTTTTATTATTATTTAAAAGTTCCACAGGGAAAGGCTTGTCACCTTTTAAAAATACTTTTGCAGAACAAAGTACCTCAATGTCATGACATAAGGATACAGGCAGGAAAAGACAAATGAGCTTCGGCAGTGTTTTCCCACATGGATAAATCCAGAAGGAGAAGCTAATAAATCAGGAAGGGTCATTGCCTTGAAAAGAAACATTGTCCATTCCTGAATATTTAGACTTAAAGAGATGGGATGCATTCTCAGGGTCATTCTAGCTTTCATCATTTCTGCATCAGGAGGGGTGCGGGGAGCTGAGAGCTACACTAGGGCAAGCACTAAAGCAAATTATGTTTAAATAATTTCAACTCGGAAAAAAATTCTATTTTTATAACAATGTACAAATACAAAAGAGACTCAGCATTTTGAAATTGCGTACATAGAAATGGATAAAAGTTTGGCCAATGGTCAATGAAACCTGAAGAAAATACAAGTGTGAAGTGGGTTGAAGCAGTAATTTGTTTTAAATTTCAAAATTTTCCTTTACGAAAATGTCTTTAAGAGGTTTAGTTATAATTTTATATAATACAGCCAAAAAGCAAAAATGATTCTAATATTTTATATAAAAAAGCACACTTTCCAGAGGTAGCTAATTTTGCATCTTAAGTTATTGAGGAAATTATAATGCTTATTCTCAAATTTAATTATAGCATTATTTTGGAACTAAATAACAGTTGGTACAAAATATTTAGTATGTTATTTATATTCTTTACCATGTATTTTCTACTTTTTTAACATTTTAACTGTTAATTTAAAAAATATATAAATATATCCTCTAGATTGTTTGTCAACAGTTATTCTTCTAAGAAACATCTTATAATTACTAGTATTCCTATTTGTTTTTCTTCATCTCTGGATATTAGGAAAATAATTTTAAAGTCCCATTGGCTATAGTCAACTATGTGTCTTGTATGGAGAATAATAATAATAATGTGCTGTATCTCAAATATAAAGATGATGCTTAACCTGTTTTTCATTTTTCTTTTCTTCCTTTGCTCAAAGGAAAGATAAAACTCAATATTATAGTCTAACTCTGTATAAGAATTGTCTGCCTTGACTCTATTCATCTATTTTTCATTCTAGAACTAATAGATGTTTTAATTCGTTTCTTTAAAGGACATTCCTATGTTCCTCATGGTTTTTTATTCACTTGCCATTCTTTTAGGACTTGCTCCAGTTGGTTCCTTCAGTTACTTACTCTAGGTACTAACAAGGTCATGGGTTCAGGCCACATCTGGGCCTGTGAAAGTGATGGCATGCAAACCTGGCCATCTGCTTTATAAACGCTTCATGTTAATCCCTATGGCAACAAGGCTAAGGAGTAGGCATGGTGCAGCAAAATGCATCCTGCTCCTGGAAAAACTCAAGTATATTCTCTACAATAAGAGACCAATCCAGTGGGTGAGCAGTGGCTCAGAAGGGAGTGATAGACCCTGCGGGGATCATGTCCTTCCTTCTTACTCCATCGTATAATATGACCCATTAATCAAGAGTTCAAAGGACCGGGATGCTTCTGATAGAGAAATAAATGCCGACTTTTAAAAACCCTTATTTTATTGTGAAATATAATACATGTAAAGCATAAAAATATAACTAGGTAAATAAGTAAATTATTATAATGCGATCTCCCATGCACTTACCTCCTTCTCCACCGAAGTCAAGAAATAGAACACTGTGAGCCTGCCAGAAGCCATGGTGGGATCACTGGAGATAATGCCCTCTTACCTCTGCTCTAGAGGTAACTACTATAATATGTGAGAATTGTTTCCTTGCTATTTTTCTTCATAGTTTTTTTTCATGTATGCTTGTTTGCCTAAATAACATGGTTTTGCTTTACTAGATTTTAAACTTTATATAAATAGAATCATACTGTATGCATGTGTCATGTTTCTTCTGCCCAATATGATGTTTATAAAAGTCATACTTGTTTTATAGCTGCATTCTGTTTACTTTCCTTGTTATGTGAATATGCTTCATTTTTCTAAACATGCCATTATGGATGGGGCTATTAGAAACAACACTGCTGTGAACTTTCTTATAAATGTTTCCTGAAATTTGTTTTAGATTTCAAAGGAGTAGAATTTTATTGCCATGGAATATGGTCATATAGCTAGTAAGTGGCCCCTTCAAGTTTGCTACCAGGTTCATTAGATTCTGCTACTGAATTCTGCCCTAGTCTTAAAACTAATCAGACATGAGTACGTATAAAGACAAACTATAAATACTGCCCTGCAATCTATTTTATTTGATAATAGTTAAACATATTTCTTAGTAATAAAAATTAATGTATAACATATATCCATGCAGGGATCCAGTAGATTTTATTTGCTGAATACCCTGTGTATTTTATTTGCTGAATATATTGTATACTTAGGTTGCTCTAAAATTATTTGTTGTGGGTGCCTGGGTGACTCAGTGGGTTAAAGCCTCTGCCTTTGGCTCAGGTCATGATCTCAGGGTCCTGGGATTGAGGCCTGCATCTGGCTCCCTGCTCAGTGGGGAGCCTGTTTCCTCCTCTTTCTCTGCCTGCCTCTCTGCCTACTTGTGATCTGATCTCTCTCTGTGTGTCAAATAAATAAATAAAAATCTTTAAAATTATTTGTTGTCATAAGTAGTTAAATAAAAATGCAGAAAATTAAAAAATATTTGAACAAATTCCTAGATGTGAAATTGGTAGGTTAAAGATGAAACAAAATTTTATTTTAATTTTTAAAAAGATTTTATTTTTATATGCCAGAGAGAGAGAGAGCGCACAAGCAGGAGGAGCGTCAGGCAGAGGGAGGAGCAGGCTCCCCGCTGAGCAAGGAGCCATCTGATACAGTACTCAATCCCAGGACCCTGGGATCATGAACAGAGCTAAAGGCATACCATATTTATTACTCTCAATTATTATTACTCTGAAATTTATAGTAATATATATAGTAAGTATTTGGATTATTTTTTCTCCAAATGGTTAAATAGTTGTCCAGACACCAATAATTATTAAATAATCAATTATTTTCACCATTGATATGCTGTGATCTCTGTATCATATACTAACTTCGTTTCTGGAATTTTTATTTCATCCACTTATTTATCTATTTCTGGTTTAGGAATATATATTCCCATCTGTTTGGTCAAGTTTCTTTAATGTTATTTTTTTTTCAACATTTCTTCTCTTTGGGGTGCCTGGGTGGCTCAGTCAGTTAAGTAGCTGCCTTTGGCTCAGGTCATGATCTCAGGGTCCTGGGATGGAGCCCCACATTGGGAGCAGGGGGAAGGGCAGAGGGAGAAGCAGAATCCCTGCTGGGCAGGGAGCCCAATGCAGGGAATCTGCTTCTTCCTCTTCTTCTGCTGCTCCTTCTGCTTGGGCTCTCTCACTCTTTCTCTCTCTGTCAAATAAATAAATAAAATCTTAAAAAACAGAATAAAAGAAAACAATTTCTTCTTTTTTATTAGTCATCTTTTAAAAGTGAATTTTAGAGTCATATTGTCAAGCTCTGAAATATTATCTCATGGGATATTGACTAGTAACATGTTAAATTTTCAGGTACAATTTTTGAGAATTTACAGATTACAAAGTTGATTACAAAACCGAGAATGCTGTTAGTATTTTTACTTATTCAGTTCTTACATGTCTTGACACTGGGTAGTTTATAATAAATAACAATTGGTTTTAGAAAACATGCTTAAAAGTTTATGTATATTGAGAATAAAAATGAGGTTAACTATGTAATGTCCTTTATTTTGACTTGGAATAAACAAAATGAAGAGAGAACTTTCAAAAAAATATACTAAATATACTTTGTCTTTTCCATCTGTGTGTTTTTCAGAAAAATTCCACTAAAAAATTTTTTATAGACAATTCCTAAAATATTGCGTGGCAAAACCGCGGTAGAACAAAACATTAAGAAACACATTCACTCTCCCAAATAGTTGATGAATAAGTGATTATTCTAATTGCAAATACTGTAATAAAGGAAGATAAGCAGATGTATGGGACTTGCTCTAATTTCCTAAAGATTAAAGATTAGAAACCACTAAAGAGACGACATCAGCCAATGCTTCATTATACCCAGCTGGTCTGCCTTCATGTGTAACTTTGAACTAGAGTAATGAGTGGTATACAAATATGCTCAAACACACCAGGAAACAGCAAGGCTCAGCAGAAACACACATATCAGAAAGAGAGCTGCTGAGATTTCAGATATTAGAGTGATATCAAGTCATATTGTAGAACAACTATGTTAATATATTTAAAGATAAGAAAGCCAGTGAATAGGAAACATTCACCTCGAGTATCAAAAATAATAGAAATATTAAGGATAAAAAATTTTAACAACTCAAATGAAAGGGACACCAAGTGTAAAGTTTTGAGGGAAATACCCAGAGCTTAGTTAGGGGCATGTTAACAGTTGGGGGATGTCTATTATACACTGAAGTGCAGACGTCAGCAGTCTGTTGCTCTGTGAATGTTGAGTTCAGGAGAGAAATCCAGTCTGGAGATAGACATTTTGGAGTTGGCATGGTGGTATGTTTCTTTCCATATTCAATTCAGTGCACAGTGGTAGAAAAGGCAGAGCTTTGTTTCAACTTGGGGTAATGATGTTTTCCAGACTAAAAACTTAGAAAGAAAGGTGTAAGTGTTAGGAGTGTAAGGAAGGAAGTGATTATAACTTGGTGATTTAGAAGAGTTGGCACTGTGTGTCCTCCAGCACACTCATGTCTTCATATGTAGTTTGAAGACATGATGCTTGGAGCTGCAGTTATCTTGAGACAGAAATAAAACCCATTTTTCTAAACCACCGACATTTTCCCAAAATGTGAAATAGAAGAACTAGCTTTACCTTCTAAAGGTAAAAATTAGTTCAAACCTCTCAGGTATTATAACAGCTGTTAAAACAACCGTAAGAGACTACAGTAAGAATACAACAGTTACGGCAGGATCAAGAAGCCTTCTAAGTCTTGATTAGTACCAGGGTCTTGCTCCTTTTACTAATATTCTATATAATCTGGTGGAAGTTGCTTAATCTCTATGAGTCTTAATTTCTTCATTTCTAAAATAAGCGCGCTAGGCTAGATAAAAAATTACTACATTTCTTATTAAATTGCTTCCGTTGGAATGTCATAAGTACATATAGCAATATAATTTGTTCACATTTTCAACAATGACAGGCCACTGCCAATTCAGAAACCATAAATAAGCTTTTGCAAAATTTTTGACGGTAGAATTAAAAAGCTGATGGGTAATCATTCAAAAGACACCATCATCTCTAGAAGCCAAAATGTATTTATTAAATGTAAGTTTTCCAAAATAAATCCCATTTTCTTTAAAAATAAGCACTAGACTTTTAGATCAGAGAAAAACATGCAAAGTACATATATCTGTTTCAACAAGTTATATGACAATATTTTTTAGTATAAGTTTTGCCCATAAAGGATAAGAAGTACAAATGTTCCATAGATGGTTGTATGATAACATCAATTATTTGCTGATTGAGTAACCAAATCCCAGGAATTCCGGCAGTGCATTTTGCCTTGATATTTCTTTATCATATCTTGAACCAACCCAATGATAAACAAATGTTTAATGGGTGCCACTTCTGTGACTTTATAGTGTGGGTGCTGGGTATGCAAGAATAACTCATGTCAGTCCCTGCTACAAGGAACACATGGTCCATAGTCAAGCTTTCTGACCCAGTACTTTTAGCCTACATATTACTTTGGCTCTTAGAGCCAGGATCTACTTATTCCATGAGATCCCCCTGCATTCTTTTTCTATAGCCGCATTCTATATCGCTATAGTAAGAAACCAAATACTTATCCAAGTCAGCAGCAAATAGATACAGTATTTGAAAATTAATTACTAAAATGAGCAAAGTGGGAATTCTGATTTGGAGTAAGATGGATTAGTAGACTATAACTTGTATATTTCACCAGATATAGCTCTAAAACCGGGACAGAATTCATTTGAAGTGTTTGAAAAATAAGTAGTGGGTGGCTGACAGGGGAAGACCAGAATTCAACATACACCAAATTGGCAAAGGGTTTCCCATTTCCCTCTGGTATACACTGGCTGAATGTAAGGCAGCTAAAACACCAGAAGAGGGCACCAAGGTGCAGACAGAGTTCCAGGAGAAACCCTTAATCCACCTGAGGAGTGGAATAAAGGTCTCCAAATAATTCAGAGAAAGTTGGGGGAATCCCTCATGTTTTTCTTTTCTCAGTTCTCTAACTGAGAATACTCTAACCTCCGGACACACTTACAATGGCTGTGGAATGAGCAGCACCATCATGTGGCAATAGGAGCCTGGTGGTGTTGAAAATTCAAAGGGAGGAAGATCTTCCTCTCTCATTGGAGGAGCTGTGATCCTAAGAAGGTTGAGTGAGCCCCTGTTGCTTTTCTTCATTCTGTCATACTGCCATTGCTCCCAGATGTACACACAGTCACAGAAAGAGTGCAGCAGAGTGGAGTAACTAAAACCTCAGCTTTCTGGCAAAGAACCAAAAAGGGAAGGGATTTGGAAAGGGGAGATCATAAAGTCATTATAAACTCTAGGGTTCACTTCTGAGCTTTGATTTTGTGGATATGATTCTAAACACATAACAAAAGATACTGAGAACTAACAGATGGACTACCAGTGACCACCCTTGTACCAAACTAAGGGACTCACATATGGGACAGATATAGGCAACACTGCAAAGGTTTTAAAATGAAACTGACATTGAACATAACCTTCATGTTATTAGAATCAGAGAAGAAGAGAAAGAATATGGTGTTTAAAAAGTATTTGAAGAAATGACTGCTGAAAACCAGTGAAATTTGACTAAAGACATAAATCTACAGATTCCAGGAGTTCAACAGTTCTTAAACATGATAAATCCAAGGAAACCTAGACACATCCTAATCAAACTGTTAAAAACCAGATACAAAGAAAAAAATCTTGGTGGTACCCAGGAGAAATGACCCATTACTTTTAGGGATTTATGATAAACATTTTCCAGAAACTACACCACTCAGAAGGAAGTGGAGCAACAAATTTTAAAGTGTTTCAGGAAGAGAACTGTTAACACAGGATTCTATATTCAGTAGAAATATCCCTCAAGGGTGGTAGTGAAATAGAAACATTTTTAGATGAAGGAAAACTAAGTTGTTGCCAGCAAAAACTTTATAAAGTAATTGCTAAAATAAATTCTTTTTTTTAAAGATTTATTTATTTTATTTGACACAGAGAGAGAGATAGCAAGTAGGCAGAGGGGCAGGCAGAGAGAGAAAGAAGCAGGCTCCCTGCTGAGCCTGGGCCTCAATCCCAGGACCCTGAGATCATGACCCGAGCTGAAGGCAGAGGCTTTTAACCCACTGAGCCACACAGGCACCCACTAAAATAAATTTTTCAGAGAAGGAACATGATACCAGAAGGAAAGTTGTACTATCTGAAGGGAGAAAAACAGAAATGGTAAATATCTGTGTAAAAACTCCTGAGTTCTTTAAAACATATTTTATAGTTAAAATAAGAAATTATAACAACTTGGATGAATCTCAAAGACATTATTCTGAGTGAAATCCAGTCTCAAAAGCTTACATATTACACAATACCAGTTATGAGATTTAATTAAAAAAACACATGACACCTCTTTTATGACATTTACTTTAACCTCCCATTCTGAAGTAGCCACAACCTCCACATCCATCACATCTGATTTTATCTTAATCATAACAACATAACCATTATCACAATATAAATTATTTGTTTATATATTTGTTTTTTTGTTTAGTATCTATATCTCCCCCCTACCCCATCTATTTGTTGGTGAATTTTTGGTTTTATTTACCAGCAATGCCTACTATAAAACAGAGACTCGGGGTGCCTGGATGGCTCAGTCAATTGGGCATTGGACTCTTGATTTTGGCTCAGGTCATGATTTCAGAGTCATGAGATTGAGCCCCACATCAGGCTCTGTGCTCAGTAGGGAGTCTGCTTGAGACTCTCTCTCCTTCTGCCCCTCCCTCCACTTGCACTTTCTCTCTCTCTCTCTCTCAAATAAACACATAAGTAAAAAAAAAAAAAAAAAAGCCAGACACTCATTTGCTAAATACATTTATGTTTAATGGCTGAATTAACTGATACTTTAGTAAGGCTGATGCTGACACATTTGTGTCAAGTGGATTGGATTGTGATGTCTTAGTAGCTAATATCTTATGAATGCTTGCTAGAATTCCAGAGGTTGTTCTAACACGTTCCATATATTCCTTCATATAATCATAACAACTACATGAGGGAAATATTATACTTAGTTTCTAGATGAGGAAAATAATCATAAGAAGGAAATAATTTGCCCAAAGTCACACACAAATATTAAGTGGTGGACCTGTGAAGTAAAAGGAAATCTGACTTAAGAACACTTGCCACGATGATATCTTCCCTGCTTCTGCCTAAAGACAAGGTGAAACTGAAATGCTCTGTCATTACTCTAGGCATGCGGTGATGGGGGCTAGAAGTTATAAAGAAAAAGAGTACCTATGAGGCATAGATCAAAGTGGTGATGACAGGCTGGATGTGGAGCATAGGAAGTGGAGGCTAAAGGGTATCTCTGACTTGGAGAGCAGTGATAGCACTCTTTATTTACTATTTCTGTAATCATAAACAGAAGAGAGAAAACAGGGTTCAGAGATGGGATATATACCTGAAAAGGACTAGTAGGAAATTTGATGGGAATAAAAGTTTAGATTTGGGAATCATTAATACACCGTATTTGTTGCCTGACTGAAATATTTCTATGCTTCACATTTTCACAATTTTGTATTTAGGGTACATTTTAATACTGGAGTAACGTGTATCTTTTTGCTGATGTCTTGCCTCACAATGGAAGATCTTTGGAAGTACGTATTATGAGAGAAAGAGAATGTAGAGAAAGAAAAAAAAGTTTAAGGATTGAATCTTAAAATCTAGGGTGTAAGAGAAGACTTAAGAATCACAGGAAGCATGGAGGAGAGTAAGATCCCAGCCTTCTTGGTGCCACCTCAGTGTGTTAACTAATTTCCCTCTGGCCAACTGCCCTCACCACATGTAAACTAGCTCAAGTTGGTTTTGTCTTTTTCATCAGTAAAAGTCTAAAGTAAATTTTGATGCAAAAGTTTGTGAAATAGCTACAGTGTTCTCTCTCCTCCAGCCCTTGACACCCAGAAACATTCCCTGCTTTGTGTTACATACAACAGCATAATGTAGGAGGAGATGAGGTTTCATTGCCCAAAGGGGACATTACTCCCAAGTCAACCCCCAATACATCCAGTTCTCCTGGAAATCAGTAAGATTTCTACATTGATGAGTTTTGTCTTTCTATGTCTGATTAATCTCTTGCTTGGCATTAAACATTTTAGTAGAGATAAATTTAAGACTTACTTCCTATTGCTGGGGTAACCTTCTCTCTTAGGTGAAAACCCTAGATTCATTTAGATCCTAGGGTTACTTGTCCTTTCCTGTTACTTTTGGGCCTCTTTGTAAAATAATAGTAAAATTTCTCATGTAATTTTCATGGCCATGGAGCCAAGATAAAAAACCATGAGCTTTAAAAGGTTGGGGTTTCTTTGAACCATGTGAAACAGGTATCTTTGTACAAAACCAAGAGCAAAAAGATTCCATAAAGAAGGTCAGATTAAGGGAGAGAGAAGGATACGATAAAGTTTAATTTTTTCTTGAGAACTCCAAGGGGGAAATTAATATTTAAGGGAAAATACTAAATGTATTAAGAGAAAAGAAGTTAACTTCAAGAAAATTCTCCCATGTTTAAAGGATTGCAGGAGAAGTCTAACTGAATGTTTGCAAGAATGGCTAAAAACAGTTCTAAACTACTGAAAATTATTTTTCAGTTTCATAACATCTATTTTCTGGCTAATGGGATAATTAAAATGTCAACCAAAAATGGGTACAGTTCAATTATAGCCATACACTATGCAATTAAAAATGCCTCACAGCAAAATGAACTTGTTGTTATTATTATGGAGGGAATTTTTATTAGGGTAAGAAAAGTATTGTCAGATTTGATTGGGGTGATGCAGTAATGTCACCTTAATTCCCATAAATCAAATATGGAGTCTGGAAAGTGAACTTTTAAAAACATTTAAAAATTTTCAGCCTGAAGGAAAATAGATAAAGGCATATTCTATTGCTTTAACAATCTTAGAATGGTAATTACCCTCCCAATAGGTGAGTGACTAGGAACATTTGGCAGACCACAGGAGTTTAATGCTTATAAAATGGCCTTTTCTTCAGTTTAATAGCAGGTGTGTAGTGTTGGTTACCTCATTTTCACTCTCATTAAGCAGAAAGCACAGTGATGTTAGATTATTCAAAACTAGTCTCCAGATTTTTCTGTGCTCTGTGTTGGTAGATTCATAGATAATATCCATTAAATTTTTAATTAGCATTTATACATAACATGAAAGAAATATTAAGTAAAAGCATACATATCTTGATTCAAACTGGAGTTTCCTTTCTGATATGATGTGCCAAGTCTAACCTTTATTTCTCCATCATATTTTTAATGCACATCTGAAACTTGGAAAAGAATTATGCAGTAAATTCAAAACAAATAAGGACCTGCCTGGTATGTGTTAGTTGCTTTAGGAAATTTACCTAGTTGCTTAGGAAAAAAACTCGGAGCCATTATTCATTTTTTATATCTGATACTCAATTCATTATCAAATATTGTTCTCTCTGTTTTAAAATTTTAACCCTTGGGGGCCCCTGGGTGGCTCTGTCAGTTAAGCATCTGCCTTAGGCTCAGGTCATGATCCCAGGGTCCTGGGATGGAGTCCTGAGTCTGTCTCTTTGCTTAGTGGGGGAATCTGCTTCTCCATTTCCCTGGGAACCTCCCCCACTTGCTCATGCTCTCTTTCTCTTTCTCAAAATTAAATAAATAAAATCTTAAAAATAAAAAATTAAATAAACAAAAATGTAACTCTCAACCGACTTCTGCTGACCACTTCCTCTACTGTTGATCTAAGCCAACATTTTATCTAGCTCTGGACCCCTAAGGAGCCTCCTACCTCCATTTTTGCCCCTACATTCTGTTTTGCACTCAGCGGTCATAACCATCCTGTAAAATTAAAGCACATAAGGGGATTCTGTTGTTTACAAATCTGCCATAGCTTCTCACCACACATAGAATAAAGTTCAGAGTCCTCCCTGTGGACTCAAGCCTTCTGAGCTCAGGCCTTTGGCTTTTTCTCACTTTCTTTCCAACTCTTTCCAGACTCGGGGTCTTCTGCCCAGATCATTTCCCCTCAGGCCTTTCCATGTCTGCCACTTTATTTCCTTCTGGGAATTCTTTGCTTCCTGGAACAAACCAGGCAGTCTCCCAGCTTAAGTCCTGCATACTGGCTCTTTCTGTGTCAAAAGCTCTCTTTCTCCAGATATTTCCATACTTTACATCATTTCTCCTGAAGGCTATCTTGTCATCCTATCTAATATTGCCAATTCTCCCCAGTCCCAGCCCTCCAGATCTTCTCTGCCACCCTCTATGTTTTCCTATAGTTCACATCACCTTTTAAAATATCACATAATTTAATTATTCCCCATCTCTATTCATTATTTGTCTTCCCCTGCAAGATGCGAGCTCTCTGAGGCAAGGATTTTTCTGTGTCTTTTTTTTTTTTTTTGCTGTTCATTTTTGTATCCTAAATGCTAGAACAATGCCTGGCATACAGTAGCCACGAAATAAATATTTATTGAGTGGATGAATGAATGATTTAGACTTAGCGGTGTGTCAGTGTGTCAGAGCATAATGAAGATTTAAAGAAGGATTTTTTTTAAGATTTATTTATTTATTTGACAGAGGGAGACACAGCGAGAGAGGGAACACAAGCAGAGGGAGTGGGAGAGGGAGAAGAAGGCTTCCCGCAGAGCAGGGAGCCCAACAGGGGGCTCAACCCCAGTACCCTGGGATCATGACCTGAGCCAAAGGCAGAAGCTTAATGACTGAGCTACCCAGGCACCCCTAAAGAAGAAATTTAAATTAAGATTAATAAGAGTCACGGCAATAGTTTCACAACAACTTAAAAATCTATCTTCAGGAGACAGTAAAATATAGTACTACCTATTGTTACTGAATCCAGTTGTTTATCCAGAAGAATTTTTTAAAGGCAAAATATAAGATTGAAGAGATTATTTGAGTAAATCAAGCAAAAACATTGATGTTATTTCTATCATTCCATGTTAGTAGATAATGGTCTACTTTCAACTTAACATCACATATTTTTGGTAATTCAATCTTTTTGTGGTTAATTATAGCAACTTTTTTACATTTTTCTCTATTTTTCCTTAGTAAATGAGTATATCCAAAAGGTATTTTATGTATCCTTTTAACTCCTTGATATTCTGTGTTCACATAGTTTAGGTCTATTTTCCTCAAAAATTGGAAATCTTTTCATTAGTTTATTTGTACCCTTTCCTTTTTCCTTAAAAACTTTTAAGATGTGGGATGCCTGGGTAGCTGAGTCAGTTAAGCTTCTGCCTTTGGCTCAGGTCATGATCTCAGGATCCCGGGATTCAGCCCCTTGTTGTGTGGAGGGGTGTGTGTGTGTGTGTGGGGGGGTCCCTGCTCAGTGGGGAGTCTGCTTCTCCTTCTCCCTCTACCCATCCCTCTGCTCCTGCTCTCTTTTTCTCTCACTCACTCACTCAATAAATAATATCTTAAAAAAAAGTTTTTTAAGATGTAGCTGATTTTTAAAAAGGTGATGTTTTTCCATATATATACTAATAGTAATTATTAAAATAATAATTAAATAACTAGAATTAAAAATAGTAATTATTAAAATGAATTAATAAAAGAAAAATGTCACATAACTTGAAATAATTATATAAAAGCTTTCAAGAGTTTTTAAGTAAATTATTTAATAGTATTACCCACATCTGCACTGGGAATTATTCTGCTTTTTTATAAATAATTTTATGTAATACCTTCTATTTATCTATTGCACAGTAGACTTTCATTTGATTAATTTGGTTTCAATAAATAAAGCACATTAGTCAATAATTGTCTTAGATATCTATCTACGTCTATCTAGTGGGTTATGTGGCAACAACAACAACAAAAAAAAGTAAAAGCAAAGGAAAAGAAAACGCCCCAAGATGTTGCAGATGTCTAGAAAGTATTATATGGTTCTTGGTAAAGACCAGTGAGAGGGACAGCTACTTTTGCACCAGGATTAATAAACCTCTTCTTTTTTTGAAATTACATTTCCAAGTTTTAGCTGTGTGCATTCAGAATTGGCCCTATGACTAATTTATACCTGAAGGAATTGAGTCAAAATAATATGTGGCTATTTTAGGTCATGTCCTTAAAAGGAAGAGATGTACTAAATTTGCTTTTCACTCCTTCCCCCTGCATTATGAATATGTTGGAAGATCTTGAGAAACCACAATGAATGTAGAGATCCTACCAGTCCTGGATTGCAAGCCTCCAGACTGTTTTCTGAGGTTTTCTGTCTTATGTTGAAGCTTTTATTTCAGGATAATTCTTTTAAAGATTTTATTTATTTATTTGAGGGAGAGAGAGGGAGGGCCTATGCACATGAGGGGAGGGAGGGGCAGAGGGAGAAGCAGACTCCCCGCTAAGCAGGGAGCCCAAAGACATGGGGCTCAATCCCAGGACCCCAGGATCATGACTTGAGTGGAAGGCAGGCACTTAACTGACTGAGCCACCCAGATGCCCTAGGCATCACTTTGTTATAGTAGTAAACACTTAACCAGTGAGACCAGTGAATACAAGACAAAACTTATTAAAAAAAAAAACAACAACAAAACCAACTTACTTTCAGGATTTTCATACAGAAAAGACACAATCAGTTTTTGGAGTTTTAGGAATTGGAGAACTTTGAAAATATTGCCCTGTTGTTTCCTAGTATCTAAAGTAGCCAATGGGAAGCCAAGAAGAGTGCTGGGGTCCCAAGATGAGTTCCAGAACATTTTCCTTCATTATTTCTTTAATAATATCTCCTCCCCCTCTAATCACTTTTCATTGTTTCTCGGCCTTCTGGATTGTTTTTTTTGTTTGTTTGTGTTTATTTGTTTTGTTTTGTTTTTCTGGATTGGTTTTTAATATCTCCTACATTTTTTTCTCATATTTCTGTTTATTTTTTTCCCCTCGAACTCCTGAAATCTAGGGTAGCCAGCAGTAAATATGTTGAAAATAGCCCTTCATTTGAAATCTTAACTCTCATCATGTGAGGACTAGGGAGGGACTATAGTGCTCTCTACTTTTTTTCAATGTGTTTTGAAGTGAGTCTCATCACTTTCCATAGACCTATTGCTGCTGGTTTCTTACAAATTAGAGTTTTTAATGGCCAGACCCTTTAATGTGCCACATCACTAGAACAGTGAGGATAACAGTAAAACTGGAAATAATAGTTGAGATCTAGTGAACATTTACTGTGTGACTGGCCTGATTATAAGAATTTTACATCAATTATTCATTTAAGACTTCCAAGAGGTAAGTATTTGTAATTACTTCCCTTTACAGATGAGGCAAATGGGGCAAGGAGATGTTAAAGGACTTGTCTGACTTACATAGTTAACAGCAGGTCAAGCTGAGTGGTAAACCTTTGAGGTCACGCAACCTAAAAGTTTTAATTCCTGGTAAATGAATAAAATACTATACGGTTATCTTTTGTATTTTTCCATAGAACCATGTTGGATATTTGAGTTTACTGCTTCAGGTAAGTAGAGTTTTGCAAGAAAAAAAAATATTGCCTGTGTTTATCTTTGGAGCCCTATAGGAATCCTTTGAACATTTTATTGGCATGTGTTTTAAATAGTTCTACTGCTGAGGAACTTCCTTTGTTTATTTCTCACTCATGACTTCTGTCCATCTCCTTAAGCCTGCTTCTGACCTTTATCTTTTCTTCAAGCTGTAAGAAAACAAGAGGTATTTCAAATTAGTCCTGAATTTCTCATTTGGCTGAACTGTACCACAGACGATGGCCTGATAGAGAATAAGAAAAAGGCATTGTATTTAATCTAGGGATTGTTTAATTAGGAATTCTTTTTGGAAACTGCCCAGAAAGATCTTAAATTGATTTGGGAAGCTAGGAGGAACAGTGAGAAGGATACAAAATTAATTTAAACTATCTTTTTTCCTAGCTTCAGAGACTATGGAGTTACTAAATTATTGCCAGTGTGTCGATATAAAATGATGCTTCAGAAAACAGTGTCACCAGAAAGTGTATTGAATTACGATGCCTCTAATTCTGGAAGTAGAGACACATGATTGGTAAAATTTTATCTAATGTGTTTGAATTTCATAAAATTATTTCAAGTCACTTGATATTTTAAAAAGTAAATTTCTTTGATTCTTCTACAGAGTTAAAGAATAAAGTTCATATTTTACCATAACTATTGGTTTGTTTTTCTTCATTGGTATTGTTTGTAGTAGTTCTATCAATTCTATAAATTAATATTCTCAGAAATTCTATCTAATTCTCCTTCCTTTGCGAGGGATTTGTTGACTTCTGTCTATAACCCCCTTTTTTTGCCTTTATAGAAAACAGAAAACGTGTTACTGAGAAACACATGGAAAATTATTACATGACTCTTAACTAAATCCTCAAAGTATCTCCTACTTTCCATCTCCATTTGTTTACATTTTGTGGAGGAAACATTAAGCAATTGCAATATTCATCTGATCACTTCATACTGATGGATGAGACAACCTTTTAGAAAAGCCAGCTGGGAAAAAAAAGGAATTAAAAAATGGTTTAATGGAAATGCACTGAAGAAGTAGGGAAATATTAGAATGTCAGTGAAAGGGAAATGATTATGAAGTGTCATAAACTAGTAATTTTGAAACATAACATTTAAGTACTTTCTGTTTTGTTATTGGTGTGAGAAAATCCATTCAGTGGAGATATAAAATTTAAAAGCCAAATTGGACACTTTGAAAATGAGATCCAAGTGTTTGTGTGAATATGTGTCTGTGTGTTTTGGGAGAAGTTGTGAAGAATAGTTTCAATCACATGATTTCCATTTTAATCTTATCCACATGACCTGGGATCCTACGGGGACCCCTGAAGAAGAGAGAAGTAGGTTGGTGCAGGTGTCAGAGCAAGATCAAAGGACAACAGGCCATCTTTAAAAAAAAATAAAACAGGAAAATAACAATCTGAAACCAAGTGTTAAAGTGTTTTGATAGTGACACCTACTTCAATGAAAGCCTTTTATGAATTTGTGATCCACATTTTATAAAAACTTACAAATATACTTGTATATTAAAAATGATCAGTTAGCCATCAGGACATGTGAAACAATACAAAAATTGCTATAATACTTAAAAAGAGTCATGATGAGATTTGTTTTCCAGAGCTACAGCTTATTTGTAAGAAATATGACCTGTAGGTGCAATTTATCTTTTTGGAGGTAAAGATGAACAAAAACATTGTTCCTGGAGCTTACACATCAGAGGGGAAGCTGATATTATGCAACTAATTAAATTAATGAATTATAATTTAAAATTTAATAAGTTTAAAGAAAATTTTAAAAAGTCAGTTCTGGAAAAGTACTAACAGACAAACTGGACATAATATGGAAAACTAAAGATCTATGACATCAGAGGACTGAGTAAGGGTTAACCAAGTGAAGATGAGGAGCAAAAAGAGAATTCCATATCAAGGGACCCATCCATGTAAGATCCCTGTGGAGGAAGGAAGCTTGGGAAGAAGAGAGCGATTGGTAAAGAGAAAAGAGGAGGGAAGAGGAGGGAAAAAAGCTGGAGAGGTTGGCAAGAACCAGACCACACAAATAATAGTGCCCTGTTTTCCATATTCAAGATTTCGGCCATTATTTTAAGACAACAGAAAAAAAATATATAGTGGGGCTGTGTAAGGGAAGGAGGATTGTAGGTGTGTTAAGATCAGATTTACAGGGCACCTGGGTGGCTCAATGGGTTAAAGCCTCTGCCTTTGGCTCAGGTCATGATCTCAGCGTCCTGGGATTGAGGCCTGCGTCGGGCTCCCTGCTCAGTAGGGAGCCTGCGTCTCTGCCTACTTGTGATCTCTCTCTCTGTAAATCAATCAATAAATAAAAAAAAAATCTTTAAAGATCAGATTTACATTTTGAAAAATTACCTTACCATAATGAACAGGTTGGGCAGAGACTAGAATAAATTTTGGGAGGCCAGTTATTGCAGGAATCCAGGTGAAAGATGAAGATAAATCCGATTAGAAGAGAGGCAGTAAAGCTGGAGAGAAACTATGGAATTTAGAAACAATGTAAGAATTGCCTGAGCTTGGTAAATTCCTTTGATGTGGGAGGTAATGAAATGGGATGTGTCAGGCATCCTTGACTGCAGTTAGGTTTTAAGGAATTGGATGGGATGTTGCCATTCACCAAGACAGTGAATACTATTAAGAGTATCAGGTTTGTGTGGGTAGGATCATGCTTATCCTTGGATGTACTGACTTTGTAGAACAGTTGAGAAATTCACATGGCCTGTTCCATAGGTGTCTGGAGCTTTGGAGATAGAAATTGTATTAATTTAGAAACTATGGAAATGGGTGTAATTAGCCTAGAGAAAGAACATAGTGTGGGAAGAGAAGGAAGTTAAAAGTAAACCAAGATACCATTTAATGGCTCGTTTCAGGATGATGAGATCTCAAAGGTAAAATAAAGGGAAGTATCAAATATGTAGGAATAAAACAAAGAATATGGTTTAGGGAGGACAAGGAAAGAGAACTGAAAGAAGTGAGCAGTCAGGACTGTTAATGATTGAGAAATCAAAAAGATCAGGACTAAAATTAATCATTACAGGGGTGCTTCTCTGGCTCAATCAGTGGAACATGGGACTTTAGATCTCAGGGTCATGAGTTCAAGCCCCATGTTAAGCACAGAGATTACACACATACATAAGAGATAGCGAGAGAGGAAAACACCAGCAGGGGGAGTGGGAGAGGGAGAAGCAGGCTTTCCCGCTGAGCAGGGAACCCAATGTGGGGCTAGATCCCAGGACCCCGGGATCACAACCTGAGCCGAAGGCAGACGACTGAGCCACCCAGGCACCCCCAAAATTAAAAACTTTTAAAAATAAATTTAGTCATTATGTTTTGTGACAAGATCATTGTCAATCTTAGGAACAATTTTGTTGTTGTTGCCATATTTTTTTAAATCTCCTTTAAGTAAATATATAGAAGTGGGATTGCTGGTCATATGTTTAACTTTCTAAGAAATGGCAAGACTTTTTCCAATGCACCTGAATCAAATATCTCACCAAAAATATATATGAGAGTTCCAGGTGTCCCACTTCCCAAAGATCTTCCCAAAGATCCCTTTGTGCTGTCCCTCCCTCGCACTACTCCCCCACTCCACCACCCCAGCAGCCACTACTTTCTGTCTCTGTGTGTTAGTCTGCATTCTCTAGAATGCTGTATAAATAGACTGTACTTAAGTGGTAGTTCCCATTGTCCTTTTTGGAGTACTATCAATAAGAATCTGTGTTAAGATTGTAATCGTTTACAAAATCTGTATGAAAATTATGTATGAACTAAACTTGGAAGCATTTTCATATTCTTCCTTGATCTACATAATTTTTAAAGTATTTTTATATGACTTGGAAAAATTACATATGTATATTTTAGCCAGATACCTCTGGTTGTATACATTGGTCTGTTATTATTTTGGGAAATTATAAAGCATATTGTAACAAATACTCTTTTAATGGAAATTCATACACACATGGGAGGTATAAAGACTTTCACATTTTACCATCGTTAAATTATATTTAAAGCTCTTGAAATACATTGCTAAATTCACTCCAGAGAGACTAAACTCATTTAAAGTTTTAGCTACGAGAGTAGCTAAATTATGCATACTCTAAGTGACGCTGGGTAGTTTTCAGAAAAAAAAAAAAAAGGATTTGTCCACTGGTAAGCAAGAATACTATTGGTGGTGAGACATATTTACATTACATATATCTTTTTAAGATTTTATTTTTTTATTTGACACAGAGAGAGAGATCACAAGTAGGCAGAGAGGCAGGCACAGAGAGAGAGGAGGAAGCAGGCTCCCCGCTGAGCAGAGATCCTGATTCGGGGCTTGATCCCAGGACCCTGAGAGCATGACCTGAGCCGAAGGCAGAGGCTTAACCTACTGAGCCACCCAGGCACCCCGAGACATTTTTACATTACATTTTCAAGTGAAAAAAAGCACATTTCAAAATATCATATGTGATATGATTTCATATAATGATTTCATAAAATGTTTTTATGAGTATAAATGTGAATAAATATCATGAGAATACATGTATTGAAAATATGTGTCTGTGTGTGATGGACTTTTATATATGTAGATTTGTTTTATCCTTAACTGTTTATATTCTAATTCTACTGTCATAACCATGTGTAGTTTTTGGAATAATTTCAAATCTGTTCTTAGTTTTAATTAAGAATCTAATTTTTGCCAAACCATATTATTTAAAACCAGAATGCAAAACACTTCATATTGGTCTTCTGCCTATACAGGTCACTGCAGACATTTTGTTTCTTTCATAGATGGGGAGGGTAGGCATGGGGAAAAGCATAACTGTTTAGAAGAGAGTAATGGAGAGAAGGGACAGGAAGATTGAATTCAGGAATATTATTTTATAATTTAGCTGGAGAAACTAGTGACCAGAGACCTATCTTAGCTCTTATAATGGTCATCATTATTCTATTTCATTGTAGACAAAATAATTCATGTGGCTCACAAATATTTAATTCTTTTGCTTGTATTAAGTTTTACATTTTTGTTGTTGTTTTTAAAATATGTGTTTTGTCAGACTTAATCAGAATAATTCCTTTCCGGTGTTTGTTTGCTTTTAAGATTTTATTTATTTATGTGAGAGACAGACATAGCAAAAGCAGGGAGCAAGAGGGAGAAGCAGGCCCCCACTGAGCAGGGAGCCCATGTGGGGCTTGATCCCAGGGCTCCAGAGTTATGACCTGAGTCAAAGGCAGATGTCTAACCAACTGAGCCATCCAGGCGCCCCAGGAATGATTCCCTTTGTTAATGGTTTCAAAATATATTACTTTATACTTAGAAAGTTTTATCTTCTTCTTTTCTTCAATTCAAAGTAATGATGGGAAATCTAGGTCTCATTAGTGTTTGTGCTTTTCAGAGAAAGCACAACATAAATCATATTATGAAATTTTCAATACTACACATTTTAATTAATTAATTACATGATTTGATTTTAAGTAATACATATGCAAAGTCCTTATAGATGAAAATGTTTCATATTCTTTAGGAAGTTTGAGATATTCTTTCTTATAATTTATATAATTAACTTAAAGAGAAATCTCATCCCTATTATTAAATGTTAAAACTGTTTTTGGATGATTTGGTATTAGTCAAAAAAGGAACCTATTTAAACTTTTTATACTACTTGATATACAATTTTAATAAATAAGATAGAGATAAATATAGTTACTTTTCATTACTTATTATGTCAATCATTTGATAAAATTTTTTTTACATATAAGAATATAAGAAAATAGAATTCTATTATCTAAAAGTCATGTTATCCTGTCATAGATACAGTAAGCATGAAAGGGGCCAGAGATTTTATTTTTCAAGTTTCAAATTGTTTAAATAGTAGCTAATAACAATCCCAAAATAAAGATAAATGACTTTTTTTAAAAAAATTCAGTTAGCTGCCTTTTTTCTTTCCAAACTTTTGCACGTGCTCCTGTATCTCAAACAGTGATCACATTTTCTGAGATTAAGTTTTGAACATCCAAGATTAGAATCTACGGGCAAATTTCCCTTATAACCACCATGCCTAAAATATCTAACCCATAATATAGAATATAGTAGGTGCTAAATACTTATTTAGTAAGTGAATCATAGCTTTGTAGAGGAATAAATTGAAATACAAAGGATTTAACATAATCTGATTGTTTTTTAACTAGGATTATAAATTTTGTGATGCAAAGGTTATAGATAGAAATAGTAATAAAATTTCCAGAGTTTCTTAAATTCTCTAATTTAACCTCTTTCTGAAGGCTAAAATTTTGGGGGGGTTCCTTCATTTTCGAAATGTTCACTGCTCAAATAAGTTAAAGGAAGACAAACATACTGTTGGTGAGTAGGTATTCTACAGAGCCTTGGCTGTTCTCTCTTTTGTCCAGCCATCCTTAATTTCTAACTTTTACCCTATAAAGTTTAGATAGAGAGAAAGATAGATAAAGTATAATTATAATAAATGATATATACTATGCACATGTAACTCCCCCCTCCATTTTCAAGGTCATGATAAAGAACTGTTACTCTATCCAAAAAGACAAGAAGTCTTTTTTTTTTTTTAAGATTTTATTTATATATTTGACAGAAAGAAACACAGCGAGAGAAGGAACACAAGCAGGGGGAGTAGGGGAGGGAGAAGCAGGCTTCCAGCTGAGCAGCAAGCCCGATGTGGGGCTCGATGCAGGCTCCATCCCTGGACCCTAGGATCATGCCCTGAGCTGAAGGCAGATGCTTAATGATTGAGCCACCCAGGCGCCCCAAAGAGACAAGAAGTCTTGACGGAGAACATGGAATTAGTGCATTAGCTATGTAGGTATGGAATATATTTATTCTCTTGCCAAATACAATTATTGTAAGTGCAAGCTGGTATTCCCTAAATGTTCAGGTTTTCATAGAACAAATCCAACTCCACACCATAAATGAACGTGGGCCCTCTTCTGAGCCACAGCCGAAGTGCTGGAGTGAAAGCTGCTTTTTCTTCTATTTCTTCTATACTTCATACTTCTGTATATTTCTTGTTTTGGAGGTATTCTCAGAGCCTCCAGGGTACTGTCACTTGTCACATTTATTAAGGACATTGGCAGGTTTTTCACAGTCCTTCCAAACTCATCTAGGGCCACCATAACGGATGATTCCAACATCCGTGTAAAATGGTGATCAATTAGTATCTGGTCTTAGATTTCCTTTTTCTCTTTAACTTCAAAAAACACATTTTCTCCCCTCTGCTAGCACTTTCGTGTTGCTTCACTTGACTTTATTATCACTGCAATCATTCCATGTCTGAAATCTTTAACTGTAATTTTAATCTATAAACTTTAACTGTAAACTCTAAGTGTCAATTTTCTGAACAAAATCTGCTATTCTTTCATTTTCTCTGCCCTTCACTCTACTTCTGAACCTTAAGGAGACTTAGTGTTCTTGACACACTCCATTTTCTTTGTGTAACAATTCTTTCCTGGCTTCCTTTTTCTCTAATTCTAATTACAGTTTCTTTAACCTCAACACCAGTGCTGCTTTATAAAATTTTACTTCTTTTACCAGTAAAGTTGACCATTTCCCACAGTAGTATTTCAAACCTTCACTCTTTCCTCAGACCCTACAGCTTCAAACCCTGCTAATTCTTGTTAGACAATCTTGTTTCCCATCAGCTCAATAAATTTTGGGAATTTTGCTCACCTCCTCCACCTTTCTTCTTCCCATTGCCCACAAAAGTTCCTCACACTTATTTATGACTGATATCATTTTTATGTTCTTTCATCTAGTGTTAGAAGGATTAGTGTCCCTCCTTCAATTTTGTTCTTGATCTGAATCCCTCTGAAATTCTCAGGGACTTCGCTTCATCTGCTTTTATTTTGTATTTCTTTCTCACCAAAATATATTTTATATATCTTCATTCAAAATACCCAATTTCTTAAAAGATTTTATTTATTTATTTGAGACAAAAAGAACAAGAGAGCAAGAGAGAGAGAGAGAGTGTGTGTGTGTGTGTGCGTGCGTGCACAAACAGGGGGAGCAACAGGGAGAGGGAGAAGCAGACTCCCCGCTGAGCAAGGAACCTGATATGGGGCTTGATTCCAGGACCTGGGATCATGATCTGAGCCAAAGGCAGACACGTAACCGAATGAGCCACCCAGGTGCCCCCAAAACATCCATTTTGAACTCCTCTCCTTATTCTTTCTTCCCTGGTTGCCAGTTGATTTCTTCTTCAGCTGATCTTCTCTCTAGAACGCATTCTCAGTTGTCTTCATGTGATTTACTGGTTTATTATAAGGAATACAACTCAGGAACAGCCAAATGGAATAGGTGCATAGGGCAATGTATGGGGAGGAGAGGGGATACGGAACTTCCATGCTTTCTTCAGATGTACCACCTTCCCAGCATTTCCATGTTCCTCACTAAGGATTTTCTATGTGTGTCCCCTTCAAATGTAAACAAGTTTGAAATAAGCTCACCCACATTCATGGGAAGGCAGATTTCATTAGACCACTCTTGGCTTCCAAAAGACGGGACTTCGCTGTGGAAGGCTGCTGGAGACCAGCTTAGAGCCTATAAACAGCCATGTGGTACAGGTGGGAGGAGGGTAAGATCAGGAATTGTTTTTGAACTTGCCCTCTGTTTTCAACCTTATTATGGCAATTGAACTCCTGAGGATCACAAATTGAGCAAGAAAATAAACCATAGCTTAGTTGGAAGAAGTAGAGAGATGATTCAGGAAAGAGTGGATCCAGCAAGGTTAAAGGAAATAAAAACAGACAAAATCTTCAGTAATGGTAATGGGGAGGCACCTTGTCACTGAGTTTGGTCCAGCTGTGATATTTTTCCAGAAAATTATGACTTGTCTATATATGCCTCTCAAAGTACTTAATATGAAATTCTAGATGGTTCAAGAGGTAAATGGAGGAGAAACCCTAATTCAATTTTTACTTCAAAATTAGATTATATCTATTTACTGCCTGGGACCTTGTCATGTTTAGTACAAATAAATTCAGGTGTTATAAAATACATTGCTAGATTAGAATAGTACGGAGGGACTCCGACAAGATACAACTGGTCCAAATACCAACCTGATTTTTACTACATTGAGTCAGTTTTCCTAATGTTATCAACCTTGGGAAGCTTAAAGAAAAAAGTAGTTAGTAAGCCCAACAGATTGAACTCATCACAAAATATATTACTGAACTCAGCTGCAAAGAGCTCTTTTGTGTACTGCCCCAGAAACGTGAATAGCAAGGGAGGCAGTGTGGATTCATGGTCACCACAAAACTCTAGAGTCTCATTTTCTAGGTTTGAATTCTGCCTGTGATAGTTAATAGCTGTGTGAATTTCAGCAAGTCCCACAACATGCCATTCTCAATTTTCTCGTTTGTAAAGATCAGTTAATAACAGTGTGTATCTCGTGGGGTTCAAATTATATCAAGTGAGACATTGCAAGTGAAATGCAGAGAAAGGAGTCTGGACTATGGAATATAATCAGTTAAAGTTGGTTAATGCTATTATTAAGGGCTTGTTGGAGGCACTTTTCTATGTATCCACACATTCTGAAAGCTGTAGTGCCATCCCTAGACATTACTAAAATATCTAATTGGACAGAGCCTCTTGATTTCATTAGTATCCCCAGTCCTCTTCATGCACTAAAGTCTCTACCTAAAATTGATATTCTCTTGCTTTATCACCACTCCCATCGTCCCCCACCATGGGAAATAATTTGTATTCATGAAAGAGAGCCAACATTGTGTTTTGCTCTTAGACCAATAAGAAAAATACCCCCACCTCCAACCGCATTTGTCTATAGACAGCTTACGGTACAGTGGACAAGAAATAGCAAACATTTGGCTTGCAACAATAATATTAGGGACGCCTAGGTGGCTCAGTGGGTTAAAGCCTCTACCTTCAGCTCAGGTCATGATCTCAGGGTCCTGGGTTCAAGCCCCACATTGGGCTCCCTGCTCCTTCCTCCTCTCTCTGCCTGCCTCCTGCCTATTTGTAATCTCTCTCTCTCTGTCAAATAAATTAATAAAATCTTTAAAAAAAAAACCCAGACAATAATGATATTAATATGCCATGTAAGCAACTGACTTCTAATAACCTTTTGGTACAAATGTTTCATGTCCCTTAATCTTGTCTGAAATTTTGATTTTTGATATTCAATATTCATATGTCAAAGGCATTCTTTTCTTGATGAGTAGTAACTCACTGAACATAGTTCTCTCTACATATCAATGATGGGTGAAAAAATATAACCAATATTTATTGAGTTTAGATATTAATTTGAAATTTAATATTCCAAACTTATTATGCACCATTCATTACACTAGGTGCTTTACATGCTGTATCTCATTTAATCTGAAAAGAAACTGTTTGATGTTTAATCAATAAGTTTTCCAGATGAGAGGATATTGTCTTAATCCCACAGGTTACTTGCCTTAATGTTCAGTCTAATTTAACCTGAGATATCTGGTGTCTATTAGAAGGTTGGGTTGGTTCTAAATGCCTTTGATTTCAAATGCATTCTAAAATGTTTTATTTTTTAAAGATTTTATTTATTTATTTATTTGTGTATTTATTTAAGAGAGAGAAAGAGAGAGTGAGAGAAAGAGTACAAATGGTAGGGAGGCGCAGAGGGAGAGGGAGAAGCATTTTAGACGGGAGCCTTACGTGGGGTTCTATCCCTGGTCCTTGAGATCATGACCTGAGTCATAGGCAGACGCTTAAGTGACTGAGCCACACAGACTCCCCCTCTAAAATGCTTTAAATCTCAGATAATTTACACAGGCTAGATTCACTCAAGGCTTTTCTGCCAGACTAATTTTATTCTCTAGTATATCTATCTAGCACTTCTGGCCTAATATACTGGCTATAGGTTTCTTACTACAAAAATTAAATTACTGGTCTGTTTATGAGCCCACATCCAAGGAAGTAAAAAGTATTTATCCAATCTTGCATATTATGCAGAAAAGTGAGTTAGGCTTAAGTGTAATTATGCTCGAAGAAGGTAAGAATATTTATCAAGGCTATCACCTTATTGTCAAAAGTTAGGTATTATTAGGTTTTATTTACATGTTTATATACATTTGAGCTAAATCTATCACTTCCTTACAGATATCCTCGCATTTTGAGCAGCATGTGGCCTAGGATTGAAATACCAAATCAGAACGTGCACATTATACTTTTTCAGACTACCACGTTTCATGTCAAAGTCAACTTGCTAATAATTGGTCTAAAAAAAGGTATTTGTGATCATTTAAATGTGTAGTAAAATATGTATGGTAAATTAAAACAATTTCTCATTTTTATATGATGACAAGAATAATATGTATTTATTGTAAAGAAATCAAATAATGTAGACAAGTATAAAGAAGCAAGTAAAAATTGCCACAAATTTCTCTGTTCAGAGCTAAATACTGTTAATATAATGGTGAAACTTGCAGTTTCATTTTACTCTCTTTCTCTCTGTGTCTCTGTCTTAGATATGTCTATCTGATTCTTCATATGTATGTGAACTGTTTCATAGCTAGCATTTTCTTTCACATCAAAATATGGAGTATTTCCTTCAAGAAATAGAGATGATCATCATAACATTCAATGGCTACATAGTATTGCATTACATGAAAAGACCACAGTCCCCTCTATGAATGCGCATTTATTTTGTTTCTAATTGTTTACTTTTAAAATAGCACTGGGATTAAAAAAAAATCTTAACAGTGTCTGTAGCAGACAGAATGACAGACTTCCAAATAGCTCTACTTCCTAATTCCTGGAACCTGTGAGTATGCTACCTTACATGGTCAAAGGGACTTTGTCGATGTGATTAAGGATTGTATGATGAGCTAGTATCCTGGATTTTTCAGGTGGGCCCAATGTAATCACTAGTGCTTATAAAAAGGAAATAAAGGAATCAGTATCAGAGAAGGAGATTGAGGATGGAAGGCAGAGAGAGATTGTTGAAGATGCTGTGTTGTTGGCTTTGAAGATGGACGGAAGGAGGTGTGAGCAAAGGGATGCAGGCAAAAGCTAGAAAAGGCAAAGAAAATACAGAAAGAATGTAGCAGAGCTGTCACCTTGATTTTAGTTCCATAAGCCCATTTTAGGACTTCTGACCTTCAGAACTCTAAGGTCACATGTGTGCGTTGTTTTCAGCCACTAAGTTCATAGTAACTTGTCATAGCAGCAATAGGAAACTAATACAGTGCATCACTTTGGACTCCGTCCAGTTAGGATAAATGCTCAGAAGTGAGATTGCATGTTCAAACCCATTTTAAACTTGTTGCATATCAACAAAGTTCCTCAAAAGATTTCTAACTACACACTGTGGTTTTTCTTGTCCCATTCTCCACTTCTCCCAACACCACCTATGGTCTTTTTCATCTACACCATTGAAAAATACTTTTTAAAGTTATTTTTTAAAAGATTTTATTTATTTATGTGACAGAGAAAGAGACAGCGAGAGAGGGAACACAAGCAGGGAAAGTGGGAGAGGGAGAAGCAGGCTTCCCTGCTGAGCAGGGAGCCTGATGTGAGGCTGATCCTAGGATGCTGGTATCATGACTTTAAAGTCATTTTTGGTTAATGTTTAGTAACCAAAGTTAATGATTATCAAAGTCTGACAAGCACCAGTGCTTATTAAAGTTAAAGTACATGAGAACCAATGGGGATCTTTTAAAAAGGGAGATTCTGATTCAGTGGGTCTGGGATGGGGCCTTAGATTCTGTATTTCTAATAGATTTCCACCTGATGCCCATGCTGCTGGTTCTTGGAGCTCACACAGAAAAGCAGGGTATAGAATTTAAGATTTTTTGTTTATAGGAGGTGTTATTGAACAAAATTAAGATCACAGATTTAGGAAGCAGACAAATCATATCCCTGCTCTGTTACTCTGTCATTATGTAAGTTTGGATGTGGGACTCTGTGAGCTTCAATTTTCTTATCTACAAAATTGGGATAAGAGAGCATGCAAATTATATACATTTTTGAGATATCCAATAATATGACACATATCATTTCTTTAGCACAAAGCTTGGAACTCATCAACTGATATCATTGTTATTATTATTAGCTGTATCAGTTGAATTGACTCTATGCTTCCATCGATTTCTCTTGGAATATTCACTTTTTCTTGTTGCAGATGCACTTGTATGTATGTTTCAGACATCAACTCTTTTTCATTTTTTGGATAATATTTTCTCTTAAAATTTTAAATATGTGTTTTAACTTTATGACATATTTCACAGTTATGTGGTTAAATTGATCAGTGTTGTTCTTTATTATTTCCGGTTTTTAGTCTTGTTTAAAAAGAATTCTTCCATGCCAAGATTATTTTAAAAACACACCTTTTCTCCCTGTGTTTCAAGGGCTACTTTTCCTATTTTTTCTTTAGACTTTAAGTCCTTTATCCACCTGGAATTAATTTTGTAAGAGAGTGATGGAGGGATGCAATTTATGTTTCCCCTTGAAGATTAGCCAGTCATATCAACATCATTTATTGAATAATTTTTTCTACCATTTAAAATTTTAACAATTTTTATAAATTTTTATAAATTTATAAATTTTTATAAATTTATAAATTTTTATAAATTTATAAATTTTTATAAATTTTATAAATTTATAAATTTTTATAAATTTTTATAAATTTATGTATAAATTTTATACATAGTTGGTTCTCTTTTTGGTCTATTTATTTTATTTCACTGTTTAGTCCATTTATCTCTAAATCAAAACTGAACATTTAATTACTCCAGCTTAAATTATGTTTTAATAGTCAGTAGTTTAAAATTCACTCTTAACATCTTTATTTTAAAATTTTCTTAATTCTAAGTGTGTGGTATTTCATACAGATTTCAGGGAAAAAAACTTGTCATAGCCTCTTTTTATATCATCAAAGAATATTAAGATGTCTTTCTTCTATTCTTACATTTTTTATTCTTTTTTGTTAATAGCACTGGTGCTAATTTATCCATATGTTATCTTAAAATAAGCCTGTGGATAGATCTTCTGGAGCTGGTCACAAATTGGAAAATTAATGAATAAATAATGGCTATATTAATGTTTAAATTTGGGTAAATTAGATACTTAACTTGGAAATAATTAGGAGCCACTATAGAAAACTGTGTACTTTGAGCTCATATTGTATGCAGGTGAAAATATATATGGCTTGGCACCTGCTGTCAAAGTATGAGCTTCTTTCCAGCAGATTCGTGAATTCCGCATAGTCCCTGTGCCCTTCATATCAGAAGGGTTATAGCACCAGAAACCAGTCCCGTCTTTGGTGGTAACATTTGGTATCTTAGATGGGTACCAGGATCCTGTTGTACTTTCTGTGATGAACATATGAGATTTTAGTTCAGAAATCAAGTTCTACGGCTTTAACCGATTCCAGTGAACAAAGGAGCTATAGCTCAGACTACTGAGGGAAAAAAAAAGTATTGAGTATTAACCATAAACTACTTAAGATGCCAAAGAGATCTTTGCTTCCCCAAATTAAATGTAATCTGAGCATACTAATTAATTTGGTATAAACTGTGACCTCTTGCGGTGGGGTTTTTGGCATTGTTTTATTACACGTATGCTCAGTGTTCGCTGGCTACAGATTAGTTTAAAGGGATTTGTCACTGTCTGAAGACCGATGTGGCAGGAAACTGTTTTCCTGGCAATTTTGACACAATTGTGAAAATCCAGGTAATGGAACTGTTTCACTGCTAATCTGCAGGGTTTTGGCTTTTGGCTTTTCCAAAAAGCCTCCTTCTGTTTGTTTAAGGTACAATATTATTTGTACAGTTCAAATAGAACTTTTTTCTTAATGATGTCTTTGTAATTATTTTTTTTACTTCATTTGCAAGATAAAAAAACCCCTCCTTTCATGTGCCCAAGCAAACCAGGGATTGTGAAGGGAAACAGCATTCTTGAATTTCTTTTTCTCTGACTTTTTTTTTTTTAATAGAATGGTCTGTTCTGTGGAATGGCAGGTTTTTGTGCCATTTCACATGGTGTTGCATGTAGCAGAAT
This sequence comes from Ailurus styani, assembly GCA_002007465.1. Lineage (NCBI taxonomy): Eukaryota > Metazoa > Chordata > Mammalia > Carnivora > Ailuridae > Ailurus > Ailurus styani. Next base: position 652,301 of record LNAC01000705.1, read on the forward strand.
AGGCCCCATTCACGTTTTCTGTGGGACAATTTGCAAAGGCAGCGTGCTGTGGGAAGCTTTTTTAAGAGGAGGGTCTGCAGGGGCGGGCAAAGGGCTCCACAACACCTGTAGCAAGACACAATCTGTGCAGGACTCAGAGCTGATTTTACACTTTGTTTTATTCCCCTTAAGTATTCAGCATATGTTCCTTTCTTTGAAAAATAAAGGGCTCCCTCAGATGGTACATATCAAGTGAGCTCAAGGAGGTTAATAGATTAACTCCAATCAATCTAAGCATTCCCTCGTGAGACCCTAATGCTGGTTATTCGCTCCCCTTGTTATGATGATGTTCATTTTATTAGAGATTATAGCTCAATAGTTAGAGCGCGCGATCTATTTACTGTGAAAATCTTTCCGCATGCCTTCTTTTCTCAGGAAGAAAGCACCAGTAAAATGGTAAGCATTCCCTTTACAAGACTTGCAGTGAATCTGGAGTAACAGAAATAGGTTTCCCATTTTAAATAGCCTAAGCGAATGTCTAATCTTTTCCTGGGCCTGGTGGTACATTCTGCAGGCTGAAATTTTCAATGCAGGATTTCTAAGCCCTAAGTCCCTGCCATGTTCCTTTCAGTTTCCTTTTCCCCCCTTCTATTTCTAAATTAGAGCAGTTGGGTCTGCCCAGGGACACGTACAGTAGTGATGCTCTGTGATTCGAGTCAAAGAATGTTTAGTCTGGGTCCCACAAAGGCCCACGATTCCCAGCACAGAAACACATACAGCAAAGCAGGGAGAGAGCAAACATGGCATCAAAGAAAACTCGTGAATATAGACACCACTATAAAAACTAACTCTGTGTTAGCCCAAGAAAGAAAGAAATGACAAGGGTTTTGAATGCTAAAATATAGAGGGTTGTATGAAAGGGAGGGAAACATACACAAAGTAGACGGACTGAATAAAAGTATTTATCTTTAAACCACACAAGTCATGGTAATTAAATTAGGTCAGGCTGGTTACAATGGTACAAAAAGCAGGCTGTAACTAATTTCAAAAGGAATAGAAAAGACCTGAAAAAAAAAAAAACCAGATTGACGGCTCCTTACTTTTTTGTTTTCACCCAATCAAGGGAACCCAACATCAAAAAGTGGGAAGAGAAATCCTGATTTGCAGGAAATTTGTCTCATCACAGAATATAAACTGTAGATATATCCAGGATCAGCTTAGGACTTTGGTAAATTATTATTTGTTCTAAGAGAAAAGCAAGCTATATTCATATATGAAGGTTACCATTAAAAAAACAAAACAAACAAAAACAACAACAACAAAAAACTGACCAAAACTCTGCTCCCTAAGTAGCTCAAAGCCTATTACGAATGCTATATTTTCCCTATTCTTTGTATCACATAGAGACGTTTGAAGACTCAGGATCTTCTGCGGTCAATTGTTTAATACAACTCTCAAAGCATTATATGAAGAGGAGAACATAATGAGAGTTTTCTTTCAAATTGTCTGTTTAAAAGACCACTTATTGATGCCTATTCAAATTACTTTTAAAATAGTTTCAAATATTTACTTTGAAGGTAGATGTGCCAAATTGTAAAGGACATTTGGCACATAAATTGGGGGATGGGAGAAAATAACTCAGGGAGACCTTTATCTGGAGCCCATTCTGTATTTTTAAAAGGAAGTTTAAAATGTGTCCCTTTCTTCCTTCTTTTCTTGAAAAATAAAAAGCACAAGATTTGAGAGATCTTTGCTAGCTTCATCGAAGTAAGAAAATCGCTGAATACCAAGCAATTAATAACGCAAAGAAACCATAATAAAGTTGCCTATGAAAATCTCAAATACACTTTCACTCTTGTCATCTGAGAATCCATTTCACTCCTCTTCATGTATCACTGGGGAGATGTGAGTCAGGGGTCCTCAGTGGCTGTACAAGTGTGGAGACAGGCTGAGCAACAAAAGTTAACTGTGCTGTTTCATGGATTTAAGGTAGTCACTTCCCTTTCTGAACCATGGACAAAAGCCTGTCTCTCTCTCTCTCTCTTTTTTTTAAGATTTTATTTATTTATTTGACATAGAGAGAGAGCGCAAGCAGGGGGAGCAGCAAACTCCTCCCTGAGTGGGGAGCTGGTGGTGGAGCTCGGTCCCAGGACCCAGGGATCATGACCTGAGCGGAAGGGCGATGCTTAACCGACTGAGTCACCCAGGTGTCCCAAAAGCCTGTCTTTAGCTGCTATGATACAGAGAACTTTTTTCTTATTCCTATAACGCTCTGCTCCTCAGAAACTTAGATTTAGGCAGGGGATGATGATATCGGTAAACACACGTGATAGCATAACTATATTTAAACATAGTGTCACCTTTCGGATGGTTTTGGAGCACGGTTAGGACTTGCGCGTCTTCTAGAGGTCTTTCCTGAAGTGTGATTTGGTGATTTCACTGGGACGGACTGGTGGCAGTTGGTGTTCATGCACTGAATTGCAGTTTGCGGAGCATGAACACCCATGTGAAGCAGAAATGCTATTGTTACTCTCCGAAAGCACTGTGCTATAAACAGCGCGGTAGGAAAGGCTTGCATAGGAAGCCAGTCATTTTGATTTTATGATGGCTACTGATGGCACCATCATCAAATGAGCTTCACTTTTGTTGAATCTCATGCTCGCATCGAGAGGAAGCAATGGGAAGGATGCCGCGGAGGCTTACGCGGCTCTATTAATTGCCCCATATTGTGTCAATGGTGTGGACCGAAGCTTCCATGAGTACGGCTCTCCTGGGATAGTGAAAATTCTCAGTGGTGTCCCTCTGGAGTAGTCTTTTTAATCCCCAGAGATCTCAGCAAGGTCTGTGGTATCTGTTAGGACACTGGCAGAGTGGTCAGTGGGCCTCTTCGCAGGAGGTTGTTGCTGATTTCCCATCCCACAGACGTGCACAGCACCACGTCTGTCTCAACCAACCATTCGAATCTGGACTGTGTGCCTACTTGCTAAGTTTTGTTTTGTAGGAAGAGCAACATAATAGGGGAAGCACATCAGGGCAGAAAGGGGTGGATCTGTAGAAGGAAGAGGGAGGGCAAGCCAGGGAGAAAGATGGGGAAATTGAAAGAGACGGGAATGTTTCGGAAAACGCGCAGAACAAAGGAGCTAATGTGACCCGTGCCCTCTTGCGAAGGTCTGCATCTGCGGTAATGAGGTTCTGTTGTTGGGTATTCAGCCTTGTCAATAGGAGCACCCGAGAGCCCAAAATGGGGGTGGGTGGACCAGAGCTGAAGGGGAACAATCTCCCTTTCCCGACTCCCTGACCTCGCTGCTGGGAAGCCACTGAGCACACCCGCGGTTCCGACGCTGAGACAGGAGGCAGTTTAATTGCACAAGCCAGGGCACAATGAAAAGCCTTTTCTTTTTAAAGGTAACTCATGGAATTAAGTTCCTTATTTAACCTTAGACTTGATGTATGAGTCTAGACAGTATGAATACAGGTAGAATAGTCCTCTAAGAACCAAACGAGAATGTGAAGGACAAAGAATCTCCTCATCAAAAGAACAGTTCTTTACCATGAAAACCACAGGCGAACCCCTTTGTTACCATCTCCAGCAATTTCTTTGAAGTTTTTTTTTGTTTGCTTTGGGTTTTTTTTTGTTTTGTTTTGTTTTGTTTTTTTAACCACCATATTCCGTATTTCGGTGGATCTCGGGGTTAATTTAGTGTAATAGCCCAGAACAAGGACTCTGGACACACACAGCCCGGGCTAGAATGACTAGCTTGGTGTCATCAGGTATTTGGCTCAATCTATTGGAACCTCAGTTTCCATGTTTGACACATAGTAAGTACTCAATAAATGTTAGCTACTATGATAATGGGACTCTTAAGAAATTATAATTTAGATCATAGTATTCAACACTTTTTGGTTTTCAGTCTTAGATTAGGAGGTGATTTGTGGCAAGGACCATGTTTCATTTATCTCCTTGTGTCTATTTCTTAAACAGAGTGCCTGGCGCTTAGAAGGAGTCAGTGGATGGCTGAATGACTGAAGAGATGAATGAACGAAATAAAAGTTGTTTTATANGGTATTCAACACTTTTTGGTTTTCAGTCTTAGATTAGGAGGTGATTTGTGGCAAGGACCACGTTTCATTTATCTCCTTGTGTCTATTTCTTAAACAGAGTGCCTGGCGCTTAGGAGTCAGTGGATGGCTGAATGACTGAAGAGATGAATGAACGAAATAAAAGTTGTTTTATACCTAGAGATTTATTTTTCAGTTGAGTGATGTCTATTCTTTCAAAAAATTCATCAGAATTTTAAAGGAATGCAAGTTTTAGACACACTTTCAAAAAATAAAATTGGCTCAAAGCCTTTTAAAAACCTCAAGTGAACTTTTCAAAACATCGGTAACTGTGATCTCCTTTAATTTAAAACACTCTTTGCATTTTTAACTACATTAATTTCCAAAGTTTCTTGGAATGCTGATCCACTGTGTGATCACTCAGCTTTTACCAGGTGTTTTGAATTGAATCCCTATAGTTTTCCATCATCAGATGGCATAAGATATTTTTGTTACTTCAAAACATCGGTAACTGTGATCTCCTTTAATTTAAAACACTCTTTGCATTTTTAACTACATTAATTTCCAAAGTTTCTTGGAATGCTGATCCACTGTGTGATCACTCAGCTTTTACCAGGTGTTTTGAATTGAATCCCTATAGTTTTCCATCATCAGATGGCATAAGATATTTTTGTTACTTGAATAACTTTCAAATAATAGAAAACTTGTGAAAATGTCATACTAAGGTCCTCCAAATTTTTGTGGTCAAAAATATGTATTTTTTCCCTCTTAGTATGTGCTGTTACTACTATTGTGTTGCCCTAAACCATAATTCTATATTTAACTATATTTAAATATTGAAGCCAGTGGTTCTCAACTTAGATTTTATTGTAATAAATTTTGTTTTATATTGATTTCCTGGAACATGGAGCAGTTACTTCCAAATAAATTATGGTCTGTAATGGGTATTGAGTCACTCTGCCTTGTGAAAAAATCTTTGGTTATTAATAAGATGGGATATTGCAGTGTTTGAGAAATATGGACAGTGGGTGCAGACCAGTTCTGTTGTTGTCCAGGCTCTGTGAGCACTAGATATCTGACCTTAGATAAAGCAATGATGTATAATTTTGCTCAACAAATAGTCTCAATTTCAACATGAGTTTTAAGTACCACGTACATACATAAAAGTACGCAAAACCTAAGCATACACCTAGGTGAATTCTTGTAAGTTGAATACACTGATGTCACCAGAAAACAGATGGAGAACTAGAATATTAACAGCCCTGCAGAAACTGCCTCCTACCTCTTTCAGTAATTAGCCCCCTTAGTTTCCCCTTAGTTTGTGAACTTTAAAAAAAATGGAATCACAAATACATACTCTTTTAGCTGGAATCTTTTGATCACTATGATATTTGTGTGTTCAGTTTGTCATATGTAGTTATAGTTGGTTTAGTTTATTGCGTATAAATTTAGCATCAACCTGTTTATTTCCATAAAAGAAACTTCTGGGATTTGATTAGAATTACATTGAACCTATATTTCAATTGGCACATAATTGACACATTTATGTTATTAAGACTTTCAACCCACATACATGATATATCCTTCCATTTATTTTGGTCATATTCAAAATCTTTGATGTTTTAAATTTTTGGTATAAAGTTCTGACACATATTTCATTAGATGTATGTTTTTTGATGTCATCCTAAATTATATCTTTTAATATAATTCATTTCCTGTTTTTTATTTTAGATGTATATGAATATAATTTATTTTAGTTTGTTGATTTCATATTCAGAAATATTATTAAACTTACCTTTTACTTATAGTTTTCTGAAGATCCTTAAAGTTTCTACTTCAAGAAAAGCATGTAAAAATATATAATAAATACAGATTTATTTCTCCCTTTGCATCCATATACCATTATATTCATTTCTTGCCTTCTTGAACTAGTTAAGACCTCACTTGAATGTTGAACATAAATTGTTGCAACTGATTTTACACCATTGGTCCTAATCTTGTGAGAGGCTTTCAGTAGTTCACCATTAAGGATTACTTACTGTAGGATTTTATAGATACTCTCTATCAGATGAAGGAACCACTCTTCTCTGTTGAGAGGAGTTCTAGAGTAATGAATATTGAAAATTGTAACTGTTTTTAGTTGTACTTTATAAAATTTCTATGAGAAAAAATTAGTCAGAAGTTGCTAGTGAAAACCTGTTCCCTCTCATTGTAATTTCCAGCAAATAATTTCCTATAATTTCAGAACATCCCTTCTTCTTCTACTACGCTGGTTTATTCCCTAACAGTAAAACCTGTAAGTGGCAGCAGTTTTTGTTCCCAAAACATCAATGTATCATTCAGAATTGGGGTAGGTAAAGGGGGTAGGATTTTACTAAAAGAGACAGGTAAAAGTGCAGAGACTATACTTATGAAAATTCTTATAGTCACCGTTTTCATTTGAACCAGTGGAGGTGGGACACTTAGGGAAAAGGCTAGTTTTAAAGAAATAATTGGTTTATTTGGGAGTATAAAATATGGTGGCTAAAATCTTGAGCTCTGGAGCCTAACATCTTGAGTTTAAATCCCAGCTCTGCCATTTACAGACTATATTATCTTAATAATCAAATTTTCAGTTAATTTCAGATTTCTCATTGGTAAGTAGGCTAACAGAGTTTCTGAGGTTGTAGTAAAAGAGTTTGTATGTGATGTAGTGATGATGGTGTTTGGCACATAAGCACCACCCGAGCAAGTGTTTACCATCATCGTTGTCATCATCGTCAAACCAACAGTAGTATCACCACCTGCTTTCCAGGCAACGGCTGGCCAATTCTCCCACTCCTGGGAACTGGAGAGGGTGGTAGAAACTGAACATCATGTGAGATGTAAATTTCAGTGAAAAGCAGCATTCAATGTTGTCCAGAGATCGTGGGACTACTGATATGGGGGTTTCATGTTTGCATTTTTTAATTACAAGATAACTTTATCCATGATATTCTTATTTCAAATAATGTTTCCTTTTCTGTTATTTGGTATCTCATAGACATATAGTTTATGAATTTCATCAACAGGAACAAAATAAATCTACTTAATCACCACCATTTCAGTCTCTTCGAATTTGCTTATCATGCAGAAGAGGCGGCTAACTTTAAACTGAAGATGCATGCTTTTCTACTTTTGTACAGATTAGTTGCTGAGAGGTGTCTGTCCAGTCTGGAGCCACAACTCTCAACCTTCCTCACTTCAAATCTTGGTGGGAGCATGTGACTAATTTCCCTTGGTGCAATGCAGTAGAGGTGATGTGTGGCTAAGAAGCATATGTTGTCTTCTCCACATCCCTTTCCCTATCTATTGGCTGCACAAAGAGGAGGATACAACCAGGAAATGAAAGAAGATTTGATCCCTGAAAGATCATGATGTTGGTCTCTGAACTGGGAAAATCCACAGGGGATGGTGACATGAGCAAGAGACACACTTGTCTGCTAAGACTTTGAGATTTCACTGTGTATCAGCTACAGCAGATAAAATTTTTTTAATGAATACATTATTCTCTCAGTTCCAATTGCTCATGATGTGGTTCCATTTCCTAAGGAGCTGAAACAGAGGAATATTATCGCATGTGTGTATATATATATAGCATATGTTATAACTATATTTAAGATGATATTTAAGAGATGTAGGGAAGACACATTTGAGTATACACAATATTTCTCCATTTGTCTGAGTTTTAGTTAATCAAATACCCCTTTAAATAATGAGTCTCTAGTCATAATCTTTACAGTTATATTTTACAACTGATTTTAAAGATGAAAACTGCCTTCAAACTTTTATAAAATGAAAGGAAAGACCATCCACCATTTCTTTTGTTGACAGCTTTTTGTTTAAATAATTTTATCTCAAGAAAGCCTAAAGAGAGATGAGACTGTAAGAGGTATGCGCAAATAACCAAAGATTATTTAAATGCCTTCTCAGGTCCTGGGTCCTTATCTAGAAGACATCTAGTTTCATTGAGTCCATTATGGCTTTGAGAGGGTAAGCAGGTGGTACTGAGGACCTAGACAGTAAAGGATTCGAAGTTTCTGGGAGGGAACACAGAAGAGGGAGGAAAAGCTGTTTTGTGGACATTGTGTGGAGGAGCATCAAAAAAGAAAAACTGTGTAGTCTGCCCATGATGGGAATTTGAAACACAGATATGCCATAGACAGAAGTCTAAAGCTGTTTGCAGTGAGGTAAGCAATATAGACCTTTTCTTTAGCTTGCCTGACAAAATGTTCAGCTTGCTCTACACTGCTGGCTAATGCTTTAATTCATTAAAAAAAAAAAGATTTCTCTATTTGATTTGCTATGCTTCTAAAACAAAAATAACATATAAAGACCTGGAAACATCTGGATTATGGAAAGCTATTTTACTTCCTTTCTTTTTTTCCCTATAATTTAAATTCAGGAAATATGCCTAATCCTATAACATTGAAAATTGTGTTTGTAGGGCAAGTAGAAAATGAGAAGTTCTGGGAGATACATTTGATATTTGATATCTATACATTTGATATTTCACTTTCCTTTCTTTTCTTTCATTTCTCTTTCTGTCTGTCCTTCTCTTCCTTTCTCTTTTTTTATTTCTAAAATTACTATAATTTTAAAATGTAAATTATAATTATGTTAAATACTTTCCTTTTCATGACTTTTTTTGGTTAATATTTAGCTAATTGGAGAATTTTTTCAAGGATCAAGGCCATTATTTACTTTTTCATTAACGTAACTAGAGACAAAACAGGGCCTCACATCAACCTTGATCAGTAGAAGGACAACTGGACAACTGGCAATGAATCCTTTCCTTTCTTACCCAACAAGAAAGCTGCTTCTTTGTATCAGCTCCCCAAGTTATATGGGGAGCGTCTGATCACATTGGTCAGCATGGAATTATGTAAAATCTGAGTATTGTTTAAACTAGAAATTGAACTGATCTACTACCAGAAAAGTAGATTTTTGGTGGGAAATATTTCATTTCATTCTATTCAAAATTATTCCAGCCTATTCAAAATGCTATTCAAAATAATATAAACTGATAAATTACACAATTGCAAATCTTGCCTAGAAATTGAAAATACTTAGGAAATAGTTTTTATAGGAACTAAAACTAAAAATAATTTTAGGTTCTTAAATTGCAAATAACAACTGTGAAATGCTTCAAATTACTTTTCTCTGACACCAGATATATATATATTTTCTTTACTGTTAGAATAAAGCTTTGGCTGTTCTTTGTGGCTGTCTCAATCATTTTCATCCCATTGTGTGATGGGGTATTTGTGTCATGCATTTACATTTTAAAAGTTGTAGTCTATGCAGTGTGACTTTCAAACAATTGACAAACCTATTCCCATGTCAACCCCTCTGCTTAATCAGCAGTCACTTTATTCCCACTCTTTTCAAAGGCACTTGAACTGCCTGAAAAGCTAAAGGACAATTCAAGTGAGTGTGCTGGGCTGGTCCCCTCCAGTGTTCATCCATTCAAATTCACGCATGTAATCTTCTGGTGAAGACCGGTGGTTCAGTGACACCATCACAGCTATGTAGAACAGATGTCCTAAAAATAAAGGCAAGAAAGTTTCCTTCTGGAAGGAGGAGTTAATTTTTCTTATTCTGGGTACATGAGGGTGTAGTGGCTGTGAGATTAAGGATAAAGACTAAAATTCCCGAGAGAAGATTCTACAAAGGCAATGTATGATACTACAATCTCTTTTTTGGAAAACACAACCTGAATGGTTTTGCCAAGTATTGTGCTGCCCCATCTATCACTTGTTAGATTCTAAAGATCACCTCCACCTTACTGATTTAAATATACACTCAATATCATCCAGAATCATTGGTGCTTAGGGGCTTAGGCATAAAATAATTAAAGTATTATTGAAAAAGATGAGTTTTTATTTGCCTGTTGGTTTCACCTCAGACCATTGGATGCCAGTAAGCTTAAGGCCCTTGAACTTTTGAAATAAAAATTTAATTTTTACTTGGGGAAGCTAGATTTAGCCAAAGATAAATATAATGAGGAACAGAAATACAAATAACTTGGGATATGAAAAAAATACTCAATTCGAGAAATTTATTTGACCACGTATTGGGAATATAAAAAATTGGAATTGATGGGAGGTGTAATATGGAGCTGAAAACTCAAGAAATCTATGTGCTTTTACAGCAGACAATTTTGTGTCAATTTCAATTACCAATTTAGGATTGTTTTATAGTGACTTAAGAACAAGTTGGCTGTGTTCAAAATGTGAATGTTGACATATTACAGAAGAAAAAGTTGATGACAAAGGACACTGAACAAAGGATGACGGTACTTATGTTGATGTATTCCCAACCATTAACCATGAGACCAAGATCCAGCTGTCACATTATCATTGTCCACAGTGGGAAAGGCACAATTTTGGAGTGAGACACGTTTGAGCTTGGTTTGGGTCATTAGTTGTGTAACCAGGAGAAACTATTTTATATCCTTGGAGCTTCAACTTCCATTATTAATAAAAGTACCATTTTCTCCCCAGAGGACTGTTTTGATTTATATATGATAGCTATGAATATTTTTGACCCAAAGTCTTTCTCTAAATACATTATAGTATTTGTAAGAATAAATCATTTCTATTTCAAAGATATTTTGCTGTGATTATTAGATATGTTTTGTAATATTTAACAGGTATTTCCTGAAAATGACAAAGTGTGAATTTCATTATTTTGCCTGCAATAACAGATTTAGGATTTCTACATTGTGATTATTAATTTTATCAAATAATTTTACCTGCTGAATTTAGGTTGAATTTCAAACCTGCTGTTTTTCGGCTTGTGGGGTTTAGGATGCATTTGTCCTATATGTTAGACATGGACTGTTTGGAGTAATGTGGCTTTTTTCTGCTCTCTTTTTATTATTTCATCTGAGGCTTTAGAAATGGCTGGAGTTAAATAAGGTTTAAGATTAGGCATCAGAGGAGCCCAGAAAAGACTGAGGGAAAAGAAATGCTGGATAGGGCCTTTGGATGAGATTTGTATAGGAAACAGATTTAAGTGGAATACATGAAATCATTGCAAATTTTTTTAAATTTAAGAACTAATTGCTTCCTATGTATTAGGCACTATCTTTGGTTCTCTGTGGCAACTATAATGTGGGGAAGCTGACATGACAAAAAAGGATGCTGTTATTAAGATAAGGAATATATACTAACATGCTTATAAACATTTCTGTTAATAATTCTTAGAAGCATGTCATTCTGACTCCCTCCTTTTGGCAAAACTCTTTCCTGCCAAATTTAACCATGATGTCTTCAGCCTTTTATGTGTACTACTACCCTGTACTGTTCAGAGTTAACAGTTTCAGCAGGTCCCTGACATCACCGTGTTGTGCGGCCCCTGGCAACCTCTGAGCCCTAGAGCTCATGGTCCTATCTTGTCCCTCTTGCTTTTCACCACTCTGGTGTTAGGTTCCTCTCACCATCTTTGAGCTTAAGTGAGGCCAGTGTCTGGGAGAACCTGAGGCACAGCTTGCCCTCTATGTTGGGTTGAAGGTAGAGCTACTCTGTATGTGTATCACAGAGAGTACAGAGCACTACTTCCGTGATGTGGGTGTTTTCACTCAACTTAAATCTCAACAGTTTTGTCACCATGTTCATATGTTCAAAAGAGCTGTATGGAGTTCACAAAAATGCCTGGTGTCAGAATCTCCCAACACAAAGATTATTGGTGGATGTTAGGATTTTTGCATTTTTTTTTAAAGATTTTTCTTTCCTTCTTCATGTTGATGGTAAACTAAATCCAAAAATCCAAATTCTCAAATACTGAAAGTGACATTTAGGATCTCCCATTGCCAAGTGATATAGTTTGCATTTATTAGTATTACTTTTCAGTTTTTCCCAATGTGATATCAGTTATAAAAATGCCTTCCAATTGATTTTTTGTTTAACAGCAGAATCTGTTTTCCTCAACAGTAGTATGGGGATACTTGATAAACCACCGTCTAGAGGTACTGAAAGGAATTGAATAATGTGCTGAAATCTGGATTTATTCATGAACACATTACAGCCTGCATCATGGTGATACATGTCAGTTCGAGTCATTGTTTCTTTTGTCTAAATCCTTGTTGAGACACATCCATCTGTATGTGTAATGCTAATTTGGTAACAGCTTCTTCATACTAAGGCAGAACTCATTTTACCTGGTGGTTTTATTTTAAATGTATAAGCTTTATTAAATAACATTCAATAAGTAATAGAAATTTAACTCAAAGAATATGGAGAGAAAAGCCATAAAGGCACATTCAAAACCAATTGGAATCTGGCACCTGACAATGATTAACAAGTTGAACCGATTAGACTAGATCTGAATTCCTGTAAATAACGTTGAACAACAGAAATATTTTTATTAAAAACAACTTCAACAATTTAACAGTTCTATGAGATTTGAAAAATATTTTGATTTGTTTACATATCATCAATCAATATTAGGATAGGCTGAAAGAGTTTAAACACATCATACAAAATGGGAAATAAAATTAGTCAACTAACCCAAAACTTCATCTGATTGAAACCAGACTTCTTTTGGTATTTGAAGCACCAAATTATGGTTGAAAAATATCCATTTCGAATGGACATTTGACCTCATATAGATATACTACTAATAAATAAAGGAATAATATTTTATATTGATTGATATTGGGTTTGATTTATGAAATGGTTGTAAAAGTATATCTATCTCTCAAGTAAAAAAAAAACAAGCAATCATTTAAATCTACTGTCTAAATAACTGTGATTGAAATTTTGGATAGAGTGTGATCTACTCAGATTGAGTGCCCATACCCACAAAGTATGGTGAATGACACATTTCCCTAATTCATTTTGCCTCATGAAGGCAAGCCTGAATCTGTGATTACCTTTTTAAGGAAACAATCTTTTCTAAGAAACCATTTGAATATTTTTAAAAATATAGGGATATTGAGGCTTCTGGCTGGCTTAAGCATCCAACTCTTGGTTTCAGCTCAGGTCATGATCTCAGGGTTATGAGATTGATCGAGCCCCATGTTGGTCTCCACAATGGGTGTGGAGCCTGCTTAAAATTCACTCTCTCTCTCCCTTTGCCTCTCCCCCACCGTAAAAAATAAAAAATAAAAAAATGTAGGGATATTAATATAACTTACTACATACATAAAGATTTTGCTAAACACTATGATAATTTGTGATTTTTTTAATGTACACCAACTTTATGTAAAACATAATAGAGTTTTTAAATTGTTATGTAAATTATACAAAGCCCCCAAATGTGTCCTGATGGATAGTCACTGTGGCTGCCATTTAAAACACCAAACAATAGCACAATTTACTGTGTACATGCAGAAGGAAAACTAAACTTTGAAGAGATACCCTTCTCTATAGATAATGGCTTTTTTCTCAGATAAGCCTGTCTTCTGAAAGATAAAACAATTCTTTAATCTTTCATCACCTTTTCTTCTAAATAAATCCAGGAGATCAATTCAGAATTAATGGTGAGGTGAATGCAAGGGGAGCTTTTTAATATGTGTTTGCTGCCCATTCCCAGAATAAAACATGTTTTCTCAACGAATTTCTTTCGTGGCATTTTATCTTCAAAGTTTTATTTAGACCTAGTTCTAGAGATATAACAAACAAGTAAAAAAAAAGTGAAATAAAATAAAATAAAATAAAAAAGTAAAATAAAATAATAAGCTTGGCCTTCAAAGTATGAATTCTTCCTCCAAACAAATCCTTCTGATTGGAGATCTGGCTCAATTTATATGTACATAGAAATATTCTGGGTAAGTAACATGAACAACAGACAGTATCTGGGTAAATAACATGAACAAAACACATTATCTGGTTGAGATAAAAGCCCTCTTTGAATATTGTTTGTAAGTTGAAGAGTTTGCTCACTTATTGGATAGATTCCATTAAACACAACCAGAGAGATATATAGTGTGGATTACATGAATTTGCTGTAATGCACATGCAAATACATATTTTTCACATACAGTATACAGCAGGACAATTGAATTAATGGAGCCAAAACATCAGTAAAGTGGCAAATGTGCAATGGATTACTATGGCTTGATTCCACACTCCAAATATAATAAACCTTTAATTCGTTTGATGTCTTTTTCTAATTGGAGACACATTGGTAGAAGGGCATTTAAGTTCACAAGCATTCAATTATTTGCATGTTAACCACATTTCACAAACTTCCACCTTGTGACTATAATTTATGTAGTAGAAGTTGCAGACTTTTACCAATACAACATTTTGTTCCTTTTTTTTTCTTTTTATGGCTTTGCCTTTCAAAGTATGCTCCACTAAAGTCAGATTTTACATTTCATCCTCATGTGGCAATTTGTATGTAATTATAAGTATCACAATTTTAAAACTAAAATTTTAATTAATTTTGTCGAAGAGTGCCAGGTTAACACTGAACTTCCAACAGTCTTCCCTGAATATTATACTTCATTAACTTCTATATAATTCTACGAGTTAAAATATAGTAAAATACTTTTTTTTTTAATTTTATTTTTATTATTTGCCCAAGGGGTACAGGTCTGTGAATCATCAGGCTTACATCTTTCACAGCCCTCACCAAAGCACAAACCCTCCCCAATGTCCATAACCCATCCACCCTATCCCTACCCTCCCACCCCCCAGTAACCCTCAGTTTGTTTTATGAGATTAGAAGTCTCTTATGGTTTGTCTCCTTCCCCATCCCATCTTGTTTCATTATTTTTCCCTCCCTACCCNAATAATAAGCTTGGCCTTCAAAGTATGAATTCTTCCTCCAAACAAATCCTTCTGATTGGAGATCTGGCTCAATTTATATGTACATAGAAATATTCTGGGTAAGTAACATGAACAACAGACAGTATCTGGGTAAATAACATGAACAAAACACATTATCTGGTTGAGATAAAAGCCCTCTTTGAATATTGTTTGTAAGTTGAAGAGTTTGCTCACTTATTGGATAGATTCCATTAAACACAACCAGAGAGATATATAGTGTGGATTACATGAATTTGCTGTAATGCACATGCAAATACATATTTTTCACATACAGTATACAGCAGGACAATTGAATTAATGGAGCCAAAACATCAGTAAAGTGGCAAATGTGCAATGGATTACTATGGCTTGATTCCACACTCCAAATATAATAAACCTTTAATTCGTTTGATGTCTTTTTCTAATTGGAGACACATTGGTAGAAGGGCATTTAAGTTCACAAGCATTCAATTATTTGCATGTTAACCACATTTCACAAACTTCCACCTTGTGACTATAATTTATGTAGTAGAAGTTGCAGACTTTTACCAATACAACATTTTGTTCCTTTTTTTTTCTTTTTATGGCTTTGCCTTTCAAAGTATGCTCCACTAAAGTCAGATTTTACATTTCATCCTCATGTGGCAATTTGTATGTAATTATAAGTATCACAATTTTAAAACTAAAATTTTAATTAATTTTGTCGAAGAGTGCCAGGTTAACACTGAACTTCCAACAGTCTTCCCTGAATATTATACTTCATTAACTTCTATATAATTCTACGAGTTAAAATATAGTAAAATACTTTTTAAAAAGTCTTGATTTGTGTAGCTGTATAATTTACAAAGACCATGCATTCATTCATTTACCTCGTAAATGTTGGTTGAGCACACANAAAAAGTCTTGATTTGTGTAGTTGTATAATTTACAAAGACCATGCATTCATTCATTTACCTCGTAAATGTTGGTTGAGCACACAAAGTGCCACACACTTTGCTAGACTCAGAAAATAAAATGGAGAGGAGAAAGTACTAGTTCCTGTCCTCATGAAACTTTCAGTCCAGCTGTCATAAAATCCTCACATGCGCCAGTGAAGTGGATACCCTCGAAGTCTATTAACTTCTCCCAAAGTAACAGCTACCCTGAACTTTGTGTTATAATTTACCCAAAGCAATTCTATCCTTAAACAATATATTTTCAGCTGTGTCTATTTTTTTGGCTTTATGTAAATGGAATCATCTTCTCAGCATTCTTCTGTGGCCCACTTTTCTCATTCAAAATTGTTTTTTCTATTTTCCCTGTTAGTTTGCATAGCTATAGTTGTCTATTCTTACTGCTGCATAGTGTGAACATGCAACAAGTTCTTGATCAAGTCTACTGCTGGTGGATATTTGTGAGTTCCAATGACCCCACATCTTCACCAACTCTTGAATTTGTTACACTTACAATTTTTTGCCAAAACAGTGGAGCAAAAAATATCTCATTGTATTTTTAATTAGGATTTCTTTAATTACTAACGATGTCAGGATTTTACACAAGTTTATTGGTTATTTGTATTTTAATACTTGTCTGTCTTATTTTAATGTTTTTTTTAATTTTCCTGTTGATGCATACATATTCTGTACTATATATTTTCTGGATACTAATCTTTTGTAAGTAATATGTGTTTTCTATATATTTTCTTCCAGTTATGGCTTGCCTTTCCACTATCTTTATCGAAACATACGTTTCTGAAAGCTCTTATTAATGAAAAGTTCTTAAAATTAGTAAAGTCTAATTTATCAATATTTTTATACATGATTCTTATACTGTGCCATGTTTAAGAAATTTTCTTTACCTAAAAGTATGAGAATAGTCTCCTATGTTTCCTTTTAAAAGATTTAAATGCCCAGTCTATCTAGAGAGAGTTTTTTTGTGAATTGCTTTGTAGGGATCAAATCTCTGTATATGGAACTGATTGTTGAAGTACCAGTGTACTGAATAATCAGTTTTTGCCCCAGTGATCTTTAATGCCAGTATCATTGTATAAGTGATTTCTGCTTTGGCTCTTTTGGAGAGAACCACTGATGGGATGTTGACTCAAACCCTTGATAGTGGTATCTTTGTCATGTAGATGGTATCAAAAGGAAAGCTCTCAATAGTTCATCACACACCTTTACTGCAGTTTGTTTTTACACAACTCACAAACTTAGAAGTTTTTTATTTCTAGTTTGCTAATATTTGCTTTTTACTAAGCCCTTTTTCAATGCCTGTTTTATACACACTCATTGATTTTACAATGTTTAATCTATCTTGGGTTCTGGGTTAAGCTTCATTATGATTTTATTCATTTTATATAAAGCAGGATCCAACTTGTTGGTAATTGGCGTCGAATTTTTATATCACTGTTTGTGAATGAGATTGTCCTGCAGTGGTTTCTTTCTTTTGACCCTGTCAAGCTTTGGTTCCTTTCCTGACCCTTAGGAAGGGAGTTATGCATGTTTTTGCCTCTTCTATCTCTTGGAAGAGGTTATATGACATTGATGTTATGCTTTTCATTTTGAATTTTGAGTGCCTGGTAGGCTTGTCAGTGAAGTCATCCTAGACATATTCTGCACTATGTATTTATATAGTGTACAGACATTTGTTGCAAATTCTGTACAGACATTTGTTGCATTTGTGGTAATTTTTTCTGATCTATCTTCAGGTTCACTAATTCTATTATTAATTCCATACTTATATAATTAATTCTATAATTAATTATAATTAATTTAGTTATTTTAATCTTTTTCAAAGTTTCTTGTTCTCTGTAAATATTTTCATTTGTCTTTTCTTTCTTTAAATATGATAAGCATATCTGTTTTAATATTTATTTATTTGATAACTCTAGTACCTGATGTACTTGCAGATCTATTTCTTTTATTTTTTCTGTTGTCTCTCATATTGTCTTATTTCTTTGTAAGGTTTGTGTTCTTTTTCTGCCTGTAGAAAATTATTTGGGAGGTCCACCAAGGTCAAAGATAGACATGATCTTCTCCAGAGGGTGTCTTTGCTTCTTCTAGTTTCCTGGGGATGCAAAGAGTTGGGGCAAATTCAAGTCATTTGTACAACTTCAGGTTGTGTCATCCACCCAGGATTAATATGCCTAGGGGACAAATTTCTGTAAGAGCAATGTGTGATCCCAGCTATGAAGGAATTTTTTTCTTCCTTTCTTTCTTTTTATCTATTTAAAAAACAAAAAATTGATGTGAGCCGTCTGCATGGCACAAGAAGGTGAACCCCCACTGCACGGCATGGGGCACCACCCTCCTGCAAGGCGAGGAGAATCGCAATGGGTAAAGCATGAATCAATCCCTTCCGATTAAAAGCGGCTTGCAGTCCAAAGGACATGGAATGCTATGAATAGAGAGAATGGGTTAGATTTGTTAAGCATTAGTCAAATTTACTCTTTTTTTTTTTTTTAGATTTTATTTATTTGACAGAGAGAGAGATCACAAGCAGGGAGAGGCAGGCAGAGAGAGAGGGGGAAGCAGGCTCCCTGCTCGGGAGCCTGATATGGGCCTCGATCCCAGGACCCTGAGATCATGACCTGAGCTGAAGGCAGAGGCTTTAACCCACTGAGCCACCCAGGTGCCCCAAATTTACTCTTAGTATGATTCACCTTTTCCCTATATAGGTGGTTTACTCCCTCTATAAGCATGCCTAGATAGAGTCCTGAAATACTGCCAGATAAGGTCTGGCACCTTATTGTCCCTCCCCAGAATGAATAGCCTTTTACCTCAAAACATAATGACTAACGAATCTTTACCGAACCAGTGATTTAAGTCAGAATTAGTTGAGACCTTAAAACAAAGGAACAGGAGGGGAGCTCTGTTAAAACTATACAGGCTCCAGGAGACTTATGATACAGATAAGAAAAGCAGGCCTCATCTATCTGGCCTCTGAGAAAACACCAAACTCATCTACCAAGCTTCCTTTGATCAATGAATAAACATCCTGGTTGTGTCTTTGATCACCCTTTGTTACAATGATATAAAAAGAGGACCCCGAGCCCTGAGGTTTTGGGAGACTCCTGAAACATCATCCGAGTCCGTCTCCTCATTTCATATCGCCGACGCCGTCCTTTCCTTCGGGGACCCTGACTGTTGCTGGAGCTGGACTTTGGCAAAAATCACCTTGTGTTCAACTCCAAGACATCTTTGTATGCATTTCTTAGTGTTGGGGGCACAAGGAGAGTTTAGATAATGTGTAACCCCTTAGAGTCCCAGATTAATTTGGAGAAGATTTTTGTAATATTTTTCTAGCATGGTGTTAAGTATCCAAAAGTATTTGATTGATGTTAGAAAACATAATTATGTGGATAATTCTCAATAGACATTTATTATACATTTGACTTTTCATTATACTTTCAGGTTCTACAAAAAGAATGCTTTGATTTTATTTTGAACACTTCCCAATAAATTGATTATTTATTATGAACCCTAAATAAGTTTGTACTATGCACAATGCAATGGTTTTTTTGAAATGTTTGGATTGTATGTATCTTGATGATACATACACACATTTTAGAAATAATAACAGAATTAAATGTCAAACTACAAATTGGATAAATTGTATAGAATAGAGACATCACAATTTATAAGAGGATAAAATAGAAACATTTTCCTAGTCAAGAAAGCAAAAATATTTGCAAATAAATTGCATGTGAACTGAAATTTTAAAAGTAAGAATGTGGAGTGGAAAGAGGAAAGCATTCCAGGCCTAAGGAAAAGCAAGTATAAAACCCTGTGAAGAGGTACATGACAAGTTAATATAAGATAACATGAGAAAGCTAGGGTAATTGGCTTCCAGAAAGCTAGGAGACCAAAGGGGTAAATTAATCCTGGGAAGGGAAGTATTTGCCTTTTAAAAAGTATGTTCTTTATGTACAATTAGAATATATAAGGTATTTCTGAAAATATGTGTTGTTGGGAAGGGCATCTTGATGTGGTGCATGATCAGATCTTCATTTCTAAAAAGACATTTTGATTGAAAGGTTGAGAGTCTTTGGAGGCAAAAAGCAACTATGGAAGCAGGAAGAAATCTTAAGGGTCCATCACAATGGCCCACAAAGTAAAGGGTTCTATTCAGGTGGTGATAGTGATGAAGACCAGCAAGAACACTCAAAGGAGACTTATAGGGTGATACTGGCAGGATTCTTGATGGGTTTAAGGAGAAGAAGGAAGAAGAGGTGTCAAGTGTATCATCTGCATTTCTGACACTGACAGCTGGTTGGATATTGATGCCATTCAATAGGATGAAAAATGGGCAGAGGAAGGTACTGGGGTCTAGTCTGATCAGGTGAGGATGGGAAGGAGATTGTTTATGAAGGTGGGGGGGACAATATGGTTTGGACAGTAACAGGTAAGGAAAGGTGTATTTAGTGAAGAACAAGTAATCAGGGGGATCCAAACATGAGATGTTTGAATTTAAAGAGTGATAGTTAGACACATCCTTTGTCATATTAAGAAGTATAAAATGCAGTATAAATTAGTTGAGTCAAACAGATGGAACCAAAACCATTACTGCAAAGACTGGGTAACAGTGTATGGCTCAGGAGAAAAAAACCAAAGACATTTTTAAATAATTATTCTAAGAATTTAATTTGCCTTACTCCAATTGCGGTCTTTCTGGTCTGATAAGGCAGAGCCTGCTCAGCCAATGGACTTTCAGCAGGATAGGTCAGGAGAATGCATGCTCCATACAGGTATGCAGATTCTAGATTCTCCCAATTAGATATATCACCTTGCCTCTTTAGAAAGGACCCAGTGAGGGTCTGGTGAGAAGAGCAGGAGCTGTCATTCACAAAACTTCTTCCTTAATATGTCCCCAGGGAAGAAGGGATAGGCTGTTTTCCTTACAAATAATAACTGGCAATGATGTCAGCACCTGAGCAGTATAGAGCTAGTGCTCAAGTCAGACCAGAGTACCCAGGCTCATAAATGTCAGGCGACAGTATTAGTGTTATACTTAGAGGAGACCAAACAGCTGCGGGGTTTTGAATAGAAAAGTGACAGGCAAAAGTCACACTCTAGAAGGCCCTGCAATGACTGGGAAGAGGACTTGAACCATGTTGACCACAGAGGGTTTCCAGCTTTGCTAATGCTATTATGAGGTGAAAAGGGCCTGGATATTGGTGAATATTGGTGTGACACATTTGGATTTATTTCATTTTACTTTTGTAAGGCTTTCAAGATTTAACTGCAGGGCTGACCAACATTTTCTCTGATTTATCTTGATTCAGTCTGCTAGAGAGACTTGCACTCTAAGCAAAATGTCAATAACTACCTTGTGGAAATGCATCACCTTTAAACAAATACCTATTAAAGGGCACATACAGTCATTCATAAAGATAAGTACCCTCTCTTCTTCTTCTTCCCCCCCCCCTTTTGAGGGCTAGACTTTTGGCCAACATCTACAGATGTTCAAATTTAGCCATAAGATTTGTAAAAATTGGCATGCTTTCAAAACTAGTCCATGTTGAAAATTTGAAGCCAAACTTCAGTCCCAAGAGAGTCTTATCTCTATAAGTAAAATGGAGTTGTCAGAAAGAACAATACACTAAACTACTAATTAATGAGCTTTTAAATATGAAATAAATAAAATCTTCACTACACTACGAGTAGAAGAAAATCAGCCTGAAATTGCATTGGAAAAGTTAAGCAGGTTGATGTATATATTAGAAAAATTCTGGAATGCCAAAAGCTTTCGAGCGAATAGAATATCCTTGATCATTTCTGGTAAAAACTCAGCACTTCACCAGTGATGAAAGATTTATTTTTCACTTCTGGCAATTTAGTAATTATTAACTTTCCCATAATTAATGAGTAGAAGCTGAATCACATGTGGGAATCTAATTTTTATTATAATGAGGCTTTTCATGTTTTCAAAAATAATTGTCTAATTTTTTCTCCATGGATTAACAATTAATAGGTAATTTCAACATTGCTGTGTTCATATCTCCTGAGATTATTAAATGTGAATAACTTCTTATAAACAGAATTCTCTGGGGTGGAATTTCTCATCCTTTGCAGCTCCATGAACGACACGTCCCAAGAGAACTGTGAATTTGGAAATGGCAAGAATTAAGCCCAGACTTGTTCAGTGGAGAAGTGTCTGGGTGTTTACCAGTGGAGGTGACTTCACCACACCCTTTGACCTTCTGTTGAAGGGCCAGTCTGAGTCTGGTGATCATCTTGTAAGAACTTTAACATTTTGGGGCTAGAACTGAAAATGAGAAAAAAAGGCAGTCTTGTCTTACATTCTTCACATGTAATAAAATAAGTAGTTAACAAAACAAAGCAAAATGTGAGTGGGTGACATTCAGAGCACCTTCTCTATCTTTACTAGAGAACCTGAGATTTCTGGGTTTCTTTTGTATGTAATCATAGTATGATCTTTAATGCTGAGCACTTGAATTCTAAAACAAGTTTTACCTAGTAACTCCAGAGATGTACATCACTGAAACTTTTTAAAAAATCACCAGTGGTCAAGTCTCCCCTATGTTCACTTGTTAACAGGTAGGCTTGATGGATCAGTGGATTGGTGTGACCTCTGCCAAAAATGTGCACAATTAGTAAATAGTGGAGGTCACAGTTGGTTCATTGTCGATCCCATTTTCTCTCTCCAGATGTTTTCAAAGCTCCAAGCTATATTTTAGTGTTATTGAAGAGCGCATAAGTTGAAGAACATCTTTTTTTTTAGTTTCTAGTATACTTCATTTTTGAAACACGGTACAACAATTTGAAGGGCATTATTACTTTGCCAATTTAATCTGCATTTGGCTAGAACACACTTCAAGTTCTTGGGAGAGGGGCCAATTGTTATGCAAATTTAGACTGGTGCCTTATTATAGTTGAGGCAAAGATGTGCAAAAGGAGATAGCAGCTGTTTAGATGAAATAAGAATTTAACTGGATTTGAACCCAGTTGAAGGCCAAATTTAGGCAAAAGCCTAAATGAACACTTTTTCTATAATGTTAGAACTTATGAATATACTGATGTCTTCTTGCAGGATGTAATGTTCTAACAAAGCTCACATTACAATTCCAAATTGGGCTGGTTGACAATAATTCAAAATAAGTAAACAAGATTCCTTATTTAAGTTAAAAAGCATAGGAGAAGTAATCCTAAATGGTTTATTAAGTACAAAAACAAAAGCAAAGATAATTATTATAAAGACAGTACCATGAATCTTATTAGATAGATTATTTCTATTTCTATATTTCTTTCAATTGAGATTTTTAAAGATGTTTACACCCAAAGAGCCAAGATAGTTTTCATATTCTCTTTCCAAAGTTTCTTTGAACAGTTAATAATAGTTTGTGTGTCAGTTTTCATTTATATAGCAAAGATGGGAGCAAAAAATAAATTATAAAGAGTGGATATTCAAAATGGCTCTGTAACAGAGAGGAACTTAGCATGTCTGACTCTATATTGCTTCTAATTCCCTTGCTGCTGTGACCTATAGCTTAGAAACTTCTGCTTAGCCCTGCACAAATCACAGGTAAGATTTGCAAAAACTGTTTTTTCCCTGAGCCTACCTCATTGGAGGAGAAAAGGAAATATGCACAGAAATGAATATACTATGTTTAAGACTTACAGGAATGACAGGACCAGGTTCTTGTATGTGAAGATGAACTGACCAAAGACAAAACAGTTTCACAACCTTAGACTCTTGTGGGGACCTGAATGCCTGCAGATATCAGTCACCTTTTGACTCTAAGCCTGAAGCTTCATCTTTTCCTACATAAAAGAAACTTGAATTTCAAGCTGAAGGGAGATAGTTCTTTAGGAAGGTAGTCCACCATCTCCTCGATTTGCTGGCTTTTTGAATAAAGTCCTTTCCCTTACTCTAACTTTTGCCCTTCAACTTTTTGACTGGTCCTGCAGTGAGCAGAACAAGCTTGGACTCAGTTACAACTCCCCTGAGTAGAATGGAAAATTTTCTAAAAATGTTGCCTGAGGTCACAACTTACCTGCATTTAGAAAAAAGGGAAATTTTAGAATTGGGGATTTCAATCCAATTTAACATTTTTTGTTGACTATGTCAGTTATTGGCTTGAGATAGTATATGGCCTCAACAACTGTTCGAACTACAGTTCTTTAGTTGACCCCTTATCTTTGCAAAGTTCAGTTTCTGGTAGTTGTGATCAAAGCAAGTTTTGTGTGAAAATTAAAGTGGAGCAGAAAATGACAGTGGTTAGGCCCAATCTAATGTCAACATTTGAAAAGCTGTGCAGTGTCCCTGACAGACACATCTCATTACTATGTAATTGTGGTTACTTGAGAATGAAATAAAAATGTTGTGTTTTCTTTCACCTCTTTTTTCTCTTTTTTTCCCCTTGTCTTCTTTTGCCTTTCTTTGAAGGCAATGATATGACGAGGGTCTAGTTGGTGGAAAGGCCCAAGAAACTGCAAGGACAACAAAGTAACAGTGGGGCCAAAGAAATGTGGAGCTTAGGAAGTGGTGGATGGGTGGTTAGGAGTTCTGTTTCATACAGAAGGAATGGGAAAGTAAGCAATCATATTAAGGATATTAGGAGCCAAATTTCTCACTGTTGGAGGGAGGACTTCAACTATGTAAAGAAGGAAAACTAGAAAAATATTGAATTGGAACTGGAGTTGACATGAACTCACATATACACACAAAAACCCAATAAGTGAGTAGATATAGAAGTAGATCTAGATACATGTGTGTGTCTATGTGTGCATACACTTATTTTCTAAATATATATCCACTTAAGAAGGCTGGTTGTCAAGCACACCATATTCATTTCCATCCCAAATCCTTTGTTTTTACTGTTTCTCTGACCTAGAATGCCCTTCTTCTTCCTCCCCTGCTCTGTTATTTGGGTTTTTTGTTTTTTAATTTTTAATTTATTTATTTGACACAGAGAGAGGGATTACAAGTAGGCAGAGAGGCAGGCAGAGAGACAGGGAGAGGGGGAAGCAGGCTCCCCGCTGAGCAGAGAGCCCGATGTGGGCCTTGATCCCAGGACCCTGGGATCATGACCTGAGCCGAAGGCAGAGGCTTTAACCCACTGAGCCACCCAGGCGCCCTCTGTTTTTTTTTTTATCAAACCCTATCAGAGCTCACTTCAGTCTTCTTCAGTCCATGAAGTCTTCACTCATTCTCTCCACAGCCTTACCTCATACAACTCCAAATACTTTTTCACTCAGCCTATTAAATAATAATGTTATTATTGATTTTACTTTCCATTTTAGGTTAACAAATTCCTAGTAAGTTATTTTGAATTTAAAACTTACAGAAAAATTGCAAAAAGAGTACAAAGAACTTTTGTATTTCTTTCATCTATATCACCCCAAATTTGTTAAATATCTCACTATATATATATATGAGATATTTAACAAATATAACAAATATATATAACAAATATATTTAACAAATATATATATATATATAAAGTTGAGAGTACAATATGGTGAGATATACAGATATATAATCAAGGCTCTTATATTGCATTAGATGTCATGTCTCTTTATTTTTTAAATTTATTTATTTTTATTGTGTTATGTTAGTCATCATATAGTACATCATTAGTTTTTGATATAGTGTTCCATGATTTATTGTTTGTGTATAACACCCAGTGCTCCATGCAATATGTGCCCTCCTTAATACCCATCACGGGGCTAACCCATCCCCCCACCCCACTCCTTTCACATTTTTAAGCCATCTTTTACTATTGCTCAACACAAGTCCTCCAGCTCAGCCACTGGTCTAGCTCACACATCTTACATCATTACCACAACATGTACTGATAAAAGTTTACCATGGATTTACATCTCTGAGCACATAAACTTCTCTCATTACTCTTCTTTTTCATAGATATTTTCAACTCACTTGTTTATTCAGAAGGTTAGAATCAATTTCTCAACTACCAGTTTAAAAAAAAAAGGAGAGATTTTCATGGGAATTGCCTTTTGTTATAAATTAACTTAGAACAAAATAAGATTTATACTTTTTAGGTCATTTTTACCTTGCAGGATTAAATACATTTCAAAGAAACGCACTTGTATGAAATCTGGAAGGTAAATGAAATAAGGGCTCTTCTTTCTGTGATGGTAATAGTTGATGGACAGGTTCTGGCAGACACAAATTATTTAAAGGCCAGCCTGCACATGTCACTTTCTGGTGGAATGGGCAGCTATGACAGCAACAACCATTTCCAGATATTTCCTGAGAATTCCTTCAGAATAGCGCAACAGTTTTCTGATGCTTGGATAGCAGTTGCATGGCAAGGCCTTGCAATCTGATGGTAGTCTTATGAATGATTTCCACTCTTCCATTTATTTCAGTAAAATTTTAAGTACCCAATTCCTTTTCGGTATGAAATACCCAGGCTGATTTCTTGTTCCTGCACTGAAGCTTATTCCCATAGACAGATTTCAAAATGTGGCATCTGAGATTATTTCAGCAGGTTGGCCTAAAGGCAAAAATGACCTAGTTGTCAGTGAAAAATGAGATACTGGTGGTTAATTGAATAAGTAAAAACACTGCCTATTACATGAGTACTTGAGGTTGTCTGAAAGAAAGGGGATATTTGAGTTACATTCTGGAACTGCTGTCATAAAACTATTGTGATGGAACCAAAAGATACCTATCTCCACTTTGGGTCAGTGGTTAATTCCAGAAATAATAAAAGGCTTAGAGAAAGAGAATAAAATATTCTGGATTTTAAATGGTGTTCTCAAAGAATGCTCTGAAGACAGGAAACCTTCTATCACGGCAAGAATGTCTTCTCTCATAGCCCCAGAGTTGATACAGCTAAAAAATAAAATAGAGTCTGATCTTGCAGTTTGAGTTCATAGTTTCACCAGATTTCTATGTGAAATTTAGGGCACTAATTAGGTAAGAATGTGACTTTAAGAATGTGATAGGAGGGACAGTTGGTGGATTTGGATGAATCTGGGGTCTGTGAATCACCAAGCCTCTATGAGCTCTTTTGCTACCAGTAGTCACTTCTGACAGATGAAGCCTGTGCTCTCTTGTTTGAAGATCTTGCAAAGCTTTTGCCTTAGGCAGGTACCTAAAAAGGAATTCTAATTCTCTTCATGTCCATCTCATCGTTGCCATCAGAGCAACGTTAGAGTCAGATTCCAGCATGTCTTAGGAGAACAATCATGGAGTGGAAAGCAAAAACTCTTAAGATTGTATGAATTTACCTTGGT
This sequence comes from Ailurus styani, assembly GCA_002007465.1. NCBI lineage: Eukaryota > Metazoa > Chordata > Mammalia > Carnivora > Ailuridae > Ailurus > Ailurus styani. Next base: position 679,326 of record LNAC01000705.1, read on the forward strand.
AGAAACTGGAGCAATATGTATGAGAATCAATTCTAGGAGTGTTGATGAAGGAAGAAAGTCGTTAATGTGAATTGAATTTATCTATAAGGGCAATTACCAGAAATGTGGATTCAGTGTGCTCAATGTGCTTGAGCATCTGAGATCAGCACTGAAAATCCGCTCAATTGGTAAAGAGAAATCTCAGTGGCGGCCTTCATTAGATTAAAATGGGATGCCAGACTTCCTTGGCATAATGGCAGCTGTGGTAGACATTCATTTTTGTTGACAAATATTTCAAGTCCTCTACTGAGAACATCACAAAAGTACACTTGTTAGTTATTAGGGGGTGTGTAACTAGTTCTGTTCAATAAACTGTGAGAGAACTTGACACACATCATTTGCAGGCTATTACATTTACTTGCTGAATCCATACTTACAGAACCTTTCTTCCCTCCACTACAGTGACAGGCAATGTTTAAGACGGTTGCTGTTTCATCAGCTTGGTTCACTGAGTAACTCCAGGAGTGGAACCCCCTTGCTGACTTGCTATGGACAAGTGGTGTGAGTAAAACATAAACCTTTTATATATAAATGAAAACACTGGTATTTGAGGCTTATTTACAACATTTCTGGGGAACATGAACAAAAAGACCTGACCCCTGATTGACCCATATCCTGGACCCAGGCACTTGGAGGCTCCTCACTCCCTCCCCTGTCCTTGGAATGTGGGTTCCAGTTGCATTTCCCTGTCCCAGGAACAGAGCCTTGAGATGATGATGTGTTGTTGAAAGCACCTGCACGGTGTATGTGACTGAGCCCAGTTAGGTCCTCTTTAAAAACATTTAAGATTTGGAGGGCAGGTGCAGGGATCCATTCACCTTGCTGCTACCCAAGATAAGTGTGGCATATAAGTTCTCTTTGCTAGTATTATAACTGCTACCTTCCTATGTGGAGTGGTCACCTCTTTCTTCACTCTCTCCCTGCCCTGTCTGTATTAGATTACAACAGGAAATCTCCCGAGAGATGGTTGTGAACCTACAAGCTTAATTTATTTTGATTTGACCTAGAAGAAGTGAAATGTTGAGAGTTTATTATGTTATTCATTTATCCACTACATCACAGTGAACCCCAGAAACTTTCCAAAAATACTGCCTTCACCAAAGCACTGAGAAAGACATTGAAGAGAAAAGCATAAATTTCCTCGGGAAGGTCTATTGTAAGTGCCTTCTGAAAGCTGGAGATGACAGAAGATGCCATGATGTAGTGGGTTGCCTAATTTCAGCATGATGATGGAATACCAGAAATGCAATGCTATGTGGTAACTCTTAAGCATCGGGCACAGAGTGCATATGGATAATAGGGCCAAAGCATGAATTGCAATGAGTTGACCTTCGGGAATCCCCATCTCCTTAGGACTCACATAACATCTGCATGAGCTTCATGCTGACTCTTACTTAATATGTATGTCAAAAAATGAAACACTAAATCTTCTTGCCTTGTTAGTAGGGATGCAAACTGGTGCAGCCACTGTGGAAAATAGTATAGAGTTTCCTCAAAAAGTTAAAAATAGAACTACCTTATGATCCAGCAATTGCACTACTAGGTATTTACCCAAAGAATACAAAAATACTAATTCAAAGGGATGCATGCACCCTGATGTTTATAGCAGCATTATCTACAATAGCTAAATTATGGAAACAGCCCAAGTGTCCATCGACTGAAGAATGGATAAGGAAGATGTGGTGTGTATATATACATGCATACATACATATATATATATATATATATATATATATATATATATATATAATGGAATATTATTCAGCCATAAAAAGAATGAAATCTTGCCATTTGCAATGACACAGATGGAGCTAGAGAGTATTATGCTAAGTGAAGTAAGTCAGTCAGAGAAAGACAAACACCATATGATTTCACACACATGTGGAATTTAAGAGACAAAACAAAAGGGGAAAAAATGGGGGGGGCAACCAAGAAGCAGATTCTTTTTTTTTTTTTAATTTAATTTTATTTTTTTCAGTGTTCCAAGATTCATTGTTCCTGCACCACAACCAGTGCTCCCTCAATATGTGCCCTCCTTAATACCCACCACCAGGCTCACCCATCTCCCCTCTATCCTCCCCTCCATAACCTCAGTTTGTTTCTCAGAGTCCACAGTCTCTCATGGTTCATCTCCCCTTCTGATTTACCCCAATTCACTTTTCCTTCCCTTCCCCTAAAGTCTTCCATTTTATTCCTTATGCTCCACAAGTAAGTGAAATCATGTGACAATTGACTTTTTCTGCTTGTAGTAGTGCAATTGCAGGGTCGTAGGGTAGCCCTATTTTTAATTTTTTGAGAAATCTCTATACTGTTTTCCAAAGTGGCTGCATCAACTTGCATTTCCACCAATAGTGTAAGAGGGTTTCCTTTTTTCCACATCCTCTCCAACACTCGTTGTTTCCTGTCCTGTTAATTTTGGCCATTCTAACTGGTCTAAGATGTGGTTTTGATTTGAATTTCCTGGATGGCTAATGATGATGAACATTTTTTCATGTGTCTGTTGGCCATTTGTATGTCTTCTTTGGAGAAGTGTCTGTTCATGTCTTCTGCCCATTTTTTGACATGATTGTTTTTTGGGTGTTGAGTTTGAGGAGTTCTTTATAGATCTTCGATATCAGACCTTTGTCTGCAGTGTCATTTGTGAATATCTTCTCCCATTCCGTGGATTGCCTCTTTGTTTTGTTGACTGTTTGCTATGCAGAAGCAGATTTCTTAATTATAGAGAACGAACTGATGATTCCTAGAATGGAGGTAGGTGGGGAGATGGGTTAAATAGATGATGGGATTAAGGCGTACACCCCTTGTATGAAGTGTTGAATCACTACATTTTACACCTGAAATGAATACTATGCTGTATGTTAACTAACTAAAATTTAAACAAAAACATAAAACCCCCACAAAATTTAGGGAACACAGACCTAAGTCATTAATATAGAGTTACAGTTCTCATCTAATTCCCTGACCTGAGTTTGTTACTAGACTCAAAGTCCCTTAAATAGTAGAGAAGTTAGATTCCTAAAGACACTGTGATAGTGTCATAGTTTGTATTCTAAAATTCCTTGTAAGTTCCCTCTTCTCCCCTTTTCAGTCATTCTTTTTTTTTTTTCCTAAAGATTTTATTTATTTGACAGAGGGAGAGAGATCAGATCACAAGTAGGCAGAGAGGCAGGCAGAGAGAGAGGGGGAAAGCAGGCTCCCCGCCAAGCAGAGAGCCTGATGTGGGCCTCGATCCCAGGACCCTGAGATCATGACCTGAGCCGAAGGCAGAGGCTTTAATCCACTGAGCCACCCAGGCACCCCTTTTCAGTCATTCTTAAAGAAACCTGTGGCCATTTAGAATGGTTTAATATACTGGGAAAAGAGATATACTTAGAATACTAAGATGGTATTAAATGCTGGCTCTGAACTTACTCAAATCCCCGGGAAAATGAAATACGATTGTGGTTCACCAGAGCAGGAATTTAAGGGAATCATATCATCAGTACTATATTGGCCACAAATTTTACAGAGGGTCTATTGGAGATAATGCTTAGTTAAAGTCACAGAGTCATAGAGTGGTATCTATTAGCTCACTAGGCCAAGGGGTGAGGACTATCATATGGTAAGGGCTAACTCCCTGAACCCACTCCAACCCGCTAAATCAAAACAACACTGTATCTCTAAGGGAGTAGCTGAGGGAAGTGGCACCTGAAAGAGTCACTGATGTGAGTTTCTATGAAATCTCAGTTTAACATGCTTGTTTGGCCTCTACAAAGATAGACATGCCATGTAAAATGCCTCAGACCTGCATGGTCTACAGAATGTCTATAGCCTCTCCAGTGTGAATGGTAAGTTACTCTACCTAGGAACACCCACCTTTATGAAAGAGACACAAGGCTTGTTGGCATCTTTCAATTTGGAGACCAAATATGCCATACTTGCAAACGCTGCTTCAGCCCATTGACAGGGTCACTCATAAAGCTGCTCATTTTGGTGAAGCCCAGAGGTAGGTCTGTACCTGGAGTATAAGCAACTTTCCTGTGCAGGTGACACAGTGATGCTTAAGAGTATACAGCAGATCACTGTGCTGAACGGAGTCTCCACCCCAGCAAGCCCCAGTGACAACCACGGTGTGGAATTCTAGAGGTGTGGAAGAACACTATTTCCTTTTTGTCAAGCATGTATTGAAAAAAGGCTCTTGGGTTGCTGCAAGGTTCCTATAGAGACTGAAGAGCTGAGCACAGGCCACCATGTGACCATAAGGTCTGAAGTGTCCATTACAAACTGGGTGTTATATAACCCACCCATAAATCGTGTGAAAGGTGCAGCTGCTGTGCATAATCAAGAAAAAGTGGTCTATGGGCTGTAGAGCTTAGAGAGGTCCTACAGGTAACCCAGATCTCCATGCGCCCACTTCTTCTGCATTGCCACCTTTCCCTCAAACCACAACTATGACGTCATGGAGAGTTTCTTACAATCAGTTAACCAAGGGAGAGAATATTTGATCCTGTTTACAGATGATCCTGATGCAACCCTAAAGTATGCAGCCATTTGGCCTAGGGGAAAAAACTGAGGAATGAGAAGCCTCCCACAAGGCAGACATTTGAACAGTACATCTAGTTTTTGTTCACTTTAGAAGTATGCATTTGCATGTTTTTATTGTCGCTTTGGAACTGGAAATGACTTAGAAGGAACAAGAGGATCAGCAGTAAGGAGTCTGCAAAAGAGGTAATGAACAGGGCGCCTGGGTGGCTCAGTGGGTTAAAGCCTCTGCTTTCAGCTCAGGTCATGATCTCAGGGTCCTGGGATCGAGGCCCGCGTCGGGCTCTCTGCTCCGCAGGGAGCCTGCTGCCCCCTCTCTCTCTGCCTGCCTCTCTGCCTCCTTGTGATCTCTCTCCCTCTGTGAAATAAATAAATAAAATCTTTAAAAAAAAAAAAAGAGGTAATGAACATACAAGTTGGAACGCTCCCCAGTATTTGCATGGCAGACTCATGGACAAGGTGGCCATCATAGCAGGGGGGAGGTCATACATGAGTTTAATAGCACGGACTTCCCTTTCACCAGGCTGGCTACTGTCCCAGGTGAGTACCCAGGCTGTCAACTATGAGTATAATGCTGGCCTCTGAAGAAGCACTATACCTTGCCTGGCTCAGCTAGATTCCTGGTAAGATTTTAGAAATCTTTCTCTTCCTTCATGGAAGGGGTAGAGAGTTTTTCTCATTGGAATAGATGCTTATTTTTTTAATAAGGGCTTCTCTCTCTTATGTTTTTCCTAGCACCAAATTCTCTGCCTTGCTGAGAATTTTTATTCTTTGTTATGATATTTTACATATCACTGCTACTGGAGCTCATTTTACAGAAAAAGAAGTGAAGTCCATAAGATTTATTGGTCTCATGGTGTCCCCTATCACCTAGAAGAACATGACATATGCTGGGAGGCTGAATTTCTATCATATAAGATGTGGTATAGATTCTGAACGAGTAGCCTACATATTCTGTCATAGTTAGAAGCCAAGGTTCCATGGATCAAGGACAATTTGAAGCAGTTTATTGAACTTTCTTTGAGGCAGTGTATAAATAAGCATAATCTCCAGATATGCTGTTCTCCTGGCTTTTCATGTCCCCCCTTTTCTGGCGCAATTTTAATGTCCTAAGGAAGTCCCTACATCATCAGTTTGAACTGTTCAATTTCAGTTCTAGCTGTGTTACTTTATAGAGAATATTGGTTGCAGAATGAGTGGATGGAGAAAGAAATATACCCATGGAGGATGTTTTATACTGGGTGCAGGTAGAAAAAAACACGCTGATGGGAAATGCTAGAGATGATGCTACATGGTATGGAAACTTCAAAAAACATATACCACTATAAAATATGGAAAGAGGTTGTGTGGGGTTACTGCCTTAAAACTTGCTAGGTACTGAAGTCTGAGTGTCTTAGCTAAGAATATTCCCTAGGGATGAGTGGCAAGTTCTCTCTGTTTTAAAGGCCCATCTCTCGTAAGTTACAACATGGAAAATTTCAGTCATTAATGTTGGTTTTCCTACAATTGAAACTTCAGTGTCTCTATATTTTCCTGAATGTTTCCATAGGAAGGTAGAGAAATTGTGTTTTAACCACACACACTCATAAACACACACATACACAACTGTCACATGTTGAGGGAAAAAAGCAATGGTCAAAATTTGATTCTAATTTTATAATCTAGACCCTAGCTCTGGTTCTTTTTTTAAATAAATTGTGAATGGTAGGAGATTCTCTTAACTCCTTGAGCCTCTTTGAATGATCAATAAAATGGAATGAAAAGTACTTGAGATGTTTCACAAGGTTGTTATGTTATAAGAGGATGTATTTGAGTTCTGTGCTTTGTAAATATTAAACGCTGTAGAAACTTTTCTTTCTTATATTTTCCTCAGATTCTCACATCAAAAATTTCTCCAGGGGAGGATTGTGGCTTATTCATTTTTGACACCCCCAAACATCTAATCTCATGCATTGTACATGATAATTACCTAATCATTGTTGAAATAAAGTTGAAATGAGAACAAAATATTAATGCCCAATATAGAATTTGGGTGAACTAGGAACACTCCTCCATTCACCGAGTTTCTCTCTATATTGTGCTTTACAGTAGCTAAGTAATGCAAAGTGGCTTAGTGATTCTAAGGTGTAACTCTTTACACTGAACCTTTTTAGTAGCCTTTTAGTCCAGTGTCATTCTTCATTAATTCTACCTTTTCCTTGCTTTCCCACCTGGCAGTATCTTCCTCTCCCGGCATCCCCAATGTCTCTGGCACCTCCCCAACAGTAGACCGTTGCTCAATTCCCATACTATGCCACAAATATAAGAAACCTCTAGTAAGGTCAGTGCTCCCAAAGACCTTCTCTTCAGGATGTGTCCAGATACCACCAGACACAAAACACAAAGTAAAATACTCAAGGACTAGAATGTGAATTATTTGTAACATTAATTCACTTAAAAACAGGAAGTGAGATGGGCGCCTGGCTGGCTCAGTTGTGGATTTTGCAACTCTTGATCTCAGCGTCCTGCATTTGGGCCCCACACTGAGTACAGAGATCACTTAAAAATAAAATCTTTAAAAAACAACAACAACAACAACAGCAGGGAGTGAGACTCACAGGTAAGTAGCATCTTGCACTAGAAGATATCTTGCTCTCTGATTTTGCTTTGCTCATTTCCTCCAAAAGCATCACATTTTTATCTTACTTGATTATAAATTATGCAACTCACTTCAGTGAAATGGTTTTAATAATTAGAAAAACTCTAGAAAGCAAATGTTATCAAATAATATGAATGATTTAACCTTGTGTGGTACATGAACCCCGATGCTAGGTTTTTTAAAAATCTCATTTCAGCAATTCCACAAAGTTAGGCCATTTGCTTATTTGCTTCATTAATTAAATTTTTGCAAGTTTGTGGCTTGTTATACTTCTTTGCAAAATGAATTAATTTCTATATTTCTAGAGTAGGATTGAGTTTCATAGTTATGAAATATGAATCTATAAAGATTCTTTCTCACTAGTGGCTTATCAGAAAGTTGTTATTAAGATATCAGGAGAATACCTTGGAAACATTTATTCTGGATTTAGATAGAAAGTGAACAAGTCATTGTTTTTGGTGAGTTCAGAGCATTTCTAAGTTCTCTTGTTTGGTCTAATTTATTTAAAGATTTCCTGACTATAGAAAGGCTGTTTGGATCTGCCAATAGATCTGGTTGAGTGTTGGATGGTGAGGATGTGTATGTGTGCACATGTTTGTGTAGTGGGGAAGTTGGAGATGAACATCAAAGTCCTGATGCATGATTGTTGACGTCACAAAATGTCTTGAAACATTCACCTGTTTGTCATTCTGCTGTCAGTGTGCACTCCGTCTACACAGGTCTATTCTCTGCTTTCTGAGCTATGCCAGGCCATTTTAACTTTTCCAATTTAGTTGTTTCTAGTGATCTCAGGTATCTTCCACTAGGGAAATTTGTGATTTGTCAGTTATTATTGTGTTTCTTGAAGTCACCTGCATACAATACAGTATCTTCATTTCATTTGCTGTTTAGATATATCAAGAATATTCATCCTTCTTCTTAACCTGTTCATATCCATATCTCTTAGTTGCATAAAGTAATGACTCAAATATTTTTTAAAAATTAGAAAGTCTACTTGGTTTCTCTTAAAGTCCCTTCATTTTAGGGATAAGAGATAAGTTCATCTCAGTAAGGACCAAATTAGACCTAATTAGACCAAATTAAGTCTCAATTAAATTACACCAAATTAGACCAAAGATTGATTGAAACAGTTAGAAAATTTCTTAAATAAATTTACCACCAATACTGAGATAATTCTGAATCCCAAGTTTTACTCATAGAAAAATTATAATGTAGAGTTGGCTTTGTGTTTTGGAGGGACAAGGAGCACAGTAAGATTTCCTATGACCTATTTACAGACCTGAAGTCCATGAAATATATTAAAGAACTGTATGCAGAAAGTGAATCTTTTGATAGTATCTAGTTATATGTACAATAAGTTATACTTGCAGCTGTTATCAATAATCAATATATTTTCTCTCATTTAAAAAATGTTGTTTGAGTGGAGTCCTTTGGGTTCTTGAGGGGCAGGGTGGGGGGTTGTGGGGGGTAGGGAGGGAAAAATAATGAAACAAGATGGGATGGGGAAGGAGACAAACCATAAGAGACTTCTAATCTCACAAAACAAACTGAGGGTTACTGGGGGGTGGGAGGGTAGGGATAGGGTGGATGGGTTATGGACATTGGGGAGGGTTTGTGCTTTGGTGAATGCTGTGAAAGATGTAAGCCTGATGATTCACAGACCTGTACCCCTTGGGCAAATAATAAAAATAAAATTAAAAAAAAATGTTGTTTGAATTCTTTTTCAAAAAATACTGATCATGGTTTCTGAGATATAGTCTAAGATGAAACAAAATACTTGAAATCTGCAGGTTTCCAATTTTACACCCCACTTAAACTTTAGTCTTGTTGTATTATTATATAGGATTGTTGAAAGGAGTATATAAAATTCACAAGAATATTCACATCTAAAAACATATTTTCAACTTACTGTATTTCTCTTAAAAACATTATGATATATATATATACATACATATACTTTAAAGATTTTATTTATTTATTTGACAGAGAGAGAAAGATCACAAGTAGGCAGAAAGGCAGGCAGAGGGAGAGGGGGAAGAAGGCTCCCTGCTGAGCAGAGAGCCCGTTGCGGGCCTCAATCCCAGGACCCTGAGATCATGACCTGAGCCGAAGGCAGAGGCTTAATCCACTGAGCCACACAGTCACCCCAACATTATGATATTTTTGAATCTTAATAAAAACTCAGTCAAAAGCATTTTGTATCTTTATTTCAGTCAATGATATCCAGCCATACAAATAAAGATCTAATGTTGATTAAAATAAGTTGTTTTATATATTTGAATGGATATAATGCACCAGGAAATGAAAAAAGGAATATTGACTCAGAAAATTCTCACTGTTACAAAATTTCTTCCACTGAATTCTGCATTTTTATATAAATGAAATATTTGTTCATAGTAATAAATGAAATAATAAATGAAATAGTGACCCACTTCACATTCTATAAAACTCTTAACATTAAAAATTCAAAAAAATCAAGGGCCACCTGGGTGGCTCCATCAGTTAACATCTGCCTTCGGCTCAGGTCATGATCTTGGGGTCCTGGAATCAAGCCCCACGTCAGGGTCCCTGCTAGCAGGGAGTCGACTTCTCCCTCTCCCTTTGCCTCTCCCTGCACATTCTCCCTACACTTGTGCTCTCTCTCTCTCAAATAAATAAATAAAATCTTAAAAAAAAAGAAATATTTTTTCATTCCATTTATAAGGAGACATTCTTTTTGATGATCATATTTTTTCCTGGAAAATAAATTTTCAAAATAGTTTTATTTTATTTTTTAAATTTTATCCAACTTTTACAGAGAACATTGGCTTTGGAAAGTGAATCTTAGATTAGTCACCAATATATACTAGAATTTTAAAAAAAGCTCAGCACTTTTGAATGATTATTTTAGGCTACTTGACATGATGGCTAATTTTACGCATTAAGTTGACAGCACCACGGGATGCCCAGATAACACATTTCTAGGTGTGTCTCTAAGACTGGTTCTGGGTAAGACCAGCATTTGAATAACTAGGTTTAGTAAAGTAGATTGCACTCCCCAATGTGGGAAGGGATCATTCAGTCTGTTGAGGGCTTGAATAGAACAAAAGCTGGAGGGAATAGGAATTTACCCTTTTTTTCTTTCTGCTTTTTGCTTGGCCTGGACATTGATCTTCTCTTGCCCTTAGACCAGAATTTCCACCATCAGCAATCCTGATCTTGTCTCAAGCCTTTGGAAATGGACTGGAACTAAACCACCAATTTTTCTGAGTCTCTTGCTTGCAGATTGATATCATGAAGTCATGGGACTTCTTGGCCTTCATAATTATGTGAGCCAATCCTTTATAATAAATCTCCATAAATAAAATATATGTATATAGCTCCTATTGATTGTGTTTTTCTGAAGAACCCTAATACACTTGATCTTTTAGTTCTTTTACATGATTGAAGACTGTATGTACTTACCTGCACTTAGTGATTTAAAGCCATGAACATACATGAAAGCATCTTTTGGGATAGAGATGAAAGCATTATTTTCAATCCTCTTTAGACTAAATCATGGAAGGTGAGATTAGTAAAACACTTTCTAAGTCTGGAGTACTAGGTGTCTTTTAGTCCATTCGTACCCGTGGGTTTATAACAATTGGTCAATGGTCATCAACAAGAAGTAGAGGACATGCCAAAGATAGTAAGTAGGTCAGCATGTGAGAGCACAAATGAAAAACATTCCTTGCACAGACTCAAGAAGCACTGCAAATTTTAACAACTAAGGTGCAGTGACACTTCAGTCAGAAATAAGCAATCTTGGTGATTATAATTTGTTATTATTTATTATGTTGTTTATGTATATAATTTATATCTGTAACAAGGACATTGGATCCCACACTCATATACAACTTTTATTTAAAAGCAGTAGAGAACATTAGTAGTAAAAGTCTATAATATAAGTGGAAAATTCCAATCATAAGGAAGATTAAGGAAGGTGAGACCACTCTTTACAGCCTGCTTCAAGTGCTCATAAAAGTCTCAGATATTCCAAGAAACCCCTGATTTGTTTTGTTTTGTTTTAAGGATTTTGTTTATTTATTTATTTTTAGAGAGAGAGAGCATGGGGGAAGGGCAGAGGGAGAGAGAGAATATAGAGCAGACTCCCCACTGAGCACAAAGTCCAATGTGGGGCTCAAACTCACAACCTTGAGATCATGACCTGAGCTGAAATCAAGAGTCAGATGTTTAACCAACTGAGCAACCCAGGGGTACCTGCTTTGTTAAAAATAATCAAACATAAAATTTTGCTGTGGCCTGGGGAAAAGGTAACATTCAGTGGGAGAGTCTTTGGTACTTGTTTTCCACAGTCAGAACAAATCTTATAAAATTAAGTAGAAAGGAAGAAAGAAGAGGCATCTTAAGGTATTTCAAGCAAATCCAAACCAAACTAAACAACTATGCAATTCCCTGTGGACTTATTGATGAGAAGTATTTCAGGAGCAGTTTTCAGACTGGATCATTGGCCTGATGAGCTAAGCCCTGGTATTAGTTCTACATGTGTAAACAGGATGCTGCCACCATCATCACTTCAAGGACACAGATGGTAGCCCTAGTCATATGCCTCTTGGGGACTCTTCAAGTCTACATAGAAAACAGATTGCTGTGAGTTTTTTTCATAGTTGCCAATAGTCTTAATCAGGTTAATTTATTATTTTAATTTATTATATTTCATAGTTGCCAATAAACTAAATCAAATTAATTTATTATATTTTTTGAGTAAACTCTACCCCAACGTGGGGCTCGAACTCATGACCCTGAGAACAAGAGTTACATGCTCTACCAACTGAGCCAGCCAGGCGCCCCTCAAATTAATTTCTTAATTCAGAAGACTATCAAGACACATGACTTCCTCTCTCTTGCATGCACTCATCCTTCCCCAAAGTCAAATAAACAAATTAAAAATGTTAGCAATAATAAAATTAGTTTTGCTCATTTTTAAAGGATCAGACTTCACATGTCAGAAATAATTGTTCCCTGGTCATTCATAAATTTTTCATTGCGCTGGGCCCCTTCATGGTCTATATGGTCAGGTCCCCATTTGACAGTACAGTGCTGCTAAGCTTACTTGAGACGACAATTCTTGCCTGATTCTCAGGTGTGCCGCTCTCTACCTTAGACTGGTGTTTTACTCAAAGCTCAAAGGACCTTTGTCACTGTACCTTGAGACAATCTAGTTTATAAAGAAAAAAGATAAAATTTGCAAAGTAGTTTTGAGAACAAGTTCAAGTACACATATAAGCCAACAAGTTATTACTGTTAGTATGCATAATGGCTTTGATTCAGTTCTCACCTCATCACCTACTTTGTATGCGGTACAGAACAAGTTAATGTCATTAAGCCTCACTAGATTCATCTTTAAAATGGGGACAGTTATGTACCAATGTCTTAAATTTAAATGAAATAGCACATGTAAAGTTCCTCTCATTGATCCTGGCACTAAATAAAAATAAAGTAGATGACACCCTCCTCCTCCTCCTTCTAGTAGAAAAGTATTAAATAAAAAGTTATATTTGCTTATTAATGAATCTATCATAATTTGGAATCCAGTTGTATAGGAACGTGTTGTAGTTAGTTGTGTTATTGTTCCCAGATATATGAACCTCTTCCCAAAGGAAGGATTTTATTTCCCTGACCCACTGACATCAGACTTGGCAGTGTGACTTGCTTCGGCCAATAAAAACAAACAGAAGTAGTAAGTGTCACTTCTGAGCGTAAATTTTGAGTCAAACTGCTGTTCACCAATTCTTCTTTCCCTCGTGCCGTGATAATCAGGAAAAAGTAGTTAGAGGCTATTCACCAGCCTGGTTTCCTGTATGAAGACAAAGAGTGAAAATGTAGTTTCTGTGTGATATATTCCACAAGCAAGAAATAAACCCTCTTTGTAAGCAACTGAGATTTTAAGACGGTTTGTTACTGCAATATAACCTGTATTTTAAAACATTTCAGTTGTGTAAATTAATATCAATATTCCCCATCCCTGAAATCCCCCCTTTCTCAATGCAATTATTTTACTTAAGTCCCAATGACTAAGCCATTCCCAAAACAAACACAAAAAAGCCTTCTCAGTTTGGTATCTGTCTTTTCCAGTGGAAGGAGCAGTTCTTTCCAGAGAATGAAATTTAGGTTTGGCACTAGACTGAAAGCATTTTGTGGGCTCCTGGTGCTTTGCTTTCAAGTGAATTGCAATTGTGGGTACTGATCCTTCACAACTCTGCATAGCAGGCAATTACTACTAGTGTTTCTCAAATGGTCCCTTTCCAAAAACAACTTATGAATATAAAAATCAAAAGCTAAAGTTTCATTGTTCTTTACTTGGAATAAATCCCAGACAACTGCATTGAGTTTATTCATAATACATGAAGAGAAAAGGCTTAAGAAAATCTCAGTGGGAGTGGGAAGAGTAGGTAGGAAATTGGCATAATAATGAAAATGAAACTTTACATAATCATAAGGCAAAGAAGAGGCAAGGTCAAGGCTTTTTTAATTAGAAATTTTATATCTTTGAAAATTAGACTTGTTTACTTATAATATTACATGTGTTTGACCATTAAATGCCTATTTGAGTTCCAAACGTTATTTTCAAGGATGTCAGCTACCAACTTCTTTACGGTGAGCTTTTTTTATTTTTTAGTTCAGAGTCTGGATATATAGTAGAGCCCTAAGTGAGGTTGGCTTGATGGAGATTATGGGTAGTTGTAGACATGATCTTGGCAATTTGCGTGAAAAGTGATAGCATTTTATTTTATTTAAAGATTTTATTTATTTATTTATTCATTTATTTGAGAGAGAGAAAGTGAATGAGAGAGAGCATGATCCTGGGGAGAGACAGAGGGAGAGGGAGAAGCAGGCTCCCCACTGAGCAGGGGACCCCACTGGCTCCATCCCAGGACCCTGGGATCATGACCTGAGCCACCCGGGCACCCCAAAATTGATCACATTTTAAACATATCAAGGAAGTTCACTATTGACTATTTTATTTTAGATAGGTCACAATGATGATTTTTAGTATTGAAAAATTATCACTTCCTGTCTTCGTTGGCTTAGGCTGCCATTACAAAATCCCATCAGCTTAAACAACAGATTTATTTTCTCACAGTTCTGGAAGCTGGAAGTCCAAGATCAGGTGCCTGCAAAGGTTCTGGTGAAGAACCTTTTCCTGACTTGCAGATAGCCACCTTTTTTTTTTTTTTTTTTTTTTTTTTGTTGTCCTCACATATGGAGAGAGAACTCTCATCCCGCTTCCTCTTCTAGGAACACCAGTTCTATTGGATCTGGGCTCCACCTTTATGACCTTACTTAACCTTTTCACCTCCTTAAATCCCTATCCCCAATACACTCTCATAGGGGACTAAGGGTTCAACATATAAAATTTGCAGGGATACAATTCAGTCCATAGCACTTTCTAATTTACCATTTTTCATCAGACCAGCTATTCATATTAAATTCAGAAATAAACCAATGGTACCAGCATAAAAACTTGAAAATTAGAGATCTTTAATTCTTATAGGGACTTTTTTAATAAAATAATTCCAGAACAATCAATTTTATATTTTTATTTATTAAAACATCATAGATTATCCATTATATGTGGGGCATTGTTCCAGATAATAAAAAGGCATCTGTGAACAATACAGACTCAAACTGCTGTTTTGGTGGAAGATATATTTTGAAGATGTTATAAGTGAATGAGTGCACTCTACAAGTAGACCTTGGCATTCTGCCTTACAGAATTTATATTTGAGCTAAGGGACAGCAAGATAAAATTACTGCCTCAAGTATAATAGATGTAAGCACGTATAACATAAACCATATATGCAAAAGTTCAATTATTTTTAATAAAGGAATTAGATCTTCCATAGATGATGGTGGGAGGACCTAATCTTACCATTTCAAGGCAGCTCAGTCCCTTCTGCCTTGTAAAGTTACTCCCTGATGGGTAAACATTTAGTCAGATTCCGCATTCTCCCTTTCTCCCTTTACTTGCCCTTCTCTCAAGGCCTGAGCTCAGTATAGGCTGGACTTCCTTTTTTTTTTCTGGCTGGGAAAGGATATTTGTCCCTGACTGGCTCCCAGATGTCTAGTCCAACCTGCTGTCTGGATGTCAGCTATTGTCACAGTGTCCCTGTTGAAGACTCCATGGCTGGTGTAACCCATACTCTTACTCCTAGCTTAATACAGTTCACAATGATCATCCTCAGGGAGTATGGCCATATCTCCCCTCTGGTGGCATATCACTCCTCTGGTGGCCCAAATAACACCTATGGGCCCATTGTTGGTGTTATTTGACCTTCTAAGACTCAGCTACACTCTCCACTTGAATTTGTTTTGTGATGGGTCTTTCGAGAAAGCGTCCTCTTGCATCTTGGGATTTCAGCCCATAAGGGGAATGGTGTGTGTGTGTGTAGCTGTGTATCTTTTTCCATTCTATTAAGCATTTTCTGTACAGCTCTGAGGATATTCTCCTTTCTATTGGATGGGAAGTATCCCCTAAATCATATGTTCTTCTTTCTTACTCTGTGGCTTATGGTAAAAACCCTGTCCTTGCTTGACAGTGTCTGCTTGTGCCTATTTAAATCACCTATATCATCATCATCATCATCTTAATTTAGAAGATTATTTTCTTTTTCTAAAAATCCTAGATGCTCAAAATATCTGTGAAGAGAGCATTAAGTGTAAGCTTTAAAAGTCAAAATCTGAACTGTATGGCCTTTGCTTTTGGTTGGCCTCTGCCCTCTTCCTGAAGTTAAGGATGCCTCATGCAGTGGGTAGAGAACTTCCAGGCAGCAAGAATTACCAGGAACAAACAATCACCAGATAACATTTCAAAACATTGTCTTTCCTCATGAGAACTTCAAAAGATGAGAGAAAATAAAGTCAATCCTTACGACACTACAATTAGGGAAAATCATGCAGTTGTTTTAGAAACAACTGACTACATTTTTAAAAGTTGGTGATTCAGTTACGAGTCTCCTGGGATAAAGTTAGCATATATTTATGCACAACTATTTCAAATAAATAACATACTTTTGGCCAGTAATCAAAAATATGAATATTCTGCTTTCAGAAAGATTGAAACCAATTTGAGCCTGGACAACATCTGTAGGTTTTGAAAGATATAAACATCAACAATTTTGAAAAGATGTAAGTCATACCCTTGGTTACCTACCCCAAAGTGCAAAGTCTCAATGGTACTATCTTTAACATTATATGCAGATAGATCAACCAACAAATTATGATGGAAATCATAAAAATATCGCAATAGTTTTCCAAATACCTAAAAACCTCACTATCCATCAGGGTTAAGAAAATCACCTAAAAAAAAGTTTGGCAATTTAGGATTTGATGATGGTGAATCACCAACAGGATTTCCCCTTCTCCGTTTCTTTTAGGGATCTTTTCGGTATTGATAATAACCTATGTGATATCTCTGAGCTTTCTAATTCAATCTTTCCCGCCAGATTGGGAGTGCTTATGAAAGCAAAGACCATGCTTGTGTAGCTCACTACTTTATCCTACTCTGTACCCAGAGCCTAGTACTGTACATGGACTTAGTGTGGGTGCCCCATAAACATTTATTGAATATTTTGACATGAAAATTGTTCCGTTTAGGTCCTTTTCCATAAGAAAAGTCAGTTTGGAGTAGTTTGTAATGATCCCGATATCTGAATTTAGATAAAGACAAATGAGAACGTATGCACCTGGGTGGTTCAGTCGTTAAACATCTGCCTTTGGCTCAGGTCATGATCCTGGGGTCCTGGGATTAAGCCCTGTGTCTGGCTCCCTGCTCAGTGGGAAGCCTGTTTCTCCCTCTCCCCCTCCCCCTGCTTGTGTCCCCTCTCTTGTTGTGTCTCTCTGTCTCTCTCTGTCCAATAAATAAATAAAATCTTTAAAAAACAAGACAAGTGAGAATGAGATCGATACTTGGACTTGTTTAATAAATCCTTCCCTCTTCCAAAGGGCTTCTGGAAGTTTTCAAGTTATATATACAGAAAATTTGCTGGGAAAACCTATTTAGAATGCAGATACAATGGCTCCTGGTATTATTAACCAACTATTAACCAATTATTAACCAATCAGCACACAGTACATTAACATCCTCACAGGGCAATGTGAAGGATTTTTATCCCCAATCTTCAAAATACAAGCAGTCATAGAAATAAGCATATATTCTAAGATGATCAATCTTTTTATTTTCCATGTCCTTTGTATTAAAATTTGTTTTGTATCATTTCTAACTCTCTGACAAGCAATCCTTAGAGTCTGAAGTAGACTGACTGTTCCTTCTTCCTCCTCCTCTTCTTCTTCTTCTTATTACTATTATTATTATTTCTGTAGCCAGTGCTTTGGGAGTCTGTGCTCTCATGGTCAGGTAGTATATTAAAATGATCAACTTAACTATATACAAACTTGTTAGTAGACGAACAGCCTTCAGAGGATCTTATTTAGCAAATATAAGGAAAGATTATTAAAACATTTGAGATTAATATCTGTAAACTTGGTCCGATCTCATTTAGTCTTTTGCTATTATCAAGTATGGAATGAAAAAGATAAGGACGGGTAATTCACTTGCTGTCAGGTGTTTTCTTTGTCATATCTGGTTTTCATGGTCTTCTAAATCATTTCCCTGTTTCTCCCTCTCACTCACTCCCGTCCAGCTTAGTCTCTCCCACGTTTATGAGGCAATGGATCGTAAAAGGGCTGAATATCAAAAATGGAAAAAGTGGTGACCCGATGTAGAATACCATTCTCACCACAAATGACAGTTTTTGAATGCTAGTCTAAATTAGTGGAGCAAGAGAACTCAAAGTTTTAGTGGAGTATCAGTCAGGCATTAATTTGATGCCAAATGATGGATTTTATTTTGGCTCTTAAACAATATTGATTTAACTCAAAACTCAACCATTGTGTAAATTAGTAGATGCAGCAAGTAGTATGTGATTTGGGTAAAAGTACTTTTTTCTCTTCCTATTTTCAGGGTATAAAAGAAGAAGAGAGGGCAGAAAGAAAATAATATTTTTTGCTTGCAAATGGTGGACTGGATTGGGACGGGGTAGAAAAGAAAACAAAATGTAACATAACAGCCAGTTTTCTTTTAGATTTATTTAAAACTTAAGTAGAACTCATGCACTACTGAACTATGGAATAAAAACCCATGAACGAATTAATTTACTTTTAACTGAACACTAGAAGATTGTACAAAGGTACTTTTGAAACTGGTTCCTTTTCTTCTGGAGTTTCCTTACTAGGAAAGTAGTTAAGAAAATACTAGCAGATATCTAAAAGATATAACACTGACCAAGAATTAGGGTAAGTCTGCAGCACACTGCAGGAAAGAATTATAATTTGTTCATCAGCTATGGTCAAAACAATGCTGAATAACAAATAATATTGGTGACATGCAAAAATATCCCCCTTATTTCTCACTCACATGTCTACAAAGTGTCTGGGGCATGCTAATTGTAGGCCAGGCCTCCTGAGTTGGATTTGGTTAGTTGTGTGTCTGCCCCACTTTCTCGTTCAGGTGGGGTCAGTGGGTTCCACAAGGCAGGTCACCCTCAAGGCAATGGCAAAAGTGTAACAGGGTAAGGTGGAGGACTCAATCACATTTCAAGCCTCTGGTCAAGATAGACCTGTTTTGGGAAAGTATAACCTGCCTGCCATAATAGCATAGCAAGTATATGACAAGATATTCCTATTACAGAGAAATGAAAAATTGGGCTACTAGTTTAATCTGCCACATAAAATGTATAAGTTAATGCTAATCTAGAGTGAAGGAGGTTTTTAGTTTAAAATAGAGTGGATTCTATTTACAGTGGCATTTTATTTCAGTATTAGCAAATACCATTATAAAATGAGAGCCATAAATATGATTATTTTGTATCAAATATTAAAGACATTGTAAACTCCGGAAAAATTGAGGAAATGGAGTCATGAAGCAAAACACATGCTAGGTACTCAAGATCTAGCTTAAAGAATTCAGCACTTCTAATTCTGATCAGATTAATCCTCTAATCTTGAACTTGAGTACCATTTAATTTTAATTTTAATTTTAATTGCTATTTGACCTCATATTTAGGATTTTTTACCTAGCATAGTGATTGAAAAATTATCATTTGGAGGAACTGGTTAAGAATATACATTTTATGGGGCACCAGAGTGACTCAGTCAGTTGGGCATCTGACTCTTCATCTCAGCTTAGGTCTTGACCTTGGGGTTGTGAGTTCAAGCCCTACAGTGGAGCGTCACCCCCAGCATGGAGCCTACTTAAAAAAAAAACAACAACAACAGAGTATACATTTTGTGGTCCCATTCACTGTAATTGCAATTCCCAGTAGATCTAGGATTGTGCTAGTGAAGTTCTTTCTCTCCCTTCTTGTCTCTATCTCTCTTTTTAAAACTTATTTTTTTCCTGTCCATTTTATGTTATTATTTTTTTTCTCAGCACCTTTTCATTACTATTTATCTATTCATATTATTCATATCTATTCTTATGCATGAACACTAGGCTAGGAGTATATTTGTCCATTTTTAATCTTCTGGTTGACATATGTTAGTTGCTCTTTTTTTATTAGAATGTAAGATTCATGAGGAGAGGGTCCTTTTTGTCTTTTTTACTCTGTATTCCCAGCATGTTAGTGAGTGAACAGTATGTGTTGAAACTCAATAAAAAACATGTTGAATTAATAAATAAATAAATTGTTCACTGAGTTTCTATCTTCTATTAATTTTATGAGATCTTGGTAATTCTATTTTATTCCATCCTATCCTATTATATTAATGTTACTTGTTTTAAGTCAAAAGTCTTAGGTTAATATAATGAACAGATACAGGATTTAGAATAGAGAAATCTGTGTTCTAGAATTACTCAGTCACTTATTGGCCAGATAGAGATCAAAGGTAAATATGTTACACTCAGTAAGCCTCAATTTTCTAAAAATAAAATAATTGTATATCTACCGCACAGGATTATTTGAGGATTAAAAGAAATTATGTATGTAAAAATGTTTTGGAAAATATAAAATAAGATATAAATATTAGTTACTATTATTATTAATATTATCTCTACATGTTCTTTCAAAAGCCATGTCAGGTTTTTGATGAATTTTAATGCATCCTGGGAAAACTAGGAATTATTGGAAGACTTCACTCAAGGAAGATATTTATTTGGAGATTTCAGAGAGTAGTTTGAATTATCTCATACTTTTTTAGAGCAGAAAGATGTTCATCCACTCCTTCACTTCCTTATTCAACAAATGTTTATTGAGTAACTACTCTATTCACAACAAAATGGTAAGCGAAACAGACATGGGCCTCATTTTGCCCGACTCCAGGAGGCACGACATTGCCACAAGATCTTTTTCCTCATAGACCAAACAGTTTAGTTGAGGGGAAAGATAATGATTAAATATTACACAACTAAAAAATGTGATGAAAACATGTCTTATGAAAGGGAGAGAGGACAGCTATGATATTCATTTCAGCAGTGGTTAAGTGCTCTAAAAGAGCGTAATGTCTGTATCAGATAGCCTACACATTTACACACAAAGAAAGGAAGAGAAATAAATGCACCATTTCAGTAGAAGATAAGAAATTCAAGGACCCGCCTCTTCCTATTTGGTATTCCTCTGAAAGGAAGTGGGTAGGTGCTGTGTTGTGTACTTTCTGGTGACAGTGGCGAGGGAGAAGCTCACGTAAACGGAATCAAGGCAAAAAGACCATGGAACTTGCCAAAGGTGAAGGCAGGAACAGATGTGAGCAAGAAGGGACAGAGAGAAGATCTGCGGCATGCAGATGAGGTGATTTTGGAAACAATCTTAACAGAATTGAGTTTATCGAGTATGTCATATGTGTCAGGTCCTCGGCTAGTGGTCAACGTCAATCATAGATTGTTCTGACTCCAAAGGACATGTTCTTTTACAAGATAGAAGAGTTTGGTGGGGTTTTATAAAGCTTTTGGTGTTCAGTGATAAGAAACGTGATTTTGTCTTAGATATCCTTTGCATAAAACAGCTTTTGTGCTCTCTGGATAGAAAAACAGGAACAGATATTTGTGTGATTTTATGCTTCATAAACATTTCCATGTTGGAAAATGGTTGCTAGTGTATCCTGCTTGTGCCCTGATGCCTTGTTTATGGTGTCTTGAAGTTCTGCAGAGGCCACATAAAAGGGAAGGAGTGAGCAGATGGGGTGTTTGGTTCTCCTTCTGACTTCAATATGCATAGCTCTGCTTTTCATAAGCTGACTAATTTTTGTTCTACAAAAGTTTTCTAGTAAAAGTCATGTTTCAAAGGCTGAAATTGGCGTAAGCCCCAAGTTCTACCAGTCTTCCAAAGATGATAATTTCCCCAAATATGACAGCATTATTTGAAACATTTGAAAGAAAACCATCACTTTAAGGCTTGCAGTTCAAAGTATGTCCTATACATACACAGGCTTCATCTAAACCTCAGTCAACAAACCCTGTTTTGCTTACAAAAATTAGAGAAACTTGCAATTTAACTTCCCATTCCCCTTTAAAGCAGATGTGAAACTAAAATGTATGCAAGTTTGTTTTATTCTAAAACTTTCTTGCTTTGTCCTTTAGCTTGCCCTTCAAATTATGCACATCAACCATCACCAATAATTTTAAATGGAAATTGTACCTCCTCCTAAGAATAGTGTCTCTTAGCACAGCATGCTCTGCTATAACACTTTTCACCCACAGCACCTCTTCCAGCATTTTAATCAAACATTTACTCAGATCTTTCTGACACAGGAAGAATATTGCTTTATATGAGAAACAGGATTTTGATGTAGGTTTTCCTCCTGTATGGTTACAAATAAAGGCAATACTGAAAAATTCAAACACTTAACGACCTTGGAATGCTCATCTTATCAAAAAGGCTCAAAAAGATTAGAGATACTAACTGCTACAGGGAGAAAGTCTTCAACATGAAAATCCTTCCAGGTCAAGATGAGTGAAATGATTTTAAAAGTTCAGAACAAAGTCAGTCCTGTTGCATTTAACTAATTACCCACGTCCAGACCCCGGCTGTCTTTGTTAATTTGCATTTTCTGGAATACTGCTGATCTGGGTGTGACATGCTATATGGAATTTTAACGTATTTTCTAATTCCTCTATACTCACACTCTCACTCTCTAATTCGATCACTCCCTCATTTATTCTACAAACACAGTATTGATTGAGTAACCTCTCTGTGCTAGGTTCACAAGAGACCTAACACTGGAAAAAATAAACAAAACTCCTGCCGTTATGGAGGTTAGGTAACTCTCCAGTGGGGAGCCAGGCTCTGGAGCCAGACTTTCTGGAAGGAACTCATCTCTGCCTGTATAACCTTGCGCAAGTTATTTAACCTTTGGTGCTTGTTTCTCTTAAAAAGGGAAACATTAGTTTTTACTTCATAGGGGTATACAAGGATCAAATAATTTAGTACACATAAAACCTTACAAGCAGTCCCTGGTTCATATTGAGAGCTCAGTAAGTTAGCTATTATTATTATACTATTGTAGCCTTAAATGTAATGTTAAATATAATGCTAAATGAGTAAATAGAAACTATTATTTTATACGGAGATAATGCCGTGGAGAAAACTCAAGTAGAATAAGAAGCTGGCAAGTGACCAGATTTGGCGCGGGTTGTGCTGTCTGGGAAAGTTTCTCTGGAGAAGTGACATTTGACCTGAGCTCTACAAAGAAATTGGTGATTATTTCAAACTGAAGACCAGAGTCCTCTGTGTGATGAGCAGACTTCCACGCTATTTTTTTTTCCAGTCTTCCCAGACTTTTCTGGATGGCTGTGATTGGTGGATGCGATAGGATGATGAAAAAGAACAAAAAAGGAATAAGCTGAAAAACCAAAATTAAAAATTCAAATCAAACATTTCCCCTTTTCCACAATAAAAATAATAGCAAATCAAGGTTTTTAAGTAACAGTCTGATGAGTGAATACCAAAAAAGAAACTGTAGGGCATTAACTATGGTCTAACCTCTATGAGCTATATGTAGATTGCTTTCATTAATTGGTCTCAAGTTCTGTCTCTAAAAAGTTATGGTCTTTAGAAATCCAGCAAATAGTCAGACCTCTCCTCTTTGGGAATATATGTCTATTGGCTATAAGATTTTGAGGAAATCAAGAACTGTTCCATTTCAGGTTGAAGTTAAATGATACTGGATAATATTACTAATTCAAGGTTTGTTTTGTTTTGCTTTGTCTTTTTAGATTCACAACATTTTTTTCCATAGCGTTTTCTATTCTACATCATGGAGAAAAATGCCCAAACCCCGCATGTTGCAGAAATGGAAACAAAGAAACACTGAAGAGATCAAGTATATAGCCAAAAGCTACTTTAAAATGTGAGAGGCAACAAGAAATATTGAGAACAGAGATTATTCCAATTTACCAGTTAAATAAATTGATTTTATTCATCTTGGAACTTAACCTGAGTTAAACTTGCCTGAACATTGGATATGTGTTCATCTCCACTTTCATCATTAATTTCTAGTGCTTGAGTATGAAGAAAAGACTTGTTCTGTTTATATTTATTAAGGAACTTAATTTTTGATATAATTATAATTTCTCCTATTTTTAAAGTATACACAATTGGAGGAACATCTCATTAGAATAGAATTTGTTTTAACATAACTTGGCCTTCAAACTCCCTTTTCAGCTTAATCATCTTTATCATCTTTATCATCTTCCTCATCTTGTCCTTATCCTTATCCAGCCCGTCGCTTTAGGCAGACTGAAATACTCATCATCCTCTAAATGTTTTACTTCTCCTAGTCCTTCAGTGCAACCTCTTCCTTATTTTTATTGAAATACATTTGATATATAAGATTATGTAAGTTTAAGGTGTATGACATATTGATTTGATTTATTTCTTTTTCTTTCTTACTTTCTTTTTAAAGATTTTATTTATTTATTTGACAGAGAGCGAGCACAAGTAGGGGGAGAAGCAGACAGAGGGAGAGGTAAGTTTCCCACAGAGTGGGGAGCCCTATGTGGGACTCCCTCTCAGGACCTTGAGATCATTACCTGAGTTGAAGGCAGACTCTTAACAACTGAGTCACCTAGGCGCCCCTCGATTCATTTTTTTTTTGCCATATGATGGCCTTCGTAGCATTAGTTCTACACATGCCTTTCTTTATCAGTTGTCAATAGCCTTCCTTTGAGGCAAAGCAGCATGCATTTTAATTAGAGGAGAGATAGTGTAGAGAAGTATAAAGAAGCAGAATGCACCCACAAAAATACTTGTAAGCAAGGGGAAGAACAATCGAAATAAGGAGGTTGGAAAAGAAGTGCAGTAGAGTAGGCTGTGTGGTGTAGCTTCTACCACTGCCTGAAAGTCAGGGAGGGTCAGGTGTGGCAAGAAGCATCGATTTGGGGAGTGAAGCTAACTGCTGGATGAAAAGCTGTCGATGGTTAGTACAGTTATGATTATAAATATATTTTTAGCCTTTGTTTTCATAAACATGTAAACCTGTTAACAAACCATGGCTGGTAAAAAAAAAATAAAGTTTCAGAGTAAAGTTTCCGTCAGTCCTAGAAACACCCCTTAGCTCATAGTTTCCGTGACTACATAAGTCTCTGTATTCCATCCACCTCAGTAAGGACAGTCTGGCTCACGTGTACACTGCACATCCAGGTTCTGCCTCCCAGACCAGTGACGACATATTGGAAGAATTTGGTGCAGCTTAAGAAGATTCTTTCTGTTTGTATCAATATTTGACAAGAGAGAATATGTGTATGTTATCATTGTATGGGCAAATTAGGATCTACCTGTATTTTACGATAGGTAGATAAGTCAAGATCTTAGACTTTTTCTTTTTTTTAATTGATACTGGCTAAATGTTTCCACAAATTTTTACTTCTTTGTGACTAGTCCAAAATAAACAACATTTCAGTAACTCTTATTCATTTTCTTTGTTCTAAAAATTTCAAAAAACTATTGTTCCAAATACATTTTAACTCAAAAGTGCAATGCAAGTTGAAACAATCAGGCCCCAGTAGTCTGTAGGAAATTGAAAAAAGTATACCAATGGGAACTAGTTTTAAAAATGATACATATATATTTAAAATTTATTAGTATATAAGTTCACTCACTAATTAGATGATATAGGAACATGTGGAACAGGTTGGATTTTCCTTCTTTCTAAAAACAAATCTGTGAAAGTTGAGCAAGAAAGCTGTGCAGCATTTTTTTTTTTTAATTTGAGAACAGTTGACACACAATGTTGCATGAGTTTCAGGTGTACAACTTAGTGATTTAACAACTTTATACATTATACTATGTTCACTCCAAGAGTAATTACCATTTGTCCCATTACATTATTACATCACTATTACAATATCACTGCCTGTAATCCCTGTGCTCTGGGTTTTATTCCTATGACTTACTCATTCCATAATTGGGAGACCAGTATCTCCCTCTCCCCTTCACCCATTTTACCCATACCCCTCACTCTCTCCTCTGGAAACCATCAGTTTTTTTCTCTGTATTTATAGGTCTGATTCTGCTTTTTGGTTATTCATTTTTTTTAGATTCCATTTTTGAGTGAAATCATGGTATTTGTATCATATTCTCTGTCTGACGTATTTCACTTTCCATAATGCCCTCTAGGTATCAAATGAAAGGATCTCATCCTTTTTTTTTTTAATTATTATTTGCCCAGGAGTACGGGTCCACGAATCATCAGGCTTACACATTTCACAGCACTCACCATAGCACAAACCCTCCCCAATGTCCATAACCCATCCACCCTGTCCCTACCCTCCCACCCCCCAGTAACCCTCAGTTTATTTCACGAGATTAAGAGTCTCCTACAGTTTGTCTCCCTCCCCAGTCCCATCTTGTTTCATTTTTTCCCTCCCTAACCCCCGCTACCCCCTGCCCTGCCCCTCAGATTCCTCATATCAGAGAGATCATATGATAATTGTCTTTCTCTGATTGACTTATTTTGCTTAGCATAATACCCTCTAGTTCCATCCACGATCTCATCCTTTCTTACGGCTGTGTAAGTTGTACAGCAATTTAATTCAGAATTCTTTCACTGTTGTACTGTTTTCCCCATTATTTTATAGTTGTATTACTCATATTTAATTCAATGCAGTTACATTTTTCTTTTTTAGGGACTCACTTTTATTGAGTCTTTCCAAAGATTTCAACTTAATTTTCATTGAAACTCTATTCACTCAGTCATCATTTTACATAATATTTGATTAAATTTAATAATTATAATGGAAAGTACACAAAATTGAAAACAATCCTGGGTGAACATACAAGTCAGCTGGTGGTAGCTAATGGGCACAGGTATATTGCAAAGTTCCTTATTAGTTATAAGGAGTTTATGTCCTATGGCAACAATACTATAATTTACTGGGAAGTGGAGAACCTCAGTTACTCTGGCAACTCATTTAAATAGAGGTTGCCTAATGTAGCTTCCAGTACAATATTCTTTAACTCACTGTAATAGAGTTTTGCTCAAAATGAGTACAGTTTGTAGTGACAATACAAAAGTGAAAAGTATATCTTCACTTTGATCATGAGTTATTTGTGAATGTTTTCAATAGTTTTTGACAAAGTAGTAAAAAAATCAATTAATCATTAAATCTTTTAAATTAGTTTCATAAAACAATAAAAGTTGTTTTTCGGGGGGTGCCTGTGTGTCTCAGTCAATTAAGCAGCTGACTCCAGCTCAGGTCGTGATCTGAGTCCTGGGATCCGTCCCCATGTGGGGCTCTGTGCTTAGCAGGGAGTCCCTCCCTTTCCCTCTGCCCCTCCCCTGGCTTGGGCTTTCTCTCTCTCAAATAAATAAAATCTTTTTTTAAAAGTGTTTATTACTATTATTATTAATTTTTCTAGAACAGCAGAATGACTCAGAGTGGAAGCTCTGGATTCAGAAGCTTTAGGGTCATATTTCAGCTGTACCATTTGCGGTGACCTTGGGAAAATGAACGTCTCTCTGCCTTGTTCTTCAGCTGCAAAATGGAGATTGCAGGAGACTCTCTCTCTCCCTCTGCCCCTCCCCACCTTGTGCGTGCGTGTGCGCGCTCTCTCTCTCTCTCTTGCGCAAATAAATAAATAAAATCTTTTTAAAAATTCTTTTCTGTCCTATGGGTATTTCTCTTGCTGTCTTCTCTTTCTCTTCTTATTCTCCATAATTTCCATTGTCCTTCCCACCTTTCTGTAGGTGGCTTCTAACTTTTTTACCTTAATGATGTCAGGTTCTTGTGACTCTTGACAGTTATTCCTGATTCTGTCTTTTAGTAGCTGCTCAGATCTGTCACTGACAAAAGCCATAAGTCCTTCTGACTCCAGAGCCATCGACTTAGAAAACAAACAGAGCATCTTTTGAGGTTGGCCACTTTTCATGGTGTAACTTTAACATATTGCTAGGTTAATAATATCTTTCCCAAAGACAGCCCTTTCCTATCACGCCACCTCCTACAACCCTGGTGGAGGGAATAAAACAAGTTTGTTGAGTGAAAAGAAAATTTCTATCAAAGTGGAGTAATTAGATTCAGTCCTGTTTCTAACTCTGCAACTGAGGTGGGTCTACACAATTTCAGTGAACAAAAAAGCTGAAAATATTTCATTCAAATGGTAATGTCTAAATTTTCAGAATCCAAATAAGTCATGATAAGTCCTTAATTTGTAAGGCACTCTCTGTGTCATTTTGGCTCTTTCATATTTTATCAGTTATTAAAATTTTAACAGTAGTAACAGTCATTCAACTTAAAAATGACACAAGAAAAGAATGTGCAAAGAGAGATACAGAATAACTGAAATGACAGGACTGGTTTCAGATACTGAGTATCTGAAAAATCTTAAAATCTTAGAGTCTTATATCTTTAAGGGCAAATAGGAAAATTTTGTGTACTGTTGCATGTGTCTTCCTAGGATTTTAGAAATAAGAAGCCCAAGATTACCTGCAAACAGCTCTTAGTGGATCAGAACAGAGATATGCAAGCCAAATACTTTAATGATTAGATACCCACTATAATCTATGTAAACATAATTACTTGAAAAGACCCTTTAACATTTGAACTCTTTGCATTATTTCATTTTTACTTTTGAGCTATTGTTTCCATTTTACTTCTCCTTTTTATCTTTGAAATTCCTTTATTGATTATCCTGTCATATTTCATTATCTTAAATACGTGCTACATTGAAGTCTGGATTTAAAAAAAAATTCCTTTGATCATAAGGTTCTAAGTGTTACATTTTCTTCTAGATTGAGTTATATTTATTAGTGGTATACAATGGATCAAAACAAAATAGATTTATTATAAATTTTTATAAATAATTGGTAAATATCAAAACTGAAATTTTGAAATGCTAAAAATGTATCTGTTCTTTAAATACTTTATTTTGGCAGTTTTCAAATCAACAAAAAATTAAAAGAAGAGTACCATGGATGTCTTCACATCATTTAGATTTGCCAGTTGTTAATGTTTTGACATGTTTACCTAAGGAGGGATTAAGTATACACAAGATAGAATGACATTATGTTTCCCAAGGTTATGTCAACCCTGGTTTAAAATGAAATCTCATTAATAAATTGTAGTTCATGTACCCTCTTTTTTTTTTTTTTTTTTTTAGGGTTTATAGTCTACTCAAAGTCTCCCACCTCCTCAGGTATTTCTGAGATGTCCTGGGCGTATCTCAGGTGTGCATATAAATAAGTTCTATTGGCTATCACCTGACACCTACTATTACGTTTTTCTCTTTACATAGTCCTCTGTGGAGAAACACACTGTATCTCTAACGGTGTGACATAGAAACCCCCCAGAGTCCCAGGTATGCCCGTAGCTACCTAATCTTCTCAATAGTTTTAAGAACTTTGACCCACCATCTTTTTGTAGAGCACCACTGACCCCAGTAAACAATGCAACTTTTTTTCTCAGGCTATTACTGCTATTTTTGTGTTTTCTAATGTTATTGATGCCTTGAACCAAGTCCATTTGTAAATGCTTCCCTGTTTCTTCTTTCATGTTACACAAATCACATAGACATCAAACTGTGATGTTTTTTCCAATGCTCTTCCTTTTTCTTTTTTTTCTTTTCTCTTCTTCTTCTTTTAATAAAACAACTGTTTCTATTTTAGCTTAACCATATCACCAAAAAATTCAAACATAAATTCCTGAGGGACTCGGCTATGGATAGATTCCTTGTCACCATGTAATAGTAAAGTCCATCTTGTCTCTGTGATATCCAGATTCTTGTTATTTGGCCTGATTTTCCTTCCCTCCTGCATTCTTTCTTAGAAAATATGCTCTCTAGCAGGCTCATCATGCCGTCATGCATGCATCATATGTCATCATGAGGACCCCTAATGAGCCCACCATATCTCAATACCATCATGGACACCACTGGAGCTTAAAGCTCTTCCTCTCCTCCCACCATTCATGCACATTCACGCATATACACAAACAGCGCCTTAATGAGGGAGCCAGAAGTTGAATCCCAGGTTAACAGGTCTACAAATATGGGTAACATTGCAATTCAAAATAAGAAGGAGGTTGACTTAGGAATAAAGTTAACAGAGAAAGTTACTTATTTATGGTCAACCTGACTGTAACCTTAATAAAAGAAAATGTATATGATTTAGGTTGTTGGTGAATTGTAGGAACAAAGATTTCTTGTACCTTTTGCTAGTACAGCTAATGCCTGGGAGAAGGGAAGACCAGCGGTAACATCTGGATGAATTTTGGTATTTCTATTCTTCTTTTTGAAACCAATAAGGCAAACTAAAGACTTAGTTTATTTTATTTGGCAATTGCGGTAGTTAGAGGCTTTCTGGAAGTATATATGAATGTTTTTAAAGCTTGAGCAATTGTTCTGCTCTGATTGGACTGCGTGAATGAACACACTAATTGTAAGAAGTGACCAGTCTTTTCCTCCCAGTCTTTGTGGTTTCTGATGGCATAATGATGTCTGGTGCATCCATTTGAAATTTCTTTTGCTGGATTTAAAACAGAAACATATTTTAAAATTTTATTGAGTGATTTCACATTCTTGTCTAATTGTGTTTTCATTTTAGAAAAGCAAAAATAACCAGGGGCTGTTTAAAAACAAACTAATTAGAACAACCTTTCTTTAAAGGCTTCTCAACATAACTTTTACCTTATGAAGATTAAACATTTAAATTGGGGAAATGTCTTCCTTTTTCTTTTCCCCCCAAACTGTCTTTATTTTTGGCCCTCAGGCCCTGGGAGCCTGGAAAATGAAACTCTGCCCAATATAAGCATTATATGTTGTAATAATTTCTTAATTATTTTCATTATTTCTTCATTTATTTAATATATAGTAAGAAAAAAATAGTACATTTACTTGCACAATAAGCCAATTGGTAAGGGATTCCGTCAATGCATCCCTTGTTATTAGAAAAGGAATAGTCCTAAAAGAAGAGCTGTTTCTAATGTTAATATTTCTAAATTTAAAAAACCCTATAATAACTGAATTTGTACAATTTCAGGCCGAGACATTACATTCCAACTTGTACAAGCCAATTAAAACTGACTAGGAGGCATAGGCAGGTGGACACTGTGAAGTGTCCACCTTTTCTTATTTCTCCTTTCATTCTATATTTTTTTGGGGAAAAGACAGCAATATTCCACAAAATTCCACATTTCCATTCTTTTGTTATTGTTAACACCATGTTCATCTCATTGTTTCTGTCCTGTCTTCAGATATTAATTTTTCTTTTCTCTTATCTCCTCCCTGATGAAGCGTTCCTATGACTTCCTTCCCTCCAAATAGACTGAAAAGTGACCTTCAGGTGAAAGCCAGGAGAAGTAATGGTCCATTATTCTCTTAATCTTTATAAATAGCACTTTACTAAAATTCCAGGTTTTTCATTTAGTTTTTTCTTCTTGTAGTTAAAGAAGTTAAGGTGTCAAAAAAAAATGTGCACCTAATAAAATTTTTGAAATATGAAATTGAATTTAATTCTAAACAGTGCTTAAATATTTTGTGTTTCAGGGTTTTCAAGGCTCTCTAGAGCAAGAATTAATTTAGATATGCTTTACCCGTCAGCCATAATTAAATGAATTTTGAGTTTGCGGGATATAAAAGTGTTTTGCTTGACAGTTATTTTATGAGTCATGCATTTGTATAATACATATTATTGGTTTATATATATATATATATATATATATATATATATTTTAATCTCTGAAAAACAGATGCCAAATTGGTACTAAGCATTCAATAAATCCTCCACAAGTAAACTTGGCTCCTGGGCATTGGAAGCCCTGCCAAGATCTGGGATTCAAGAGAGACTAAGGGGTAGGTAGAGGGTTGATGGGGATATGATAAGCATGGATAGCAGGGTTGTGAGGTACTTTTGCTTGGGAACGTGAAGTTTAAATGTGCCTTATATTTTGACTTTAGAATCTCATTGAATTTGATGTTATTTTTCCCTGTACTTTAAGAAAATCTGTTCTGTTCACTCTAGAATTATTGAAATTACTTTAATGACCTCACCACCTTCTTGGCAATATGGTACGGTATGTGAATATTCTGACACTTATTTGCAAACAGTCACAAATTTTAATTCCCACTAAGCTTAGTCTAAATTAAGGTTTCAGATAACGTAAGAGTACATTCACCATTTCACTTTCCCTGTACGCAATAGTTTAGGACGCTTTAATACAAATTCTTTCGAACTGAGGCCTCTTAAGTTGGTCTCAGTCAAAAAACAAGTTTGTATTCAGAAGGCTCAGGAAAAATAATTCCAGTCCAGATTTGAGTGTGTGTGGTGTATGTGTGTGTGCAGGTATGCTCTGTTTTCCTTTAATACAATTAAATAATTTTTCTTAGTATACACCTGAAAGTAAAAAGAACATTTCACTTTAAACAAAACAAAACAACACAACAACTCCATCAGGCATTCTCAGGAAAGGAGTTTTACTGACCATTTGGAAACATTTATTTTTTATTTTTTAAACAAACTGGTAAGGCAAAAATGGCCTTACCAGGCAAAAAATACTTGTCTGGAACACAATTTCAAGTCTCTTCAAAAAAATACAGTTGTGGTTAAATTCATGGGTGGTTTGTTTTGCTTCTGTTGCCAAGTGTTTGGAACCAGTGGTCTATGGTGACTCGTGGCGATTCTCCAAGGACTCTTAAAAGCACGTGACCTTTCTAAGCTCCGGGGCTGAGTTTTAGAGCTACATGAAAAGCTGTCTCATCAACCAGACGTGTTCACTACCATCCTGTGCCTAGCTAAACAAGATGGTCAGATTAGGAAATGTTTATGAAGGGATAGATTGCTTAATGGATCATTTAATTTATTTTTAGTGACTTAAATGGAAACTTTGAGAATATTTTCTCAGAACACTTTAAGTTACTTTGGGGGGCGGTGGCAGGTTTTGGTCAACTTTCACTTCTTATAGTTACTTTTTTAATCCGAAATCATCCCTACAAAATATTATCACCTGGTTTTTGTAGATGAGAAAAAAGATAGGAAAACAGTGAGCAGCCTTCCCACTGTCAGACAGCTAGTAACTATTCAAGCCCAGGTCTGCCTTCAGCCAAAGTTGATTTTTTTTTTTAATTAAATCACGTGGCCCCATCTTCCAAATTTGATACCTATAAGGAAGTCCTTTACAGGCATTTAGAAATAAAAAGATTACCTTTGGGGTCAGGGCTGGATGAATAAACTTTCATCTTTCTTCTGCTTACATAAAGTGTGAAAATATCCAAGTATTTCATCATGAGTTTATTGAAAATTTGACTGTTTTCATTATGTTTGATTTGCAGCTTATGAAGGAGTCTTGCAAATTTAGTTCTACGTGTGACTGAATACAGGAAAGAGGGTTTAAAATTATAGCATCTTTCATAGTGCTATAATTAATCTAGGATCATTCATCAAAAAGCAACTCACTAAAAATATAAGTAGCATTTTACATTTTTTCCCCCTCAAATCTCTCACAATTCTACTGATAGCCAGAGCATACTTTTGGAGGAACTGTTTGGAGCAATAATAGAACTGAAAATGAACGCAGTGAAGATGTCAAACATTGTTAATCCGGTATTCCATTATAAATATGTTAATGTAACCTATCTGGCAGGAGGTGGAATTTTTAACATGCAGCATACTGATGCATAATGAGTTTATACTATATAGTTATTCCACAGAGTCCAGCATATCCTCCAGTTTTTGGCAAACTTGAGTGTGATTAGCAACTCTCTTCATTCTTTTCCATCCTTAGAGGTACCATACTTGGATATGAATTGTTTACCAATGTCAGTGGATCAGAGTCCTGGGTGTTAATGAAGAAAGAATGAAGGGTCACAGGTTAGAGACCTGTGGAAAGTGCTAATTGCCTATGTGTGTCTGGCCTGTGTTATGTCTGATTAAGCCTGTCACATTCAGCAAAGTTGCTGAGAGCCTGGTGGAGTTTGCCATATATTATAAATGCTGGGGATGTCTAGGGGAAATGACCTCTGCTTATTTCAGCATGAGTTTATCTCTTGGTCTCTTTGATCAGGGGAAGAAAATTTATTGTTGGTTTCTATAATTAGTGCTTACATCCTCCTTTCCATATTTGTAAACGTACTGACTAGCTGTTCCTGCCAATAACTAAATGGGAATGGAAGAGTGGAGGTTAGTTAGTACCCATGAAATAAATCTAGAATCAGGATGTGATCACTTATCTAAAAAACCTGGAGATTATGCCTAACTCTGAACAGTTTTTGCCTTGTTTTATCTAACATTCAATAAATGAACAAATAAAATCATTGGATTTTGAAATATTCTGACCAAGGTTTTCATAGTTTCTCCTGAAAGTCACTTAAAATAGCTGGACTGAAGAAAAGAAAGAGGAAGAGAGAGGGAGAGAGAAAGAGGGAGGGAGGGAGAGGAACCAAGGTTGTCCTTGGTTTCCTTCTAGATAGGTAAAAAAACTACCTTATGCTACATGCTGTTAATCTTTGTTTCTGTGTGTGGTTAAACAACCACCATGAGATGCTTCTCCCTGACTCACAGAGGAAGAGAAGTATCTGATGGAGTTTTATGTGTACAACTGAAGACCAAACAGCACGGCCTTGGGTGGCTAGCAAGGATTCATTGCACAGCCTTGAAGGCCTTTTCTTGGAGCTGTCCACAATAATCCAGGCCTTCGGGATGACACCTCATTCATGTTGCCTCAACCTATAACTCTGGGGACTGAACAAATATTTTTTATTACTCCTTTTGCTTAATAAAAAATATTCACTTAAAATTAAATAATATAGTGCAGGGCTTATTTGTATGTCTGTTTTCTTAAAACTGTCTTAAAACTGGCAAAGACCCCTTGCAAGCTAGGTTCCAAGGGAGTCTGCCGGTTGCCCTTGCTCCGTTCTGTCTTCATTCCAGCCTTGGGGTATTAAGGGATTTGGGAAACTAAGATAAGATCCGCTATCCTAACATGCTTCACTTTTATCTAAACAAAATTTAAAACCCAAGTAAGGCATCCATTATACGGATGCAAATCAAAGGCACTACTAAACTTTGTTGCTTAAAAGCCATAATGGTTAAGTGATTAAATGTTGAACACACATCTAAACGAAAAAGACAAGAATTTTCTAAATTTAGGTAAGAAATTTAAGGAATAAATCTTACTATTTTCCCACTTCTCCAAAATTCTTATTCATATTTTGTTTCCCCAATTGCTAATTATATCATTGCCACAATCCCCACAGAGATTAAATTTTGGGGCATATTCATATACAACTTTTTTTTTCACTTTCTTCCAAATCAGTTAACTATTCATACATAGCTTTTATTCTCTTCCAATTCAGTGAACTAAGTTGCTGTCGTGCCCTCTGCTTAAACGCAGATTTGAATGGTATTTACTCGGAATTCAATACACCAAAATGTATCTGAAGATATATAAATTATGCTACATACAAAGACACAATTTGATTTTTAATGAATCTACCAAAAATTGAATTATCCTTTCCAGCCAAGCAAAGACAATGTTTGAAATTACAAGAAAGATGGAAAACTTCTCTTGGAAGTCTCAAAAAAAAAATGTTTCTTGGCTACTTTATAAGATAAACACTGTAAAATTGTACTAAAAACTTATCATTTTAATAAAGTGATTTTATACACTGAACTGTTTTGAATTCTCACTTCTTTTATACTTGCTCTTGTAATATCTTATGCATCTTGAATATGATAAGACCTCTCTTCTTCAGGACTATAAACAAACCAACATAATGGTCTTAATGTTTACACTCACATGCAGTGAAATAAGTTATAAAACTATTATTTCTTAATTAAACAAAAGCTATTCTAGAGAAAATTTTGCTTAGTTGATTCTTTATATTCCCATTGCTTTTTGTTTCTGATAGCTGTTTGAAGTTGTATAGCGTAGCACAAAAGCAAAACCAGGGTTTTGTTTTAACTTAAAACATTGGATAAAATGTGGCAAGTACCACACTAACCCTACAAAGACTGAGAAGCTAAAGACAATGCATTTATTCTACTCTCTTTTACAATAATTTTCATAGCATTCAATAATGACAATTTATTTAACATTTATCATTGCTCCTGGGAGAATAGTTATGATTTTTAGAATTTTTATATGCTCTACATAAAACAAGCTTATCTATTATTTTAGTAAATTAAATTTCTTAAAAACCATGGAGAATTATTAGTGTTGAATCAGTGTTAATTTCATTGTATAAGAGAGATTTCTTTTATAACACGTGCATTATTTTTTTTAAATGATTCCATAAAAATCTTGGGATCAATAAAGAAATTTCTGTGGCTTGATAGTCTCAGGCAGGATGTGTGACATGGGAATGTATGTAATTATGGTCTTTCTGAGGTTCTGATCTTGTTTTTACACTACATTTGATCCTTTTTTCTAAAGAGCAGATAATTTGGAATGATGGCAGTTTTGATAAGGAAAAAAATCAAAGTTTCTGGGTTGGGGGGGAAGTGTATTTCCTAGGGTTACTAAATTCACAGCTTTAAAAGTTACTGGTGAATGTGTTATTTATTTTAGTATAGCCAGCATTGAGTGAGGATGGAATTTGTTTTACTTCGGATCATCATTATTATAAGCTATCACTAAAGTAGGAGCACAAAAACTATTGAAATTCTGGCACAGAATACGGAACTTGCACCACCTCCAGTAACTCAAATATCACTTGGTAAGACAAATAGTGAAAGGTTACTATTTTTAATGTCATTGAATTTTTTTTAGAGAAAAGAGATCTGTGGACTTTAGGCATTGATGGTTTCAATTTAGAAAAGACTATTCGGGGATTTGTCCACCAAAAGTTTATTTATCCACTTTATTTTCTTAACGTCCCTCCTGCTGGAAAGCATTTAAGGGTTAGTCTTCTTGAAAGAGTTACATGGACTACGTGTGTCCTCTCATTGCTTCAATTAAGACTTCTCAGCGGTTTTTCCCATCGTGAAGTGAAAAATAAAGAATTCATTTGTTCTCTTCTGTCAAAGATCTGTTTTGCAAAGGCCAGGCATTTTGTACATTCACACGGAAAGATGGGAACTTTATGTGAAATGGCTATATTCTTGCCTAAGGAAATGTGCAGAATGTATTCAGTTACGGTGTTTAGGACAAATTCTTTCTGACACTTCAATAAATAAAAAAGTATTTGGATTATGGTACATATTATGGATGAATCTGGTGCTATGTAAATGGTCAAGACAAGCCACACTGTGGCTAATTTATACACAGTCCACTTGTCTAATCATCTGAAAATGAAGGGCTGATCTTTTTGAAGAAGCATTTATGATACTGAGGAATAGCCAGATACCATTAAATATACTTGCATCATACAGAATGAACAATATAAGAAAACTTGAGGAATGAATAGACTTACATTCTTCACCAGTTCATATTTTCTAAAAAAAAAAAAAATTCAGCACACAAAAAATATATACAGTTTTCATGGCTTATATGTTTCATGTTTATTAACTTTCAGGCTAGAAAAATTGTATGAGGGAGATACAGCCTATTACTTTGACAGAAAAGCTTTACCTTTTTAATAACCCAGATTTGATTAAGTGTAAAAAATAAAAACTTTTAATGAGCCAAATGAAAGATAAACAACCTTTAACTTGGGGCACCTGGGTGGCTCAGTGGGTTAAAGCCTCTGTCTTCGGCTCAGGTCATGATCTTGGGGTCCTGGGATCGAGCCCTGCATGGGGCTCCCTGCTCAGTGGGGAGCCTGCTTCCTCCTCTCTCTCTGCCTGCCTCTCTGCCTACTTGTGATCTCTCTCTTTCTGTCAAATAAATATATAAAATCTTTAAAACAAAAACGAAAACAACCCCCCCAAAAACAACCTTTAAGTGAGTAATTGCAAAGTAGACATCATTTAGTGTGTTCTTATTCTGTGTTAGAAAAATGGCAGATTTACATGAACTTATTTTGCTTTTCAAGTTTTTATTTAAATTCTACTTGTTAATATATATGGTAAAATTGGTTTCAAGTGTAGAATTTAATGACTCATCACTTATATGCACTTTTAAAATTTTTAATAATAATCCTGTGAAGAGTGGATTGTTTTCCTTATTTTATTGATGAAGAAACTGAGGATCTCAGTTAATCTGACAGATTAAGTGACCTATCTAAGGTCACACTACTAACGCACTACAATTCTCTTGTGTATCAGGCTGTGTCTTTTATGCAGTCAGGTGCCCATAATAATCATGTCTTAGCCAAGGTTCTTATGGGAAATAGAAAATGCACTCAAAGATTTTCTTAAAAAATTGAGAATGTTGTTGTAAATGCATGTAAGATCTCCATAAAATTCCAGAGTAGGCTGAATTTGTGGCCCCTTGGAAGAGCTCCAGAAAACACGGTCTCTCATCTCCAAAAATCATTTGTTCTCCAGGGTTTGTTACCAGCTCCCAGTCAGCTTCCAAGTCCTCTTAGTTGCTGCCGATAAGAAAGTCTCTCCAGGACTCCAAATGACTTCACTTAAATTTTGGAGACAGAACACCCACTTCAAGATTTCAGGGTTAGACTCTAATTTCTCATTCCTGGTCCAATCAAGTCTAATGGTAGGAAGGATCAAGCCCTCTTTCTGCTCACTCGGAGGGGTACACATGCATATTCAGATATTATCTTATATAACCCAAAACTTCTATTCTCCTGGGATTTAGGAATTTTATTCATACTTTACTATTCCATAGTTACGAGGAAAGGAAAAATTGGTTAAGTTTTGAAAGTTCACACAAAGCATTGCAGAGTTGATGACTCAGTAGATGCTTTACATTTGGTGATTAGTAAAATATTTTGAGTTTCTGGATTCTAAATGAATACTTGAAAAAAGGTAACAAAGGCCTTTTATGGACCTTTTCTCCATGGGGAAGAAAATGGAGGTTTTATTCTCTATTGCTAGTCACTGGGGTCCTATAACAATAATATTCTAGAGGAAACATGAGAAGTCATTAGGACAATTTTCTCTTGCCTGGAAAATGGTAAGCATGTCTACGTGGATAAAAACCTCTCTATAGATTATTTTTGTTTTCACTAACTTGAACATTAGTTTTGTTTTTTTTTTCCCAGTTGACTGGATTAAGAGAACAAAATAATTTATGATATTAAAAAAGAAGCCTAATTGACAAAGCCCTAAGAGTGTTCTTGCATAATAAAGAAATAATTCAAAATGTTAGTCTACTTTTAAATAAATTCTTAGTAGAATTTTAAACAGTACAGAGTTTGTTAACCTCACCATATTGTAGCAAGACATTTATTTGTTTTCAAGATTTGTGTTGATAGCTCTTGGTTCTAAAGGACACCAAAGCATCAATATTATATCCATAAACCCGAAGAGGTAAAATAGTCTCATAAGAAACACAAGTTTATGTCATCGATTGTATGCACTTTGTACCAAAGTCTTTTACTTCTAGTACAAAAATATTACCCTGGAAAAAGGAAGCTACAACTGGAAGATGCTTTAACTTGTGATGCCTTTGTGTTATTTAATCACTAATTTATTGAATAATTTGAATTAAAATTACATTTTAATAGCTGTAGCTATTGCTTAATCATGTTGTTACTAAAACAAATGAATTTCTATAGACTCCATTATAATATGGAATAATTTACTTTTCCTATTTGACCCTTTATGGTAATTGACTACTTATAAAATAAAGACATATGTTGTGTCTCAAATTTGAGATTATAAATGAAGGCATCTTATTCTATCTCTGGCTTTGGAAAATTTCATGATGTTGTTAAGTCCTGACAATAATCCCATGAGTTAGGTACTATTATTTTCCTAATTGTACAGATGAGGAAACTGAGACACAGTGACATTAAGTAACTTGCCTAAGGTCAGACAAAAGATATATAGCCGATCTAGAACATAAATCCTTGCAATTCATTTTCTTTTTTAGTTTCTTTATTATCATTATTTTTTTTTACTAACCTATAATGTATTATTTGCTTCAGGGGTACAGGTCTGTGCATCATCAGGCTTACACCTTTCACAGCACTCACCATAGCACAAACCCTCCCCACTGTCCATAACCCAGCCACCGTATCACTCCCTCCACTCCCTAGCAATGCTCAGTTTGTTTCATGAGATTTAGAGTCTCTTATGGTTTGTCTCCCTCCTGATCCCATCTTGTTCCATTTTTTCCCTCCCTTGAACTCTTGGCTCAAAGCTGTATTATATGGGTGAGAGAATATGTGCAAGACCATTAGTTTGCAATAATCCACGTGAGTAGGGTTGGAAGTTTGGCAGGTGATGTGGGTAGAGGTAGAGTTGTTGAGACTTTGCTGAATGGGAGAAGAGTTTTGAAGGTACAGCTGTCAGGATTTACTGATAGATCTGTGGAAAAGGAAGAATGTATGTCAAGGAAGACTCTAAGTATTTTAATAATTAGGTAAATTAGGTCGCATTTATCGGGATATGGAACACAGTGAGGGTAAGTTTGGAGGGCATAAATCAGTTTTGAACCTATTGTATTTGAGATGCCTACTAAGCATTCCTGTGGAAATACCACATGTGAGTTGGATATTGCTGAATTCTCAATCTTAAAATTGATTAGGAATGGAATACAAATATTGGAGACATAAAAATAGATTTGGTATTAAAGGCACTGGAGTGAATAAGTTCAGCTGAGGTAAATGGAGACAGAAAAGAGGTTTGAGGACTGAACTCTGTGTCATGGCAACATATAAAATATTATTCAGAAAAGGAGACCAATAAGAGAGCCACCAATAAAACAGGAGGAAAATTTTAAGAACATAGAGACTCAGAGGCCAATTAACATGTGTTCCATGAAGGAAAGACTGATCAACACAAACAAATGCTTCCGAGGGATTGAAAGAGATAAGGACTGAGAAATTCTTAATTGGGCTTGACAATATATAGGTTATGGATGACATAGAATGGAGCATTTTTAGTAGAATGATAGAATAGAGTGAAAGAATAGTTAGAGAATAGTAGGTAAAGCAGATTATAGGCAAATCTTTTCATGAGTTTTGCTCTAAGGAAGAGAAAAATACTGGAGGAGAATGCTGGGTCAGTGGAGGTTGTTGATGGGAATGGTCTAGTAAGTGGATGAAAATGATGATATTGAAGAGAGATGCAATGATTACAAAAGCAAAGGTCATGAGTAGGAAAGAGGATAGGGGAACCAGTATACAGAAAAAAGAATGACCTTAAGAACAACGATGGTCTATTCATTGTAATCAGATTCGGGAGTGAGAGAATCTGAATGCCTTCTTTTATTTGCACTATTTACTCAATAATGTGCAAATGCAAAGTATTCAGTTAGAGTGATTAGCAGGGAGGGCATTTTGCCTGTTTGAGGAGAGATGAGAATGGGCAGACTAATTTCAGAGGGTGGGAGACAGAATGGGCCAATTAAAACTGGTAGGATGACTGGACAATAATGAGATTTGAGGCCATGAAATTGAAGGGAGGTATGTTATCAAGGTGGTGGATTTTTCTGCAGCCATATTCATCTGTTCTTGAGTAGACAGAGAAAACACTGAAAGACAGATTCAACCAGGTAACTCTGAGAGGATGAAGGGCAAGAAAATTGAGGGTGGGGAGTGATTATAATGAGGGATGAGGGATTTTAAGTAAAGAACATTTAAGGAAACTAAAGACAGAAAGAAGAATATGATAGTAAGAAATTATGTAGGGTGCCTGGGTGGCTCAGTGGGTTAATGCCTCTGCCTTTGGCTTGGGTCATGGTCTCAGAGTCCTGGGATCAAGCCCCAAGTTGGGCTCTCTGCTCAGCAGGGAGCCTGCTTCCTCCTCCCTCTGCCTGCCTCTCTGCCTGCTTGTAATCTCTCTCTCTCTGTCAAATAAATAAATAATAAAAGAAATTATGTAATAGACTAGAGGTTCTAAAGGGGTCCAAAAATGGTTGTAAACAAGGTATAAGAGCATACACTGGAAAATTAGAGATGGTGGGGCACCTGGGTGGCTCAGTGGGTTAAAGCCTCTGCCTTCAGCTCAGGTCATGATCTCAGGGTCCTGGGATTGAGGCCCGCATCGGGCTCCCTGCTCAGCAGGAAGTCTGCTTCCCCCTCTCTCTCTGCCTGCCTCTCTACCTACTTGTAATCTCTCTCTGTCAAATAAATAAATAAAATCTTAAAAAAAAAAAGAAAAAAGAAAATTAGAGATGGAGTACTTGTACTAAGCACATATTATTATTTAGTTCATAGTTTTGAGTAAACACATCAGAATAGATATTAAACTAACTGTATCTGTATTCCCACTGTTTTTGGAATTGTGCCGGGACTCATTTGATTTAGCAAGAAGCAGAGATTTTTTCCACAGAATTTCAGGTATTATAAAGGTGGCCAGAAAATAACTTATGGAAGAAGAGTATTTCCTCTGACTCATAAAAGTTTGATAACAATTAGTAGGAACATTAAGTAGAATTTTGGAAATAGAATTTTGGAAATATTCTCTATTCTTTTCTCTACACAATTAAATTTCACAACAAATGTCTTATTATTGTTTTTTTGTTTGTTTGCTTTTTACTTTTTTTTAAATGTAAGCTCTGTGCCCAAAGTGGGGTTTGAACTCATGACCCCCAGATCAAGAGTCACATGCTCTACTTACTGAGCCAACCAGGTACCCCTAATTATTGGCATTAATATATGGAAAATAAAATTTTAATTACATGCATGATTTTGGCATGTGTATTATACCTTCATTGTGCCAAAATGAAATGGAGGACATACTCACATAAGTAGTTATAATTAACTCAAAATGGATTATTTCTTTGCTAGAATATGCCAAGTGTCTTTTGTCTAGTATGGACAGGGAAAATGAATGCTTGAAGTCAAAGAAAAGGATATGATATCACTAAGAAACATTTAATCAAAAAGAGGATGACAGCAAACGTTGTGTATTTATAGTAATGGATACCATCAGATGCAATAAACATCTGGAAATTTTTGTAAAATATATTTCAATTAAAATACAACTTTTTGAAAACCAGTTTTTCGTGCTAAAATTTGATTACTTTCAAACACTTGCATTGTCATACCCATATTTATCAAGTTACCTTCTACCCACCTACGTATCTTTAATCTGCTATTATCAGTAAATATAGAGGATCTTCCAGTAGCCAAAATACTCAATATCCACATCGTCAGGGATTCCCATGACAAATAAAATTAACTATATGGCCTTAGCTAGTAAGTTTATTTTCTGTTCACTCAGCTAAATAAATCTTTTTAAGTCATAAATCTAAGTATGTCACCTCTCCAACTTAAAGTCTTCTAGTGACCTTCTATTATACTTGGAATAATATCTGACTTCTCTTACATGGTTTGTAAATCCCTACATAATCAAGGCCTGACCTCCCAGATCTTATTTCCTTGATATCTATCTGCCTTTCCTTGCGTATGATCTAATCACACTTGCTTTGTTGTTCCTGGAAGACTTATTTTTACCCTTTCAACCAAGCTCATTTTTAACTTGGGGGCTTTGCAATTCATTTAGAATGCTCTTCCTACCTGAATGACTCCTTGTGGTAGGAAACTTTTAATACCTTTGGCTGTTATGTAGAGAGTAGCCCTTTGGAGAAGCCCTCATGGCAAGAAACTGATGCCTCCAATAGCCAGTGAGGACCTATGGCCTGCAAACAGCCTGTGAGGAAGCCTGAAACCACATCCTCTTTCAACTGAACCTGGAGATGTGTGCCTCCCTGGCTGCCAGGTATTGCTAGGGACTCTAGCTAGCAGACCTAGCTAAGCCATCCCTGGATTCCTGACCCACAGAAACTGTGAGATAATAAACATCTGTTGCTTTAAGTAACAAAGTTCTGAGGTAATTCCTTGTGTGGCCATGGACAATTAATATACTTGTCACTCAGGCCTCAGATCTGATACCTGTTCCTCTAAGATGGGTTCAACAAACTTTTTTTGTAAAGGGTCATCTCATAAATATTTCAAGCTTTGTCTTAAAATCTCAATCTCTGTCTCAACTACCAAAATCTGCCATTGTATCAGGAAATCAACCAAAGATAATATGTGAATGAATGATCAAAGCAATGTTCCAAATAAATTCTATGTACAAAAACAGGTGGCAGGTTGAAGTTTGCCTAACAATACTCTAAGAAACCATTCCAGGCCCCTTGATTTAATGTCATTTATCCCATAAAAAAGTCACTACCATTTTAGCTTGTTTAACTTATGCTTTTACTCTCCTCGCTGGAATGGAAGCTGTCTGAAGTTATATTGCACTCCAGGGCTCAGAACCATGGCTAGCATGTTCCACAGTAAATACAGAATGGGACCATGGATTGATTTGGGTTTAGTTGGAAGAAGACTTCCCAAACGAGGAAGTGTCCAGGAACCATGTGATGAAATAAAGACATATGTACTTGAAGAAGCCTAAGAGATATAGCACAATCAACTGTATGATGTCTATCCTGTAAAAAAGGACATTGATCTGTGCTCCTTCATAGGTAGAACTATGAAAAATCACACTCTATGAAAACCTATGTATAAAATCTTCCCTGACATCCCAGAATATTATGAATTTCTATCTTTTCCTCCTTTTATATATTATAAAAATATAATATTTTATATAAAATATAAAAATGTTTAAATATGTAGTTATTGAAGTAATTCCATTTTACAATCCTAGCTCCCCAACTAGAATGTGAATCACTGGAAGGCTTGGATCATACTTTTTCATCTTCATATACCAGAATCTGTCTGTCATTGTCACTGTTCAGTAAATGCTTATCTGACACAGTATGAACACAAGAAATCAGTGTTGGAGAGATAGAAATAGAGAGGGGAGAAAAGAAGAAATCCATTTACAGGAAGAGTTTTTGTTCACCCTTATGATTCCATAAAAAGCACAATCTTCTAAACATGAAAGATGTTTGACAATTAGCTGGTCTGCCTCTAACAGTGTCTTCTATCAGGAAATATAACTCTTTCCATAAGATTTGTTTAGATAATTGCCTTTATTTTGCTGGTAGAAGTAAGCATTAAACAACTTTACTGAATGTTTGCTTTCCATATAGATGTCAAGCTGAATCATCTTTCTTCATTCTGCCACATAACTACTGTATTTTATGATAACACAAGGTACATAAATTTCCACCTTTTTCCTGAAATAATATTGTTAGTCATTCTCTGTAACATTCTGTAACATTTCAAAATATTAGAAGATGTA
Organism: Ailurus styani; assembly: GCA_002007465.1. Taxonomy (NCBI): domain Eukaryota; kingdom Metazoa; phylum Chordata; class Mammalia; order Carnivora; family Ailuridae; genus Ailurus; species Ailurus styani. The sequence continues at coordinate 724,192 of LNAC01000705.1, forward strand.
ACAAGATGAGGGAACAGCTGCATTTGTATAGAAACCTGTGTTTTACAAATGGGTAATAAATGAATCATATATTCTTTCCAAGGTTATGGTTACACAAATACTTACTGAAATTTATTCATAAGCATGAGTCAGTAAGATAAGAATGAGTTGAATTTGGCTTTTTAGCTATGTAGTAATGTATTGGATTATGCCTTATGGGGATGGTACACATACTTTTATCCAGATAATCATATGTCTAGCTCTACAAATGTATGTTTGTTCTTTCAACTTAGCAAATTACAACATGGCGTTTGGGGGTAGAGTATGGTTTGGATGCCGATGTAACTGGCAGTCGATCTTAATCTTTACTGTTTTTGATTATATATAATTTATTTTAATTGCAGAGAAGCATAGATTTCAAATTTAACTGTGGTATGGGTTTCAGCACAACACAATAGAGAGAGATCATACTATTATTTATCTTTATTGCTATAGTTTGGTCTGTGATATGACATTTGATCATTAACATTCTGGGTTATAAATAAATTGAAAAGGAATACAAAATTGTGATGCCTTGCATTGGACTTTAAAATACATTTCATAATTCTAAATTTTGTATTTTCTACATTCATTATAGAAATAAGTTTTGAAAAACAAGGAAAGCATGTAAACTATGGAATCACCTGCAATTCGAATGTTCAAAGATTACCACGATTTATATTTTGATATTTAAATTTCTAATATTTTACATGTATTTCTATATAAAAAAGTCAATGATAAGAATCAAAGTCAAATTGACAATAATGTTTTATTTTATTTTTTTAAAGATTTTATTTATTAGAGAAAGCCAGGAAAAGAGAGAGAGAAAGAGAGCAAAAGCTAGGGTGTTGGGGAGAAGCAGACTCCCTGCCCAGCAGGGAACACAAGAGGGGGCTCCACCCCAGGACCCTGGGATCCTGACCTGAGCCAAAGGCAGACGTTTAACTGACTGAGCCACCCAGGCATCCCAACTATAATGTTTTAGATATGAAGCCACATTATTCTCTGAGAGGAGTAAGTAATGAATATGAATAGAAACATACATTTACTTATTTATTTGTCACTCCACGTTCTCCTGCTAGAATGTAAGCTCCATAGAAGAAGGAGTCTGTGTGTGTGTGTTTTTAACTCTTCTATCCCTATAGACTAAAAGAGTGCCTGTCACATATTTTTCAATGAGCTAACTGATAATTAACATTTTTATGTTATAATATTTTATAAAATTCCAATTTGATTATTTTAAGTATTATTTTAATGACAGTGAGATTGTACTGTATTCACTTTAACCAGTCTTCATTTTATGTAAATTTAAGTTGTCTCTGATACTTTTACCTTCGTGAAAATACATATTTTTATATTATAACAGTTATACATTTTTTATTCTTTTAATTTTATTGAATAGAATTAATTCAATGAAATTTGGGCTTCCAGAGTAATATTGAGTCTTAATGATTGCAGTAGAAATTCTCATGTGAATCCTGAATTAAATGGAATGTGTCTGACATTTAATAATTAAATTTAGTTTTGGCTTTTCACTTTAGATAGAAATTCTGATCATTTTGAAGAAATGTACATCTATTTATACTTTACTAAGATTTTAAAAACTAAAGCTGTGGTATGAAATTTTACCAAAAAACTTCAAATTGTGTGGGTTTTTTTTTAGTATCCTTTGTGGTTTTTCCTCGATAGCTGGCTATGACATACCAGATAAAAGGAACTGCTGTATATGTGCCTGTAGGAAGGAGATAGGAAGCATTCTAGTCCTGTGGTTAGATTGTGCTGTCTTTTAGATTAGAAGCTAGGCCTACAGAAAGACAGCTGGAAAATGCCAAAATACATGAAGATTAATCAATGAACTTCTAAATAATGCAGAAGTCAAAGAAGAAATCTCAAGATAAATTTAAAAATATTTCAAACTATATGAAAAGATAATATCAAAATTTGTTAGATGCAGCAAAAATATTGCTTAGAGAGGAATTTATAACATTTAATACATATCTTAGAAAAGAAGAAAGATTTCCAATCTTAAATCAATAATCTAAGCTTTGAATTTAGGAAATTACTTTTAAAAAAGAGTAAATTAAATCCAAAGTAAGCAGAAGAAAAGAAATAGTAAAAATTAGAGCACAAATAAAGGGAATTGAAAGAGGAAATCCATAGAGAAAACCAATGAAATCAATGAAAGAGGGAATGTTACTACAGGTCCCATGGACATTAAGAGGGTAATAAAGGAAAAATATGAATGACCCTAGGCCCACAAATTTGGTAACCTAGATAAATTGGACCAATTTCTTGAAAGACAATCATCTGCCAAAATTTACACAAGAAGAGAAATAGAAAATCTGAATAGACCTCTGCCTCCTAAAGATATTGAATCAATTGTTAATAACCTTCTGAAAAAGAAACCACCAGGTCCAGGAGGGTTCACTGGTAAATTGCTCCAAACATTTAAGGATGAAATTATCCCAAATCTTCACAATCTCATTCAAACTACAGAAACGGAGGAAACACTTCCTAACTCCTGCTATGAGGCCAGCATTACCTTAATATCAAAATCAGACAAAGACATCACATGAAAATAAAACTACAGACATATCTTTCATGGACATAGATGCAAAATTCCTCACCCAAATCAAATTCAACAGTGTATAAAAATAATCATACACCATAGTAGGATTTATCCCAGGTATGTAAGAGCAATTCACCACTCAGAAATCAATTAATGTATACCGTCACATCAACAAACTAAAAAGGAAAACCTACACGATCATATCAATCGATGCAGAAAAGGTATTTGACCAAATCCAGCACCCATTCATGGTAAACTCTCAGCAATCTTAGAAGGAAACTTCCTGAATTTGACAAAGCCTATATACAAAAACCCTACAGCTAACATTTAAAAAGAAATAAAAATAAAAAGAAACTAAAAAGAAATTGGCTACTTTGCCATAGAAAAGACATGGAGGAATTTTAAATGCATATTACTAAGTGAAAGAAGCCAATCTTACAGGGCAATAAGTATGATTCCAACTATATGACATTCTAGACCAGGTAAAGTTATGGAGACAGTAAAAGAGATTCCCTGGTTGCCAGGGCTGGGGGCGGGGAGGAAATAAATAGGTGGAATACAGAAAAGTTTTAGGGCAGGGAAGATACTCTGTATGATACTATAATGGCTACATGTCATGAAATATTTTTCCAAACCCATAGAATGTACAATCATGAGTGAGTCCTAATATAAACTATGGATTTTGAATAATTGTATTGTTAATGCAGGTAAGTCAATTATAACACATGTACCAATGGGAGGTAGGTGTTAATAATATGGGAGGCTATGCAATCTCAGGGGTTATATGGAAAATTTCTATACTTTCTGCCCAATTTGCTGTGAACCTAAATGCTCTAAAATATAAATTAAAAAAAACTGCTCTATAAATATAAAATATAAGTATATAGTATATATTTACACTTGATCTCTATGTCTACTAATTCAGTTCTTAGACAGATACTTTTTCTTTACTTTATCTACTGAATTATTTATGTAGGAAATTATTACTTTTACCCAAGAATATCTCATTAGTGCTTCACTAGAACATTGGTAAATGTTCTATTTATTATTATTTTTGTAATCAAAATGTCAACTGTCTCCTTCAGCAAGCGTTTTACTAGTTGTGCATTTTTATTTAATTGCTTTATTTAATTGCTTTCTTGGGCTCCTTTAAGTGGACTTTGATCTTTGATAGATTACTGAGGCACAGGTCCTGTTGGTCTCTGGCAGGCCAGGGTGAAGAGGATTTCTCATGTTGAAATGAAAGCTTCCTTCTTTAGGTAGCCAGAAATCTCCTTTCAGGATTTCTCACTCTCTGCCTTTGACCTGGGGTTCCTGATACTGGCCTTAGGTGTCTCCAGCTCTAGGACTCAGGACAGATGGGTTGAAAGCTGAAGAAAGGGGAATGATTTTCCATACATCATATTGCTGCAATCCTTTTGTGTTTAAACAACAGTAAATCAAATATGCATAAACCACAGATTGCACCCTTCCCTCACTCTTTCAGGCTCTTCTATGTACAGTATCACCTGTTTCAGCTGCAACAAACAAAATACCCAGGGCACACTTAGAGGAAGAGGATCCCAAAATTGATTAGCAGCTCAACTCTTTTCTTCTTTTTCCTCTGCTCATCATCTTCATCAGGTTGCTTTCAGCCTTACAAATAAGCTGTTTATAAAGGGAGGAAGAAAGGAGCGGTGAGAGAGAATGGTTCTTCCCACCCCAGGTGAAAAACCAGTCCCTGGAAGACCCCTTCCATCTCTTCGGCCAGAACAGGGTCACATGACCACCCTTCACCACAGGGAAGCCTGGGAAGAGAGTGGCTTACATTTTTAACATTTTTTAATGGGAGGGAGGCAGGTTCTGCACTAAAGAAGTGGAGAAAAGAAATTGCTGTTGCAGTAGGCAACTGATGGGGCTTGCTGTAGTCATGAATGCTATTGGAGGTTAGGTCTTGAATGGGGAAAAAAAAATATGTACCTGGCTACTGAAGAAGTCTGCTTTCCTGAGTTGGGTGATGGCTGCCTCCCTTGGCTTGATGGAGTGTCCATGTATTGGGGGCAGTGTTCAGGACAGAGACTGTCATTTTCCCAAATAATAGGTTTTACTTTTTGCCATGATATATTTTTTTTTCTCTAAAAATTTCTGACTTGGGGATATTGTATTAAGAGAATTCCCTTAATATTAAGTGTTTAATATTTGCTACACTAGATCACGTGGCATAAGGTGGCTGTGTATGACCTGATTCTTGAAGGATATTTCTGGAGGGAGCAGGAAGGCAAATCAGGATAGTAAAGCCCAGACAGAGGGACTCTGTATGCAGAAAAGTACTGAACTATATAAAAGCAATACTAGGTGTTGACCAAATGAGCACAATATTGCACGGTTGGGTAGAATTTAGGAGTGCTTTGATTGTTTGGGCAAGCCACCAAGAAACTTCTATTCCAAATGAGACATTTATCTTGTCATGATGAAATATTTTGGGGCAGTGGGGGAGTAAATAGAGAAAAGATATATACATATATGTATTTAAATCAAGACATATTATTTTCCTAATACTTTCAGAGTTAAAACACCCTTTATAGCCTGATACATTAATTTAGATAAACCCCAGGTGTCTAATTCCTAAGCAAAACATTCCGATGTCTTGTGGTATCTTAAAACACAAAATGCCATCCATGAGCCAGAGGCATCTGTGTCATGTGGGAACTAGTTAAAAATGCAGAGCCTTAGGCCATAACCCAGACCCACCAAATCAGAATCTCATTCTACCAAGATCTTAGATACATTGGTGTTTGCGAAGCACTGACACCGTGTCTGAAGGTGGGGATGGAGTGAAGTGAGGAGGGAAAAATTGGTCATTGTATATCATGACACTATGGTGATTGTGAGTTTTTACTTTCCGTATTACTTTCAGGCTCAGCCTTATTTACTAATAGAATCACACACATCAGAAGCCTTGCATGTCGTCATTTCCACCAGCGACTTTACCTAGGGCCTGAATTTTCATTTTTAGAAGCATGTCTTTGTATTAAGTGAGCAGAGGTTATTAATGTTCCTTTGAAATAAGTAATGCATCGTCCTATTTACACATAAGGAAAATTTGTGCTATTTTTTGTGCATGTGTGCACATGCGTGTGTATGTTTAAATAATCATGAAGCAGGGCCCAAGGAAATTGAAATTAAAAGTTTGGATCTGGGGAAGGGAGAAATCTGAACCACGAAGCATAACTGTGGGGACCATTCCCAAGGGAGCCCAGAACAGCCCTGGGAATCGAGAGATGGGGATTCCAAACAAAAGAGTTCATAAAGACTGCTTGGAGGCAAATGACTTAGGGTCAGTCCCAACAACATTACCTATCTAATGTATATAAATTGTTCAAATAACACATTTGATTCCCTCAGCAACTCTTTCATGAGACAAATATCACTCCCGATCTTTCAGCCTGAATTCGGAAGAGTTAAACAAAGCATTAACTTTCAGGAAAGTTGTTTGTTTGTTTGTTTGTTTCATCAAAATGGAATATCTGAACTGTTTTTATTTAACTTTGGTTCTCTACAAGAGTGAAGCTTAAAGATTACTCATAAATAAACTGAAAGCTAGATGTCCCAATGACACCTTTGACTACACCTACTTTTTCTCTTCTGTAATGAACTATTTTAAGATGTTAGAGAGAAAGTTTTATTTTTACAGTTTAATAAGATTTAATAGGGAGGGATTTATATCCCTGCCCCCATGCATTTAATAAGGAGGGATTATGCAGCATCTGCATTACAGTTTTGCTCTACATAAGTGATTTTTAAAGTCTATACTTTTTTTATCACTAAAAGAAATGGCAATTTTATTTAAACGCTTTGCTTTTCTGAAATGGGAAATGAGTAGTGCTATCTTCGAGTGCTTGCTCTGAGCCAGCTCTGGTGCTAAGACGCTTAGGATAAATACTGTAGGAGGAATAGGAACTATTTCAGAGTATTTTTACATGAATATTTTTCTAAAGAAAATGTTCTCAGAAACTTTGGAACAAACTTCCAGCCCAGTTTCCCCTCTGCCCTCACACACAGGCAGAATCAGGCGAGGTAAGCTCAAACATAAATTCATTCCTGCCTTCCTGTGAAGACATAAAGCAGGTTACTTAATTGACTTTTTGTTCACTTGTCATCTGAATATTGGAACCTGAAAATCATTGCCTGGTCTAAAAATCTATCATCCACCTGGAAAAGTACAGAACTCCATCATTGAAAGTAAATATTTGACTAGTCAGGCAAATGGTAAAAAGATTTTTTTATATCAAAAAATGATGATGCTTTCTAAGCTCATTCAAAATTGTGTTTACATGCTTTGTCATATCAAGAGATAAATACTCAGAACAGAGAACATGAGAATAATTCTTCACTTAATTTCTATTGTTCTTGACATGTACGAAAAAACTCATCTCTAAGTTGGGTATGCTGACATTTCTTTGGCTTTACTTAGTTGATAGGAAAATATAGTCTATATATATAATAACTATATATTTATATAATATTGGCAGTGGAATAAGAATATAGGTATATATAAAAAGATGTATAATGCATATGTATATGTGTACATACACGTGCATATGTGTATATATTTAAGGTCTTTTCTATTTCTAATGAAGCTGACAATTTTTTTCATATACTTCTTAATTATCTTTAGTAGTATTTTTTCAGATTTCTGGTCATTTCCATTCTCTATACACCTATAAGTAAAATAATGGCACGTTTTAGTTGTTAGCATATTCTCTTTATATATTTTAAGTGTTACAGTTTTTTATTGTACTCTCTTCAACTTCAAAAGCTAAGGTTATAGTTTTCCTTTTGTTTTACTTTTCTTTTAGTTTTAAATTTTAAAAGTTTTAAATTCTCATGTACCTCCAAATCTTTAATTGACCCAAATTAAGAATTGTTTCTTGAGCAATTTACTTTGAAGTAGTAGTTCAAAGTCAAATGAGTTGAAATATGATAGCAGATAGAGATCGGGAGGTTCTTTGGAGGTCCTAAACTCTCCTGCTGGGGGCTCAGGAGACAGCGACATTTAAAATAAATAAATAAACAAACAAAACGCTTTGTTTCCAGAGCACAGTCACTGTTCATTTTGAAATCTGAAAATAAACATCTCTCATTCCCATGCATTATTCAAACCGAAAGATAAGTGTCTGCATACATAATCAAATGGTCTGCACTGGATAAAATCCGGACTCATTTGATCAACTGGTGTAGAGCAATCTTTATAGCTTTTCACACATTTTATCTAATTGGAGATAAATTTACATATAATCACAGTTGCTGCATGAAATCGGAGAAATCTATTTTAATCATTTAATATTTCATTTTAAAACCCATGTATTACAGTTTTAAAATATCTATAGCCCTTTAATTAGAAATTGCCATTATTGCACATGAATATTCAAGTGGTATGCTATTCAAATTATCTATTACATTATGTTACATATATTCCATATTATTATCTTCTTGCCTCTACATTTCCTTCTTTCTTTCTTAATATATCTTACGATTAATTGATACATTTTAAAGTTAATATTAAGACCTTTATGGTGATTAGTTTAAAATAAAGACTTGGAAAATCAAATAATATGCATTTCAAATAATTTTTTTTCCCTTAATTTGAAAGTCAAGCTTGGTTGAGTCAGGTTCAACAAACAAAAATATTACTGGTATATTGTGGTTACTATGGAACACTTATTTGAAACTAGGATTGAGACTTTCTAAATTTTTCAAAGGAACTATTTGTTTCCTGAACTTTTATTTAATTGTAGGCTTCCTCAGTGGCATAAAGGCGCACAGAGTACCAGACTTCTGCTTCCTGTATCCTATGGTGCTTATTTTACACATGGTTATTCTTCTGACATGAGGCCATAAAGTTTCCATGGGCTGGCCAGCATGCCTTTATTTCCGGTTCCTAGAGGAAATATGGACATGGTGGACGCTCAACCCACGTTTGACGAATACACGAATGGCCACATAAATTGATGTAGATATTTTCGAAATGCTTAAACATACATGTTGCCTAGATGTTTCTCTTCTCGTCAAATTCAAAGACATTATTAAAATTTGGGTAACAGTTTTTTCTAGGGTACTCAAAGATGGAGAAGGAACAAACCCAGAAAGAAGTATACACATTGCACAGTTAACTCTTCCGCATGACGCCAACTGTCGCGGTAGCAGGGGAAGCATCGGATTTCAGTCAAGGACACTTCTCCATGTAATGTGCCTAATCAACTGAAGCTCTGGATGGGGAAACCCCAAAATTATAGTTAAAATTAGAGTTTCTGAGTGCAGTCTAGAAGCTCAGAATGAGAACTAAAGAGGCATGCCGGATGGATTCCCGCTTTATCTCTTATATAAAAGGATTCTAAAAATCTCTACACTGACTGACGTTTATAACTCCAAGCTGACATGAGACTCTTCCTCGAGAGATCATTATTATTTTATCCCAAATGTTAGAATTATTTCAGGCTTACCACAAATATCAGATCTTAAAATACATGCATTGTTTAACACTGTTCTTTTAAAGTTTTGCAAAAGTTTTATTATAATAGGGGAATTGGAATTTTAAATTCATGCATATGTAAGAAATATAATGAATATTCCTATTTATAAATGCTAAATCAGTTTTTACAAATGACATCCATAGGATATCAATTTTCAGCAAGCCAGGGGGGAAAAAGTAGAATATGAACTAGAGAGGGTATGTTAAGTAACTTTTTGGCGGGAAAGTTATGCCTATTTTCTCAAAGCCTTTTAATTATGTTAGATCTTTGGAGCAAATTTTGAAGTGATTTGTAATGTATATATTTTACCATGTCTTTTTTCCCCCCACAGATTTACTGTTTCCTCTTCATTTTCTCCCTAGTTTCATCGTTCTGCAGGAGCCACATGTACTCCTTCAAAGAAAGAAAAACAATTTTGCCCTCTTGGTGGAAATCTGCCTGAGGCTTTGGTATTCACAGCACAGCTTGGCTTACCTTTTACTGAGCTGGGAAAAAGTCGGGAATGTTTCATCATTTTACCATTAAAACACTCCTGGTTCAAAAGTCCTGGGATCAAGTAGACCTACATATTTTCTTGCTCTTCAAACAATCAAATAAAATAGGCAGATAATATATCACAATTTACTTCCGTTTGTAAAGGGAGTCAAACTGTTTTGTGGTCCCTCATTGATGACTAATTGGCTAAACTACTTGGTAAATGACTTTGGGTGTTATAGATGGCAAGCTGTAAAAAGCATTACAAAAAATGAACTTCTGTTATCAGGTCAATTTTTCTTTAATCCATGATCTGTGACTTTGGTGTAGACATAGAAGCAGCAGGTTTAGTATAGAGATGCTCTTAATATAGAAGGAGACACATGAGTGCCTCATTAGAATACTAATGTTTGAGAATCCTCACAGCGTTAGCAAAGTTAATGCCTGCCCTCAGAACTGAGCCTGCTGGGATGATGGCTCACTGACAAAAGACACCATGTTGACAAAAGTGATAAAGTCAACAATATCAAATATTCACAAAAAGACTACATAAATTCAGCAAGCAACATGATTTCATTTCACTGCTCAGGAATTATGCGTATGTAGGGAGGTTAAGCTCTAAAGAAATTTGCCTTAGTTTGCTTATAGAACATTTTTTGCTTTCATCAACACACATTCAAATTACTCCGGTCATACAAAGTAATGCGCACTTTGTACTTGGGGTGTAAAGGAAATAATATCCCAAAATACTAGCTAACCACTTATATTTTATGGTGACCCCTAAATTTTATAAACATTGTGACTCAGCAAAAAAATGAAACTAACTTGATTTCCTAAAGATTCCCAGTATTTGCTGCTGAGCCCATCCAAAGCCAGACATTGAGGTGTCAGACATGGTAACTACAGTCCAACTCCCAAAGTGTTTCATGGGACTGTCAAAGTTTAGGGCACTTTGTCTATATTGGCTAGTGTTGCTTTAAACTGTATGTAAGTCTAAGAACAAAAGTAATTCTTTAGAAAGCTAAATTTGTCAGTTGAGACAACACAATCTAATTTCAGTAATTTGAATTTTTTTCCTAATTAGTATACATAAAGTGTCTATCAATTTAACTATCTTATAGTGATCATACAAGTACAAGTGATTATATTTGTTAGTGGACAAGGTCAATATTAAGACGGTGGACAATAGCTCGTTTCCTTTCACACCACATTCCTCAAGTTAGCAGCTGTTAATGACAGTGAGCTTTGGGGAAACAGTCTACAAAAAGAAGCTTGCTGTCTTATCTTCTTTTTACCTCACAAAAAACTTCAAGTTGGGGCAAGATTTGAGAAAAGATGGGGGCACATAGGTAGAGATAAAGGAGGACACGAAAGTATGATATAAGATTGGATAAGGTTATATTTTTTCAAATCTACTGAGTCCACTGTATTGAATACATGGCCATTTCTGTGGGGGGGGGGATGGTGGGAATTATTACATGGCATACAGAGATTCAAGCCACTTTTCCTTTTGTTAAGAAACTCAGGCCCAAGTTGGCATGAAGAGAAGCAAACCCATCATCATGTACAGAATGGTAAGAGCAAAGTAAAGGCAAACACTGAAAGCTGCTTGCACATATAGGGAGAAGGTCTAGGGAAGGTTGCCTAGAAGTACAGGCATTTAAACCAAGTTTTAGGGGCTCCTGTGTGACTCAGTCATTAAGTGTCTACCTTTGGCTCAGGGTCCTGGGATCGAGCCCCACATTGGGCTCCCTGCTCAGCAGGAAGCCTGCTTCTCCCTCTCCCTCTACTGCTTCCCCCACTTGTGTTCCCTTGCTGGCTGTCTCTGTCAAATAAATAGATAAAATATTNACTGCTTCCCCCACTTGTGTTCCCTTGCTGGCTGTCTCTGTCAAATAAATAGATAAAATATTTTAAAAAATAAAAAAATAAACCAAATTTTACAGTTAGGAATCAGCTAGATTAAAAAAAATGGAGGGGGTTAGCATCCTATACTGTAGAAGCCACTTGGGAAAAGTAAAAAAAGTATGAGGGTATCATGGAATATTTGCTAAACTTCAAGTAATTCTTGAATAGCCACAGGCACTGCACTATTATATATGCACTATTTAATATGATACTTAATATAAGATTTTTTTTTTATTTACTTGACAGAGAGAGAAAGAGAGATCACAGGTAGGCAGAGAGGCAGGCAGAGAGAGGAGGAAGCAGGCTCCCCACTGAGCAGGGAGCCCAATGCGGGGCTCCATCCCAGGACCCTGGGATCATGACCTGAGCTGAAGGCAGAGGCTTTAACCCACTGAGCCACCCAGGCGCCCAATTTGATACTTAATATAGACTCACAATACAATGTATAATAATCTCGTTTGTCAGATAACAAAAGCAGTTTAGAGAAATTTAAAAAAATCCATAACTGGAAGTCACGGGAATAAAAGGCACAACATATGGAATATAGTCAATAATATTGTAACAGCGCTGTATGGTGACAGATGGTAGCGACACTTGTGGTGAGAGCACAGCATGACGTATAAAGAAGTTGAATCACTATGCTGTACACCTGAAACTAATGTCACATTCTGTGTCAGCTAGACTCAAATAAAAAAAAATTAAAGAAATGTAAAAACTTGCTCAAGTTCGTACGGTTAGTAGATATTGAAGTTGAGATAGAGTCTTAGTATGCTTTTTTCAAACACTATTGCTCACCTACTTGAATGTAGTTGCGATATATGTGAAGTCATATTTACAATCTTGTACTATTGGCCCCCCCTGTCAGGAACTAATCCAACCTTTCTGAAATCTTCACCACTTGCTTTGACAAATATCTCAGTTTTAAAGATAGTTTCACTGGCCGAAGTCTCTGTTACCATTTTGTCTTATTTAATACTCTTTCTGTTATCATCTTAACATCTTACAGAGGTGAAGTGTGTGTGTATTAGTGTGTGTGTCCTAATATATAAGAAGATAAAGTCTTTGTCCTCATATATCATACCTAAGCATAGACGCAAATTAAAAAAAGATGTGTTAGACTCTTTCTGGGTCCTTTAAAGAAAATGAAAGTACAGTTGAGCTTGAACAACATGGGTTTGAGCTGCATGAACCCACTTACATGTAGATGTTTTTTGATAAATGTAGTACCATAAGTGCATTTTTCTCTTCCTTATGCTTCTCTTTATAATATTTTCTTTTTTCTAGCTTACTTTAAGAATACAGTCTAGAATACATATAACAAAGAAAATATTGTGTTAATCAATTGTTTGCTATTGATAAGCTTCTGATCAACCATAAGTTACTAGTAAGTTATAAGTTTTGAGGGAGTCAAAAGTTATATTTGAGTTTTCAACTGCACAGCGGGGAGTGGTGAAGCTCATCAGTGCTGCTAACCCCCACTTCCTTCAAGGGGCAACTGTAAAACGGAGTTGAGAATAATGTGCTACCATAAGGAGTGCAATAAAGGTATATAAAATTCACATTTGTAAGTAATATTTCTGTGGCTCATCTAAACCAGATTGTAATTTTGTAAAGTATTCTGGGGGGAAAATGTGCGTGGAGGGGAGGTGGGGTCTAATAAATGAGGTCTTGTCTCCTTATAGGGATCCTTCCACTGAAAATGAAGGAAACAGGATTCTTAGTTCATGAGAATTTCCTCAACATAACCTATTGACTAGACTAGAGTATGTTTGTTGAAGGCCAGATTTGCAGGGAAGTTAAGCTAGAAGGAACAGCTAAGCACCAGGAGTTACCTGTGACAGTCGTTCATTTTAATTTTAGATTGGACCATTCTTAAATTATGCACACTATGACACAATTTACCTAATTTGCACAAGCATTCTCCTTGGCCCTTGAGGATTGCCTGGAAAATGGCTTTTCTGGGACATTAGTCATGCTCAACATTCCACACCCATCTGGAGATATCCAAAAGCCGAGCAAAGTTACATTTTCCCCCATGTTGATGTCGCCACAATATCAATAAATATATTTCATTAGAAGGACTCTTGAGGTAATGTAGATTCTTTATATTTTCTTCCTATTTTCAAAGTAGCATAGAAAACTAATATTAGAATGATTTTGTTTTATTTAATCATTGTATCCATTAGTAAGTCCTAAGGTTAAAAAGGAACACTGGAATGTAATAATTTAATTAGACTTCAGGGCACCTGGGTGGCTCAGTGGGTTAATTAGACTTCAATATTTTGAGGGATGAAGACTATATTTCTTCCTATAAAGCACTTTCATTTTAGTCACCTAAATTGCTATTTTAAAAATATTGTAGCAGAATGCCTGGGTGGCTCAGTCGGTTAAATGTCTGCCTTTGGCTCAGGTCATGATTCTGGAGTCCTGGAATTGAGTCCCTCATCAGGCTCCCTGCTCAGCAGGGAGCCTGTTTATCCCTCTGCCTGCTCTGCCTGCTGCTCCCCCTGCTTGTAATCTCTCTCTGACAAATAAATAAGTAAAATCTTAATAAATAAATAAATAAATAAATAAATAAATAAATAAATAAATAAATAAATAAATAAATAAATAAATAAATATTGTAGGGAAACCACTTAGGCTTGCAAAACTGAAAGAATTCCCTTATCTTCTACTTAGATGTTTTTTCTCAATAAGGAAGCACCCTAGCAATGAAATTATTTTCCTTATATAGCATTAGATCATATTTTACCATTACTTTCAGCATTATAATAAAACAAATTATGTATCTTTTCTTTTATATGCTCTTCACAATGAAGAATGGCTGGTGAGCTTAATAATGGCAGAGACTCTGTTCATTATTTTCCCATTTGAATTCCCAGTGTCGGTCAAATTCCTAACCCATTTTTGGCCTTTAACAACTATTTGTTGAATGAATGAATGAAATAGATTGTCACATGTTAGAAAATTGTTGAAATTTCTGATGTTTCATATTCATTCTGCTCCTGCTGCAAATTATGTGTACTCTTTGATTTATATACTAAAGTACTTCACCAAAGTAAACATATTTGCCAGAAGACATTGTGGATAGCAAGCCTCTATTGTGGTAGAACGATACTTCTTAAGATGAATATGGTACTTTGTAAGGAATGTTGTGGTCAGTACATTACCTAGTTTATTCTATCAAACCAAAATATATCTGCAATTTTGGTCTCATTTATCAGTGTGTACTATAGTTTTTGCTATAGTATCCTGCTGACTATTTTGCAATAATGCAATTCTTCAGCCAATGTATTCTAGTGCCATTTTATATCTAAAAGGTCAGGGGGTTTCTAGGTCTTAGAAATTCATGTTTTCAGCAATTTCATCCATGTGCAACATGATATCAGCACATTCCACTTTAAAAGTTCAGAAAAATGATGACTATGGTTGTTGGAGAGGTAATGGAAACCCATCTTTAAATGACTTTAAAAAAGAATGCAAACCAGCTCAAAGGCATGAAGAAGAGAGTAAAATATTTTGTTTAAAAGTCAACTTTTGAAGCAAAGAAATCAAACATTTTATGTAGGACTAGTATATAGTTTTGCATAGCATTCTCATTTCAAAAGGATATAAGCATTTTTTTTCCTTCCCAGTCATATAACTTGGTTTTTGTAAAGAACAATAATACAATTTTGTCACTTAATATTTCCAGAAAAATTAATCTGCTGTTGTTGAGAAGTCACTTCATTCATTTTAAGCCATGCTGGGTTATATCTCAGTTCCTGACCAAAATAATGATTGTCAGACTGCTGGATGAATTATTGCAAAAATGAAAGAGATTTTAGAAAGATAGCTCAATTACTATCTAAAAATTGTACTCATGTTTCATACAATGATGACATCGCTTTGCTAGACTAATTCATGTATGCTATTTAAATGTGCAAATGATACAGAAATATAAAATTTTAAAAATCATCCCAAATTCTACAATGGAAAATAGCCATTATTAATAAACTATGAATATTAATTCTGATATCGCTCTACACATTACAATAGATAGAGATTAAAACTTACATCTGTTTACACCAATTCCCATTTTCCTTCTAATATATCACAATGTTTTAAAGCACAAGGTTGAAGAAGGATATAGACTATATACATAACAATGTTTGGGTCATCATCATGACCAGGGACATAGTGACTAAGTACCCTATAGTACTCTTTGTAACTGCTGAGAGGGCATTCTTGTGTTCCTGCACAGGTTGAGAGGAAAAGCACTGACAACATTTTGTTCTAGACTATCTATTAAAGCATATTTGTATAGCAAACAGCCTGGGGCAAAGTTTGGGTAGGTTTTGGGGTAGCAATTATAAAAAGATAAGGCCTCCTAAGTTTGGGGTGCCCCCGATATGACACAAACCTACTGCATGCATGACATCCAACTGGGCACTCTCCTCTGCCACAGAACTCAGAGGGCAGGAGATACAGACAGAGAGCTGATCCTGAGATGTTCACTCATAAGTTTATTTTTTTCCCCTTGGTGTGTTCACATCTTGATCATGATTTCTGACTCAAAAGACAAACTTTGTCTGCTAGAATTTGCTGAAACCTTCGTGCTTCTATGTATTTGTGCTTGTGTGGGTGGGTATTTACAAGAGGTGCCCTTTCCCTAAAAAGTTGTTATAATATTGAAGTGAGAGCCATATGGCCTTCCAGTTTTTGGATGACATTGAGAAGTGCAATGCAATTTGCAAACAAAATGGCATACATCCTGGAGCAATTAAACTAATCCCTTTTTAATGACTAAGAATGCTATGTCCAAATTCAGAACCGTTTCTTCAAAATTGATCATTAACAAGTACACACAATTAAACAATGTGTAATAAAAGAAGAAGATTGAAATGCATTTTTATATTGTAGTCTAAGAACACAAAATTTAACCAGGTTCTTGCTTAAAATAATACAATGTTTTCTTCCCTGGTAAAGGCAACGAATGGGGATATTAAAAAATGTATACAAACTGTATTACATATGACTTTAAAAATGAGATAGCTAAGCATGTAATGACATGGAAAGACTTCCAGGAGATAGCAGGTTAAAAAAGCAGATCAGAGAATAATGATATAAATTGTCTAATGTAAAAAAAGTGCCAAATGTATGCATTTTAAATATTCTGCCTTTTATGCTTTTTTAACTTTAGATATTTTTCTTTACATGTGCAGCTCCAAAATCTAGCCAGAGTATGTCTCATATGTCTCTTTCCTTGATTTTTGCCTTGCAAATGACATGTTACTTCATTCTGCATATGCATGTCTTCTTTCAGGTTAGGAATGTTTTCTTCTGTCTTTAATTTTTCACTCAATTGGCACAATATGGTGGGCAATGAGAAAGCAGGAAATGAATAACACAAATTTGTTTTAGAGTTTTACTGTAATCATTTCTAACATTTATTGAGAGCTGTCTACGTGCCAGGTTGTTGGAGGTAAACCTTGTTATATCCTCACATCAGACTTTTGAAATGAGTATTTTAAGTATCCATATTTTACAGAACCGTGAATTAAGGTACAGAGAGGTTCTGTGAGCTGTGGTGAGACAGAGCTGTGGTTTGAACCTAGGTGCTTTGACTTGAGTGCACATTACAAGTAAGCATTTACCTGAGTGAGAACTTCCTTATGGTTGCCACATGTAACCTTGTACCTTTCTCGGGAACACTGCATGATGTTGGGCCTCTGTTTTTTGTCTTCTGAATTTGTCATCCCTTCTCTCAGTTAGGGGAGGGTGGATAGGATCTTTTTCTCGTCAAGTGCAGAGGGTAGAAATTAATTTATCATTCACATTTTTGATTCACCCCTTTCTTGGGAAAAAAAAGAAATTTCTGAAAAAAAGTGTCAATTCTGTTGTTATTGCATCTGGCATAGATTTACAATCTACTCTTGCTCTTATTGAAGACTTTTTGTTATCTCACCTCTCTCTCTTTCATTTTATTGCCTTCTCATCTCATAATTAGGCTCCATTGTGATATAGCAAGCTGTCCTTATTTATAGGTGGTATATCTGGGGGTGAATTGATTATACTCCTATAAGTAGGAATGTTTCTCTGAATGTCAGGAAGCAACATGGCCTGAAAAAATGTCTGCGTGTTGGGTGGGAGAGGGCATGAATGTAAGATCAACATACCACACACACGTTTACTTAAGAACCCTACCACTTGTAGCCACGTGCAAATACCATGACCTCTCTACATATTAGATATTTCCTTGTGTTTTCATTTTCCAGAAGCAGATACATGAGATCATTTTAACTGAAGATATACTTTAAGTTATTCCTTAAATTTCAGTCAGCGTTTTTGCATGTAGTCAAATTAATGTATGATGGACAAACTGGCTCTCTTGCATTCTATAATTATTGCTGTCAAGATACTTCCAGCTAGAGATGGAATTGTTTTTGCATTTATCATTCTCTGTTCCTGCTTATGTATTTGTCAGTGCAGCTGTGATTCATTTATTTTATAATACTGCAGCTAATCGTGTATGGGCTATTTGATCAAAAACAACATTTTAACGAGACCAAAATAGCCAAGGCAAGGGAAAAATGTAGTTATATAACAATGTCAGAACTTTTTTTGGAAGCAGCACTGAAAAAGATTATTCATTTGTATAGCTCTGAAAGCCAAATAATAATTATGGTGGCATCGTTCTGTTGTCCATATTGTCCAAATCTGGCTTGGTAAGCCAGAACGAGAAAAGTGAATTATCCCTCATTATTTTGTTTGATTTGGCCCTTTAAATGGTCAATATTGCTAAATTGCCCTTTGGGTGGAAGGAAATTAGATTGTATCATATGCCACTAAAGGTCTATTTTCATGGTTGGATGTTTTTGAATTCATGAGGCTCAGAATGCCATGCTAAAGTAAAGATAATTATGAATGCAATTATTGGTCATTTATGCCATTAACATAACATACAAATGGATCATTTGCTCAGAAATTTTCAAGGCACTTATAAACACTGGAAAGAAAAGGGAAAGAAAAAGAAAAAAAATAAACAAAAACAAAAACAAAAAAATCCAGGAGTTAAAGTAAACTTGATTTGAGACCATGGGAATTAAGGTATATACTTCTGGTAATTTTTGTGCCAAATATATTTTCATTAAGGTAATTTTCCTTTCTCATGCTTTTGTGAAGGACCATCAAATCTGGGTATAAGAACACTTTGAATAATAATCCTAAAGATTAAGTCCAGTGCTGTATAAGTGAAAAATACTATTAAGTCAGCATTGCTGGGCACCTGAATAAATTTGGGGGGGGGATTAAAAAACTCTCTTGGGGACACCTGGTGGCATCCAGTTAAGTGTCTACCTTTAGCTCACATCGTGATCAGGGTTGATCAGGGATCCGGGGATCCAGTCCTACATGGGGTTCCTTGCTCAGTGGGGAGTTTGCTTCTCCCTCTGCCTCTGTCCCTCCCCCTGCTTGTGCTCTCTCTCTCTCTCTCTGACTAATAAGTAAATAAATAAAATCTTCTATTATGTTCTAACAAAAGTGATTTGATTTGGTAAAATGAACACTCTGTGGGGATAGTAGTTGTTTTGATCCCACCAAGAAGTTTTCCCATTCACATCCTCTGTAGTAGCACACTCCAACGTTTACTTTAGAGATGTGTTCCTCCCTTGTTCTTATGGTCCCCTTAGGGGTCCCAATTACAGTGCCTTTCCTTCTGGTCCTGAGACTGCATTTCAGTTCAGCCGAAAGACAGAGAAGCGATTGATCATGAAATTGATCATATGTCACCAGCTGGGCCAATCATATAGCTGAATCGCTGTAACAGTGATTGGAGCCAGAACCATGTGCCCACACCGAGATGAACAGTTGGCATCCTCCCCGATAACATGCCTGAATTAGGGATGGTGAAATAGTGTTGTCATCAATAGCTGAATCAATAAGAAGGAAAAGTGGCTTTAAGTTGGGGGAGTGATATGTCTTGTAACATAGAGAAACAAGCAATGGTAGTGTTGGAGGTGGAGGGGGGGAAAGTCCAATAAGCAGTGAGAGGAGAGTAAGAAAATTCTGACTAAAGTATTGATTCCTAGGGTCCTTGAAGCCAACTGGATCCTTAGACGTCCTAACTTCAAAAGTGACCAATTCTTTTTATTTAAGTTCTTTGAATTGTATTAATCTTACAATTAATTGAAAAATGTTACCAGTTACTGAAAGCAGCCTAATTAAAAAAAAATGATTTGCTACAGAACTGGAAACAGAATATTTATTTTGGCATCTGATATTTCTTATGTTGTTGAAGTAATTTGTAGGATTTAGTGTTCAATTTCCTTGACAATATGGAGATATCCAATGGAGTACATAGCTAGCAGGAAAAAAAAAGTAATGGTAGCAAGGCACTCTAAGTATTAAAGTTATAGATAAGTATATGAACAATTGTATAAATATGTTAATATTTTAGTACATAAAAAATTTCAAAATGCTTCAGAGTGGGCTGCATTATGTTGAAGATAAAGATAAACCAAGTGATAAGTTCACCAGTGAAAGGTAACCAATATTGACAGTCAACAATAACAGATCTGTGAAAATGAAAGTCATTAATATTTATTACATGTTTTTCACGTGTTTTCACATCTATAATACTGTTTTAGCCTCATGTCAACTTTGTGAGGTAATTAGTATCTACACTTTGTAGGAAATAGGTTTTGGTGAGGAAGAGTAATTTTACCCAAGGTCATATAGTTGATAGTTCTTATATCATACCATACTGCCGGAGTCCAGCTCCAGAGGGGGTGAGTACAGGAAGGAAAGGATGGCGTCAGCGAATGAGGAGGCTCACACACAGGTATGGGTTGTAGGCGTCTTCTCCCGATTGGCGTGGAGGGACTTTATTTATATGTTTTACATTTCCTTATTGTTCCATTTCATCAAGCATGGGATTTTACTTTTAGATAATGATTATAGTCCCCTTTCAATTTCTCTGAATATGATTAACCAAAGTCTTAATGATTTCCTCCAAAGCATAACAATCTGCCACATGAGCAAGAAGTGACAGATGAGGTTTGACCAATAACATTAAGTGAAAAATACAAAGTAAGCTAATATATGTCATTATGTAGTACGCAGTAATGGCAACCCACTCTCTCTCTCTTTTTTTTAAATCTTATTTATTTATTTCACAGAGGGAGAGAGATCACAAGGAGGCAGAGAGGCAGGCAGAGAGAGAGAGGGGAAGCAGGCTCCCAGCTGAGCAGGGAGCCCAATGCGGGCCTCAATCCCAGGACCCTGAGATCATGACCTGAGCTGAAGGCAGAGGTTTTAACCCACTGAGCCACCCAGGCACCTGCAACCTATTCTCTTAAAATACTTATTCCATAAGTGGCCCCTGGACTGTGGGAACAGCATGCGATGTTCCCTTTTTGTTACTCTGTAGCCTTAAGGATGTTTGAGGAGGTTCCAGAGTACGGAGAAGATTTGGGCCTGGTTCCAACAACTCCTTCATGTGAAGTCTCTCAAAGAACTCCGCGGTGCTCATGTTTTTTGCATTGCAAATAGGTGGACATTGAGTAATATTAGGTTTAATTATGTTTGCTGAATTCTTAGGAGCAGTTTCATTGTGCTTATCAGAGTAAGCGTAAGCAAGATTTGTAGTCACTCCATTGTGAAGCCCATAGACAATTCCCATAATTACTAAGAAAACCAAAAACACAAAAGAAGGAAGTAGTATGAGCCAGCTATGGAGTCTCCCGACTTTTCAGGATCATCCCCCATACGTGGACTTTGTCACACAGTATGAGTAGCCTGGTCCATGCCACCATACAGCCACTGATAAGAAATAATCATCCATTTCCTGCATTTGTGTTAAATTTGGAGAAATTTTGGACATTGTGAAGCATATATAATTTATTGAAAAAATAAAATGATCTTTATTTGAAAACATAGTGCACAAGGTACTTAAACATTGATCTGACTTTGGGGTAAAAAAAGAAGAATCTGAATTTTTTTAAAAAAAGGAAAATATTGATTTTTGAGTACGCAAACATAAAATGTCACGTGATCAAAAATATCAAGAACAAAAAAGTCGACCCTTTAAAAAACTAGTTCAGATGGTTAATATAGTTAATATACAAAGAGCTCATACAAGTCAGAAAAAGGTAGCAAAAGGAGAAGACATAAATAGACAATTCGAAAAATACATTAAACATATGTAAAGCCAATTTCAATTAGTTACTATAAATGCATGTGAAAATAATGAGATGACAGTTTTTAACATACCAAAAGGAAAAATATTTTTAAAATAGCATATTCCACCAAATTACTCATAAATGATAGCTATGGGAAACAGCTTTTCAACACTGTTAGTGGGAGTATAAATTAGTACCACCCTAGTACAGGATAGTTTGTAGAGTGTATATCAACAGCCTTAAAAATATGCCACATCCTTGGACATAGCATATTTGGGGAGACAATTTTACTACTAAATTAATCAATAATTAAAAATATCCTAAGACATGTTAAATGAATGCTCTTCACAATGGTATTTACCATGAAAAAAATTGACATAAACCTAACATCTAACTGTAAGTGAATAATGGAATGTTATTCAACTATTAGCTCTTCCTAATGATTAAGTGGCACATTCACTAATAAAATGCAAACAATACCGATGTTCAACAAATGCACATCTGTAAAAGTGAAAATTACTCTTCTGTGATATAGAATAGTTACTGTCATGGGAAATATTCATCATTTATTTGCATGTATGAAAAAGAAAGATAACAAATTCTAACTTGTGGTCTTTATCAATCCTGTTCTTTGGGGCCATACTGTGATAGCCAGTATTAACCCACAGAACAAAATTAATTACCGTCGGAGTCAGTTTGTAAAATCAGCCTAGGAGACAAAGTGATTCATATGCCAATAAGACTTCACAATATTTGTAAATTTCTCTATATATCATCAGATGTAAAGAAAAAGGTATTAATCAAAAGGTGGAATTGATCAGTATTAGTTAAGCATATTTCTGAGTTGAAGGTTATCAGATGTTTTATTGTGATTTATAATAAGAAATATATTATTTAGTCTTCATCCCACTCATGACACCAGAGCTTCTAAAACCCTTAGAATTTCCTACATAATAACAGTGATAAAAGTGTCTTTTGTTATTTATAACAAGTCCCTTTTCATAACAAGCCCTTTTATTAGTCCATACCTGAGTTTATGTTAATGAGACTTTCAGAAAGTCCTTAAAGATGGGGGCTGGTTGCCAAGGGAACCAACCAGGGATTAGAGAGTTAGAACTTTCAGTTCCACCTCTCCCTCCCCTCCTCTGGGCTGGAGATTTTAGTTCAATCACCAACGACCAATGATTTAATCAATCATGTCTAGGTAATGAAGTCTTCATAAAAATCCAAAGGGCAGGTTTGGAGAGGTTCCAGGTTGGTGAACACATCCTTGCTGGGACAGTGGTACACTCCAGCTCCTCCTACACTCAGGAACCTTCTTAACCTCACCCAATACACCCTTCATCTGGCTGTTCATCTATATCCTTTATAATATCTTTCATAATAAATTGGTAAACATAAGTAAATGTTTCTCTGAGTTGTGTGAGCCATTCTTTTTTATTTTTTAAGACTTTATTTATTTGACAGGGAGAGAGAGAGATCACAAGCAGGCTGAGAGGCAAGCAGAGGGAGAGGGGGAAGCAGGCTCCTTGCCAAGCAGGGAGCCTGATGTGGGCCTCAATCCCAGGACCCTGAGATCATAACCTGAGCCACCCAGGCACCCTGTGTTAACCATTCTAATTAATTAATGAAACCAGAGGACGAGGTCGCGCAAACCTCCAATCTCTAGCTAGTTGGTCAGAAGCACAAGTAACAAAATAGACTTTCAATTGACAGCTGAAGTGGTTGTAATCTTGTGGGACTGAGCCCTTATCTGTGGGATCTGATGCTGTCTCTACATAGAGAGTATTAGAATGGAGTTAATTGCATAGTGATTTTGGAAAACACACAACAGATCAGGCAACCTTCTGAAGTCCTATGTAGCTTGAGCACATAGACCATTTTCTGTGATGCCAATAATAGAATTTTTAGTCTGAGTGACATTCTTAGTTGTCATCATAAAAAAACAGTGAACATTCTGGTATCAGAATTTAGTTTTTGTTTGTTTTTCTAGTATCCAGTTCCTAAGGCCCTAGTTGTTCCAGGCACAAAAGAAAAAAATCTCTGGGGCAGAATTATGTCCCCCCAAATTCGTACGTTGAAGCCTGAAATTCTAGTACCTCCTAATGTAACTGTTTTTAGAGATGGGGCCTTTAAAGAGGTGATTAAGTTAAAATGAGGCCATTAGAATGAGTCCTGGATCCAATCTGACTGGTGTCCTATCATGAAGAGGAAATTTGAACACAGAGACACCAGGGATGTGCATACACAGAAGAGAGTTTGTGAGGGTCCAGGAAGAAGATGGCCATTTGCAGGTCAAGGGGAAAGGTCTCAGGATGAACTATGTCAGCTGTCATTTTGACCTTGGACTTCTAGCCTCTAGAACTGAGAAAATAAATTTCAGTTGTTTAAGTCACCTGGTCTGTGGTAGTTTGTTAGGGCAGCAGCCAGAGCTGACTGATACTGTGAGAGACGGCAGCCACTCCCTTAACTAGCCTCTCACACAATTTTATCCACTCTCACATGTTTGGCCATCTTCTAATAATATATGCTTGGACATGAAGCCAAGTTCAGGAATGGTTTGCATTTTCTTCTTTCTACTTTTCTTCATTATGGACAAATTTTCTGTAATTCAAATATATTTTTGTTTTATAGTCTAAAGAAAGTTATTTTTTAAAACAAAAGTAACCCTTACATTTAAAAAGCTTAAGTTCAGGGCGCCTGGGTGGCTCAGTGGGTTAAAGCCACTGCCTTCGGCTCAGGTCATGATCCCAGGGTCCTGGGATCGAGGCCCACATCGGGCTCTCTGCTCAGCAGGGAGCCTGCTTCCTCCTCTCTCCTCTCTCTCTGCCTACTTATAATATCTCTGTGTCAAATGAATAAATAAAATCTTTAAAAAAAAAAAAAAAAAAGCTTAAGTTCAGCTGATGTTTCCTGATGTCACACAAAAGTGCCTTTGTTGAACCAATCATAAAGTGTAATTCAACAATATATATAATAAAATGTCAGAATAAAAATGGGAAGTCAAGTGAAGCACTGATATGTTGTATCTGATTGGCAGTGTTCCATATATTTGGAAATATCCATATATTTGATTTTTTCGAACATAATTAGAATAGTTGTGATTTGGACATAAACTCTGGTACTGCATTTCTTATGTTTTTGATGGTTCTTTCTCATATCACAAACCTGGAAAAAACGACTTGTACCCTTTCAAAAACATGGCCACTGGGATGCCTGGGTGGCTTAGTCGGTTAAGTGTCTGCGTTCAGCTCAGGTCACGATTCCAGGTCCCTGGGATCGAGTCCCGCATCAGGCTCCCTACTAGGGGAGATCTGCTTCTCCCTCTCCTCTGCCCCTTCCCCCCGCTTGTTCTCACTCTCTTTCTCAAATAAATAAAACCTTTTTTAAAAAAAAACATGGCCGCTATTAGATTTTAATAAAATTTCTTCGCTGTGTATAAATATTGGGAGACCAAATGCTGAGGAACAAGCACGAGGGCTCAGAACAGGTTTAAAGTGAGAATGATTCCAGTGGAAATACAGCTGCAGAGGAACATGGATCATTAGAAGACCCAACAATGACAAGGGTGATAAAGAAATACAATATGAGAAAGAAGGATCAAATTCAGGATACAGAAGAAATAAACTTGGTTTGGAGGAAACAAACCAAGATTTATGTGGCTTTTGATCAAATGTCAAAGTACAGGATACAGACAGTAAGTAAGTGAACCCACAGCAACCGAAATATTTTAGTTTATTCCCAGCTGACATTCCCAATGACATTTCCTCACTTATCATTGGAAAGAAAAACCACTGAAAAATGAAAGTGACTTTATAAATCACTTTACTCTTCTCCAGCCAGCATCTAACCTTGCTATGCTTGTGTGGTAAAAAAATAATGCTTTAGGGCACAGAGCTCTTGAAACTGTGAAAAGACTGGAAAAAGGATTTTTTAGAACATCTTTCATCCTAACTGGATTTGAAATATTGTACTAGCTGGCTACATGCTGAAATAGTTATTTCACAATGATGTGTACTTGGATTATACATCTATGCCTTTAGGTGTAAATGTACTGGATTACATTAAGAAAGGTAGTAAAATAATAATAATAATGATAATAATAATGGCTCCTGCCATTTGGGGAGAATTTTTATGTACTCTGTACTTTAAAGAAAATTATAATAATAGCTCAATAGTATATAAGTTTACAGATAAGGAAATCAGTGGTCCAAGACTAAATACTTTGTTCCTTGTCTCAGAACTGGCTAGTGGTAAAGACAGAATTTGACTCCAAGTTTGTTTGACTCTGGGCACTGGCGCTTAGTTTCTACCTCTATTCTCTCTGATCTCAGTGTTGTGTTCCTGCCCTCTCTTAATCATTAAATGTCTGCTGTCCTGGCCTCCTTTTTGTCCCCTGAATATACTGATCGTGTTTCCATCTCAAGATCTTTGCATTTATTGTTCCTTTTTCCCATAAAGTTCCTACCCAAAAAATTCTTATTGCAACTTACTCTTTTTGTTTATTTTTCTCAATTCAGATAGCACCTTCTCAGAACCACCCTTTTAAAGTAGTCCAATTACTTTCACATTTAACAGGTTTTTTTAAATATATATATATATATATATATATATATATATATATATATATATATTTTTTTTGAGAGATTGAAAAATATCTTTACTATATATGTATAACAACGATAAATATATATCTTCAGTAATGCAGATATATGATCTAAAATGACTTATTCCAGAGATACCATATCCCTATAATTGGACAAATTATTCTTGGGTAAGATACTCTCTGAAGGTTATTTAAATTGCTTATAACCCACATGCACTCACCTCCTACCATGTGAACCATTTGCTGTGTTCCAAAAACAGTGAGGGAAGTAATGTGATTAGAACAAAGCAAATAAAGGAGACCAGGGCATGAAATTAAGTTAAGGATATGATTAGAGATTAGGGGCAGATCATTTATGAATTTGCAGGCACAGTAAGGATTTTNGAGAGAGAGAGCACATGCAGGGGGACCCTCAGAGGGAAGAGGATAAGCAGGCTCCCTGCTGAGCTGGGAGCCCAAAGTGGGACTTGATCCCAGAACCCCAGGATCATGACCTGAGCTGAAGGTGGACGCTTAATTGACTGAGCCACCCAGGTGCCCAATAGTTTTATTTCTTTATCACACTTATCATTATTAACTGATATTTTCTTCTTTTATTTGTGAATATGGTTATCTGTCCCCATTCACCTCATCGTATCCTTCAGCTCTAGAATAGAGATTAATACATAATTAGGTACTCAATAGATAATTGAATAATGAAGGAATGAATCTCATTTAATTTGTATGAGAGATACTTAAAGAGGGCATGACTATCCTTAATGTTTTGTTAACATTTTGCATCTTCCTGGAATTCATAAAAGTAAAATATCTTCCACTGACTGTTGAGTTAATATGTGACAGAAATTCAAAACCAGGTTAGTCATATGCCAAAATCCATGCACTTAACCAATAAGTTACTCTGCTTCAAGAGAAGTGACAGTCGCCGCAGTCATTAGTTGGTGTGGCTAAGGTGTCTTCTTCAAGAATATCCTTCATACAGAAGAAATACCATGAAAAATAATGGATCGTGGAAGTTGTATCCGTTCAGAGATGCAAGAAAAGGAAGGGATAGACAGTTGTTCGTTATCTTTTATTTATTTATTTTTAAAGATTTTATTTACTTATTTATTTGACACAGAGAGAGAGAGAGAGATCACAAGTAGGCTGAGAGGCAGGCAGAGAGAGACGAGGAAGCAGGCTCCTTGCCAAGCAGGGAGCCCGATATGGGGCTCGATCCCAGGACCCTGAGATCATGACCTGAGCTGAAGGCAGAGGCTCTAACCNACCAGTTCGTTATCATTTAGACTGAAGGTTTTCCCATTGTAAAGATAAACATAAATTCAAGGGGGAAGTCANAGTTCATTATCATTTAGACTGAAGGTTTTCCCATTGTAAAGATAAACATAAATTCAAGGGGGAAGTCACTAATGGTTAATTTTAGAAAAGTTACCAGAAGAACTGTAAATAAAATTCCAGAAGTTATCTTCTAGGACTAAATTATTAATTGGTACTTTTTCATATGATTACTTACAAGCTCTTTTTCATTTTGAAACTATGAAGGGAGTATTTTCAAGAATTTTATTTAAGTTAGGAGCGCCTGGGTGACTCAGTTGTTAAGCGTCTACTTTCAGCTCAGGTCATAATCCTAGGGTCCCTGCTCGGCGGGAATCCTGCTTCTCCCTCTCCCACTTCCCCTGCTTGTGTTCCTTCTCTTGCTGTTTCTCTCTCTGTCAAAAAAAATAAATAAAATTTAAAAAAAAAGAATTTTATTTAAGCTAGAATAAAATTAAAAGATAATATTAGCAAAAAGAACTGATCTGTTAATCTATACCTATTTTTATGTCCATAACTATATCTGTCTATATATAAAACAGGTATGAATTTCCATGAAGGAGAGCCATCAGGGAAGAAAGTAAAAAAGTTCCAATAACCACTGCCAGTGGAAAGTAATCCTTGTCAAAGTAAAAAACCTAAGTACTTTAAATTCCAAGAACTGAAAAAGAAACAAGATTATTTGCAGATTGGTGTATTGCTTCCAGAATTCCCACAAAATAATGTATTTATTATTCCCATTTTGTGATGAAGAAACTGAAGCAGAGAGATGCAGAAAACCTGCACAGAGTCCTACGGTCTGCGAGCATCAGATCCAGGATTCTTGCTCCAACCGCCTGGCTCCGGACGATGAGCTCTGGAGACACTAAATTGCACTGATACTTTGTCAAATACATTTATGTCGCATGATTATCACCTAAAGAAGGATCCTGACTGACTGAAGCGCTAGAGAAAAGAAGAATTACTTTAGGATCAAGCCATTCCATGTAAACAAATTTTCCTGTTACTTTACTGTGTTCCTTTAGCCAATACTTCTGATGAAGATTTATTCTAAAAGAAACTGCATACTTTCCTGATTTCTTTGCTAGAGTTCACTAATTAGAAATTTTTTATGCACATTCTGGGACATCACTAGAAGTATCTTTGATTTTTTAACTTTGTGTTCTAGGGAATGGATTCAGAAGTATGAGAGTATGTAGAGCTGTCTACATACCCTTATTGCCATTGCTACATTTTAGGAGTTGTTACTTTGAATAATTTTCTGCATTCTTTACCATAGATGTGATTTTACATGTTACTTATTCTATGTTTTATTTTAATTCTACAACATTTCCTACTCCTCCTGATTTACTACTCCAAATCATCTGTGTATTATTTGGAAATTCTATAACTACATTTATAGGAATTGGATATGTAGTAAATGAGTGAGAAAATGACTTGTTTTCCTGTGGGTCAAAATTTAATGCCTGTCCTTCTGACATGAGGCCTCGAGATCAGTTGTGATTGGCTCTCCATTAACTTTGTAACTGAAAGCAGGAGACACATTCTTCTTGAAACTTGCTTTGATTGTTGGATCATCTTCATATTCTTTCCCTCTTTTTCTAGCTGGGCTCTATCCCCCCTTGGCTACCGACCTGCGGGCTTTCCCCCTGAGTCCTGTCCTCCCTCTCTCCTCCACCACCGACATTCCCCTTCACCATGTTCCCCTACACTGTGACCAAAACTATGGCTTCTTTCTCTAAACCTTCGTCGCCGAGATCGAGTCTTTAATTTCCAACTGCTAAATTTCTAAATGAGATTCCAAACCAAAAAAATTATTTTTTAATTCAGTGCATCATTTTCTCCCTAAGCCAGCTGTTTTCTCATTTTCCATGATGTAGTTCAAGGAGCATCCAATTTGGGTTTATAGAGCTCAGGTTGGGCTGTTTACTAGCTATGTGAACGTTCATAGGACACATCATCTCTGTATTCCTTGGTTCTCTCTTCTGCAAGTAGACGAGATAATACTTAATAACAAGGGTGAGGGAAGGGAAAGGACATCCCCTCTTGAACTCAGTGTAGTCATCTAGCCCCATGCCACAACTGAGTTTTCACCCCCCTGTTCTCAGCTTTGATGCAAGCAGGTACTTCCTCAGCGTTTCTCTGACTCAGCTAGCTTTAGCCCCTTGCCCCTAGGCTCAGGAAACTCAGCAAGATCACCTCACACATCTGCAGCCTGTTCAGACAACTGTCTTGTATCCTTCCATACTGGAAAGATGGAATTTTTCCTAAGTCCTCTCCAGGAGAGGGAAGCCACCCAGAACCTTCCTGCTTTGGTATGCCCAACCTATAAGATATTTTTGCAAACTTGGAAGCTATAGGGAAGTGGAGCATCAGACCCTTTTGAAGGACTCTCCAGCATTTAAACATCTTAGTCCTCTCTGATTCACCTCTCCTTCTCCAACCTGTCTAGTGTCCCTAAGAAAGGGACACTGCCTGGTCAGAATGTTTTTGAAACTGGAATTTTTTTTTTTTTGAAACTGGAAAATCAAGTCTTTGAATCCCCTCCACCCTTCCCACTTCTGGTATAACAACCATCAGCTGAAATGGTGGGGATTCTTTATGTGGGTTTGCATGGAGAAGGCCCACAGAGAATAAAAAAGACATGGCAGGCAGGAAAGTGTGATCAGTTAATATATCAAAATATCATACTGCTATAAATTGTAACAGGATGAGTCTAGCCAATAGTAGCATGACTGTTCTCAGCTCAGAAAATGGTTATTTATCTACTACTATAAGTTTAACAATTCCAATAAAGAAATGGCTCTGATCTCCTGGGGCTCTCATTTCAACCCTGTGGAAATTTTCTTTTTTCTCTTCCAGCTTTTGTTACCTCTCATCTTCTTTTTTAACCCTGCCTTTTCTTCCCACATATTGGCCCTTCCTATGTGCTAAGTGAGGTTGAAGTCAACGTTCTAAGGGACTATGGGCTCAGGAAAAAGAACAGTATCTTCTATGGGAAAATAAGCCTAGAGAGCTGACATATTACATATTATGTAATCTTTCTGTCCCTTCCCATGCACATCAGTTTAGCAAATGTTCTGAGAAAGTTTGTAATAGAGAAGCATGTTTAAATTAACCAGTTGTTTTGCAAACATCCAGTCACCATATGCATTTTAAGTAACATATGTTGGAAAATGTTCCTTTGGATATACGTTGGAGTGGTGAGACAGAGGTTAGAGATTCTTCTATTTCTTAGAATCATGCTCTTTGCATTTCAAAGTAGTTTTAGGTATCCCTGGCCATGGGTAGTCAAGCTCTGGATGCTTCCATCCTAACCGCGTGGCCAGTATGAGATCTTAGAGAGGTACCTTATCTGTATCAGTGTGAAACTTAGAAACCCATATGTTCAAAAAGTCTTATGTGCATTTTTTTCTTATCTCTATGGGAAAATATATGGATATTTGGATAACATATAAAAGGAGACAAGCTCATGAAAAAAAATCACCTTAAATAATGAATAAGCTTCAAAGCCTACTAAGGTTTTATTAAATTTTTTTGTCTCAGGAGGGTTACAGTTTAGCTAATGTTTCTCTCTCTTTCAGTTCATATCATATCAATCTGCCCTTTGACAAGAGACTCGACATTCTGTCTTTCCACAGTTAATGCATAATATTTTTCTTGAAGAACTGGGGAAACTTACATTTTGGAAAAAAATACAGTAAGGCTGTTCTTTACTTCATTAAGAACTTGACCCCTCTCCTACCTAAGGTTTAAAGTATCTGAAGACTTGGGACATCAGAAGACAAATCAAAATCAATATTTAAAAAAAAACACATTTTCCTTGGTGTGAGGAAATTCAATGAGATGAGGGATGTGTGTGTGTGTGTGTGTGTGTGTGTGTGTGTGTGTGTGTGTGTGTGTGTGTTTAACCTAAGAATTACCTCTTGTTCAACCATGTGCCCTTGTTAAATTCAGGCCAAAAATTGGGTACTTTTTATTCCATTATTCCTTCCCATACTCAGATTAAAATATAACTAGATAGGAGTGCAAGGGTAAGTGGTCTCTGAAGTTAGAAAAAAAAACACTCTGAAATTTAAAACCATTTTAAATATTAAAATTGAAATTGGATGTGAAGTTTCTCTTAAATGTGTTTCCAAGGTTTTAGAAAGTATAATCCAACTTACAGTGTATCAAATGCTGTAAATCTGGCAAGATGATTTGCAAATTGACGTGGAAATAAAAGCAAGAAAGATCAAACCAGAAAAATAATGAGACTCAGCAGCAAACACAATATTGTGTTTGACATTCCATGAGTGGTGGTTTTATACAGGGATTGCTGGTCGTGAGTGGGTGGGAGGGTGTGGGTTTGACTTGATGGGAGTAAACATGGCATGACAGGTGTTGGATTTAGGCCTTGCCCCAAATTACTTAAACACACAGGCAACCAAGAGTGTGAGGCAAAAAGCAAGAGACCAAGAGTTTCGCTCTATGTCCTTAGCTCTCTGGCATACATCTGGCCAGAGATCCTGGAATATTGGGAAGGCAAATTAGAGGTCTATGGATTTTTTATAGCTGTACTGAGATGTAATTGACAAATAATATTGTATACATTTAAGGTGTACAAAGTGATGATTTGATAAACAAGTATATTGTCAAATGATTCCTGGTAAAAGGTTAGTTAAGACAACCATCACTTTACATATTTACAATTGTGTGATTGTGTGTGTGATGAGAACATTTAAAATCTACCCTCTTAGCAACTTTTGGGTGTATAATACAGTATTGACAATAGTCACCATGTTATCCATCGCCACCTCAGAACTATTCATCTTATAACTGGAAGTTTGTATTCTTAACCAACATCTCTCGATTACCCCCACCTCCCTGGGGATTTTTTTTTTTTTATAAACATTTCTCAAATGATCCTGTTTCTCTTAGCAAAAATTGATTAAGCCCTAAAATATATACTGTTGCTTTCTTAAAAGTTTTCTTTTGACCTTTTTAATTGTTAAATTATGTATATATGCATATATGTGTATATATACCCACAAACATGGGTGTATATATATTACAACTTCTTTTTATCCTCTAAATTTTGATTCTTTCCAAACATCAGTTTTGTTCTATACTATTACTCTTAATATATTGCCTTTTTAATTGAAAATTCCATTTATTGATCCTTAATCTATACATTAAAAACTTCATAAACTTATCTAACTTAATCCTTGGAACATTACAATAAAATTAGCAGTATTATTACCATTTTAGAATAAAGAAATGAAGGCCGAGAGAGCTTAAGTAACTTGCCAAAGTTCACACAATTAGTAATTGCTCTTCATGTATAAGTCTGACTACATTCAGAGCATGTGCTTCTTATCTCTGTGTAATAATGCACAAAATTCCCCTTAACCTATTACATGTTTGTGTATTATGTGGCTATTCCTTTATTTTTAGCTTATACTTATTAGTTTTCACTGATCCTTAAAATTTGCCTTTTGGCTTGAATATACCAAAAATGCTTTTTTTCTCTCTCATATTTTCTTGTCCATTTCTATATTTTGAAAACTTTTCTTTGTTTGTCATAGTATAGTGAGCATTAAGAAGAATGTGGAGTTTAGTGGCAGTATAGCTCAGGCCCTAAACAAGGGGGACTTGCAAAAGGTCACATTCTTTTAAAAGATTTTCCCAACTGTACCACCAATAAGTTCTAGCTAAGTTTTGTAGGCCAGAACTTAGTTGCATAGCCATGTGCAAACATTAGTGAATCTGGGATGTGCAGAATTTCCCAGGGGCACATTTCCTAGGACTTGGTTACTGTGGATTAAGGTGAAAGTGGCAATTGGTTGGGCCAGTAGCTGTCTGCCACTTGAGGGAAACACAGACAGAAGGGGGCAGAGAGAGGGAGAGAGAGAGAGAGAGCATGAGAAAAAGAGAAAGAGTGAGGAAGATGTCTTCTGACATAGTTTTTCAGGTATTATTTAAGTAAACAACTGAGTGACTCTTAAACATCCTAACACCACACCTGGGAAGTAGGTATGAGACTATGAATCATGCAAAAACTTCTTGCTCATCATTCATCAGACATTCCCCAGAATATGAACTCCATAAGAGCAACTACTTTTATTTATTTACGTTCTACCCTAGCTCTTAGGTCAAGTAGATATTTAGTAGAAACTTAAAAATAACTGTTAAATGAATGAATATTATGTGTCCATTAAACAATTCTTAGTACCATGCTTAGGCTTGAGAATATAGCTGTGAACTAGACAGAGAATATGTCCTTATCAAAAACTGGTAGGCAAGACTGTAGTTTCAAAACATAATTATGTTGATGAACGGTGAGTATTAAGATAAGAAAAAAATAAGATGTTATGGAAATTTCTAAATACCAAATTAATATTAAATCAATTTATCTACCATTTGGAAAGTGTAACTAGAGTGAGAAAAATATTTCTGTATTAAATCATAAAATACAAACCACATAAACATTTAGGACTCCAGGCCTGGGTAGGATTCCAGAGCCAGTATGAAACAGAAAGTGAAAAGTCTAGTGATCGGCCTATAGCAGGTATCAGAAGAGTTTATAGACTCTGACTTGGTACACTTGGAGGGTCCACTTTTTGGGCCGCACCAGACTGTAAGGACTACCAGTTACCAGGCCAAGTAGCTGACTGTATTTTCCTTTGCTTCCCTGACTGTCCTCACTATATTTCCCCTTTGCTGAGAACTTATACATCTTAGGCTCCTCACAGAGCCTAGGTCCTCTATCCAGGTTAAAAAAAAAAAAAAAGAGTCAATATTCTTGGTTAACAAACATTGCAGATTTCCTAATTTGTTATTTGTGGTGTGTGATCTTTAAGTAATACATGGTAGAAAGCTACTAATTATTAAGTAATATATTTGAATAATTGTGTCTGTAATTAATCTCATTGGATTTCCAGATATTTTCAAATGTTATACATTTGTACAATAATTATTAATTTTTTCGGTCTACAGATAATACTTGGTATATATATAGATTCATGGTTCCCTTCCAAAAAACCATGTGTGACCTAAGGATCTGTGTTCTAAATATAAATATTATCTATCTGCTCTTTCTCTGGTCTATAGATCAAATAGTAATTGTTTTTGAAGGCTGGGATGCAAGGATGGGTAACTAAACTGTTACATTTATTCATTCACTGTCTGGTTTGAGAGAAGTCCATGGGTCACATATGTTTGTGAGAATCCATCTGGCAACATTTATCGTTGACAGTGACATAATACTGCTGAACTTAAAATTGTGTGTGTGTGTGTGTGTGTGTGTGTGTGTGTGTGTGTTTTAAGTAGGCTCCATACCCAACGTGGGGCTCAAAATCATAAACCCGAGATCAAGAGTCACGTGTTCCACCAACTGAGCCAGCGAGGCTCCCCATGTGTGTGGTTATCTTTATCAAGAGTTACTGAACTTGTATGTTCAAGTAAATGCTAGAAGACTTTCAAAGAAACCATCTGTGGCAACTCCTCAAAACTTACCTGAGATCCTTCTTTGATCATTGCCCTCAAAGCCTGCAAAATCTTAAAAACCTCCAATCTAGAAAGATTTACTTGGATACAGGTTTTTGTATAGAAAGTCATTCTTGCCTCCCCTCCTACAAACCTCATAATGATTCCATTGTTAAGACCTGTTCATTTTAACTTTTAAATACGACCTAAATCCAAGGACTTCTCACCACCTCCACCACTTCTCCTTTGCCCAAAACACCATTATCTCTCCTTAGGAATATTTTGAGAGTCCTAACTAGTTTCTCTGTTTCCACATTGTTTCCCTACAGCGTTATAAGAGCAGCCAGAATGAACTTGTAAAATTGTAAATCAGGTAACAGAACTCACAAACGGTTGTCGTCACACTAAGGGAAAACCTCATTTACCCCTCCTACAATGTTTTGCACATTTGACTCTGGCTCCATCTAGATGGGTCCTTCTCCTCTTGTGTTTGCTCACACAGGCCCACCTGCTGGTTAAGAAGCATACAGAGCTTGTCCTTGATGTGGGGTCCTTGCTTTTGTCCTTTTTCTGCTTGAGATGCTCTTCTTACCAGATCCTGTCCTGTCTTCCTCATCCACTTTAACCAGGATTCTACTGAGATAGCACCTCCGCAAGGCCTCAAGTCTGGGCCTAGCATAATCAACCACACATCACTTCTTATCTTTAGTTGTCCATTATGGTTTTCATTACTACCTAAAATTATTTTATCCATTGTCAATTCTTCCATAATCAGTCTACCCCACTAGACTATATGGTTCATGAAGACTGGGATTTGCCTAGCACATAGTTCTCAACGAATATTTGATAAATAAATACTGAGCCAAAGCAGTATCAGTGAGATGCAGGGAATCACTATTCTACTTCTTTTCCATCATATTAAATCCTTGAAATTCTCCCAATTTCTGCTTCCTATCATGCTTGATTTCTTGATATTGTAGGCAGAATTCTGCAGGAGCCACGCCATTGATGTCCAAGTCACAAATCACCATTGTCTTCTTTTCTGACTTCTCTTTGTGCCCTCTTTGTCTGGATGTGTTTGGAGTTTTCCAATAGGTTCTGCTCTTTCGTTTCCAAGTTATAGAAAAAATACCATGCTTCATCACTAGTTATGATTGTCTTTAAATTATGTTGCCTTGACCAATTTCCCTTAATTGACCACTGGAAATGTTAGGTTCTTGCTATTACTATTACTCATTTATAAATTTTGACATAATCCCCACAGAAAATATCTGCAAGTTTAAATAATATTTTAGAGTAAAGTGTTTTGAGTCTATACATTATGCATGTTATCACTGTCACACTTTCCATTTTTCTGTGTTCATTAAGTTATTATATGACTGTTTCATGATCAACACATACATCTTCCTTACTTTTTCTGCTTTCCAAAAAGTTTTTACTCTTGACATTATTTCATAACTGTAAGCCACATTTAATGTGTCAACCACCTTGATTTTATAACATCATAAAAAAGTAATATTAGCTATTCAGGATAAATGATAATTATTTATTTTATAGCAATGGAAGTCTTCAGTTACTTTTTGTTGTTAGAGAAAAAAAGAATGACTAATTTTGAGAACCTTACTGCTGCCAGTGGAAGCGTGTTGCAGCATGTGCTTAAAATAATCAATTTTCAACCACTTTCATCAAAAACATTATTCCACCTTCTACTACCCCGCCATTATATATTTCGTGTCTATATAACTTAAGTACTCTACAAATGAACAACCATTATAAAATTAAATGCACACAGCTTTATGTATGTCAGTACTATGGATAATGCATGTATAGTCAAAGAGGCATTATAGATGCTCAATAGCATTGGACCCAGGCCAGAATAAGCCTCCTGGGCTTAGGCAACTCTTTCTGGGTTCAGTCTCTGGAAGTAATGCTTTGGATCAAATGTGCAAGGATATCAATGGGTTTTAGGCTATTCTAAAGTCAACTATGACATTTAATTTGGGGGTTTCTATGCCTTATAACATCAACTTCATTTTAGATGGACTTCTTGAGAACTGTTTTATTTTTCTTTTCCTGTCTACACATTGCTGCTCTGAGTAATGAATAGAAATGCATTCTGAATAAAATAACTAAGCAACCTTTTGTGAGTAATGGGCATCATGGTATTTAGATCTACCATTTGTCTTTTTCTGTGGCTAGGAAAGTAAGAAAGCAGATCTGCAGCTAATTCCTTCAGTAGTCATTGAATACTTATTGTGGCAAAGTTTAGTGCTCGGCATTTCTAATAAACTAAAAAATAAGTAAAAAATAAGTAACGTGGGTGCCTGGATGGCTGTCATTAAATGTCTGTCCTTGGCTCAGGTCGCCATCCTGGGGTCCTGAGATTGAGCCCTGCATCAGGCTCCCCGCTCGGCAGGAAGCCTGCTTCTCCCTCTCCCACTCCCCCTGCTTGTGTTCCCTCTCTTGCTGTCTCTCCCTCTGTCAAAAAAATAAATAAAAT
Source organism: Ailurus styani (assembly GCA_002007465.1). Lineage (NCBI taxonomy): Eukaryota > Metazoa > Chordata > Mammalia > Carnivora > Ailuridae > Ailurus > Ailurus styani. The sequence goes on from LNAC01000705.1 coordinate 761,717, forward strand.
CTTTTAAAAAAAGTGAGTAATGTAATCCTATAGTGATTGCTTAAATTAATGTCAAGTTTTTCTCATATATGCAGGTGAACAATTAGAAATGTTTTAGTTCACATTTACAATCTAAGAATCACAAATAGGAGCAGTTGGCTGGTTTTTCGTGTTTGTCAAATGTAATTTCTTATAAGTTGGTTTATGGATAAACTGAGCTTAATTTTCAGTGTGATTTTCTTTACTTTAAAATCTTCAGGAATCCAGACATTTATTCAAATTTGATCCGGATTTTAGTGATATAATCTTTTTTTAAGATTTATTTATTTATTTGAGGTAGGGAGGGAAATGGAAGAGGGAGAGAGAGAATCTCAAACAGACTCCCCAAATGAGCACAAAGCCTGACCTGGGGCTCCACACATTGCTCAATCTCACAACCCTGAGATCATGACCTGAGCCCAAATCAAAGGTCTTTTGATATCTAGCTCTAAATCCAGAATTTCTCATTTTAGATCAGCAAGAGAAAGTTTCCAATCCAGATCTCTGTACAAGTTTTCAACATATATTCATGAAATAAAAGGGAAGAGAATTAAATTTGAGTCAAAGTTCAAGGCAAAGAAAAATTCAAATTACTTTTAATTTGTTTTTTTTTTCTCTTTATAGTGAAGTCATTTAAATGAGAATAATGAATCACGGCAACTGTAACAATTCTGTTCTTCCATTTCACAAAAAGGTTGCTTAGTATTGTCTTTAAATATTGCAAGGTTTTAGGCCTAATGAAGAGAAGCAAGATTGCTTTTAGAGAATTTATAATATGTAGTGTGATAAAGCATACTCATAAAGTATAAGGTTCTCAAGGTCTCTCCAGGGTTTCACCAGAGAAGTTGAATATGAGAGCTGAGCCTTAGAAAAGCCACATTTGCATATTCAGAGAGGGGAGAGGAGAACATGACAAGTAAGTTGCCCAGAATGAATACTTGCGGATTCAAATACTACCCAGAGAAGGCTTGACAGGCATGTAGCTTGTTTGTCATCCTCCACTTATCTTACTGATGACTCTGCTTGCGACTTAATCTCATCCTTCTTTCCCTCATGCCTTCTCATAGCTTCTCTCAACACTGCATTCTGTGCAGACACTTGACAAATACAAGGAAGACTTCTTTCTCTCCAGACATTCTGCAGGACTGTGAGTGGAAGAAAAGTCTGGGATAACTGACAGTAGGAGAGTCTCAGAGAATTTGTGGAAAGCTGGGGGTTACAAGGGGCTCAGGATTTTGGTAAACCATGTGAGGAAAGGTGAGGAGAAAATTCTTGCTAGGGTGTGAGAAATGGATTGGAGTTTAGGATGAATCTAGTCCCCTTTTTTTGATTAGTGCATTCATTTTGGGGAGCATAGTGTGATAAATTTAAAAAGGTTTACCATGGTCCATTGAAAAGACACTGGGTGCTGAAAGTTATGACATGAATTCCTAGTCAGTGGGATTTTTTTTTTAATTTTATTTATTCATTTGAGAGAGAGTGGAAGAGCACACATAGAGGCAGAGAGAGAAGCAGGCTCCCCGCTGAGCAGGAGCCAGATGTGGGGTTTGATCCCAGGACCCTGGGACCATGACCTGAGCTGAAGGCAGACGCTTAACCGACTGAGGCACTCAGGCACCCCATCAGTGGGATTTTTAGAAAATTTTTTGGTCAAGGTATTTACTAAGCAAGACTTAGGTAAAATTAATCTGACATTAGAATTTATTTAAAGAAGGGGTCCTACAAACCAATCAGTAAACAAGAAAGCTATGGCAACAGTCTATACTGAACACAAAGATGGTGTAACAGACTCTAGACAAGCAATGTTCAAATAAACTTTCCACAAAAATAGAAACATTCTACACTCCTCAGTTTGTAGCCACTAGTGGCTATTGAGCTTCAAATGTAGCTAGTATAATTGAGGAACAGTGTTTATAACTTCATTTAACTTTAAGTAATTTTATTTAAATTTAGCCCCAAAGAACACCCCATGATTTTCAAGTTTTTATCATCTTTGTTTTTAAAAAGGCTTCATTTCCATAAAAACCTTATTTATATTAACAATCTTATTTTTAAATCTAGGGTTTTAGTTTCTAAAACTGTGTGGTCCAATAAAATAGCCACTTACTACAAATAGCTATTTAAATATTAAATTAAATTAAATTTTAGTTATTACTTTCATTTAAGACTCATTTCAAGTAACCAGTAGTCACATATGGTTGGTGGCCATCATACAGACTATGTCACTCTAGACACAAGTTACAGAAATAGGAATCAAATCTGAATGCCAAAGATCTGAAACCAAATTAAAAAAAAAGGTTCATTGGCTAAAACTGTGCTATTTGGAAAGGTGGAGATATAAGGATAAGGAGAAACAAGGAAAATTTCAAAAGACTGAGGCTTGGAGGCTAGACACTAGAGGCTTGGAGGCTTGGAGGCTTGGAGACTAGAGAAATGATGGTAACACTGAGCAAGATTTAGAAGTAGGGGAAGATTCCTCGTGATAAGAAAAAGAAATATTTCATCTTAGATGCATTGAGGTGGAGGTACTCTATCTGGGTAGAATGATTCCAGACTCTGCTTCAGAACTGTCACACTGTACTTATAAATTTAGTGATAGAATAATCAGGAGGGTAATTTGATTCGGAGGGATTAAAGATATTTGCAAGCATGGAAAAAGATAAGGCCAATTTTGGGTGCAGATTAAACATACCTTTGTGTTTCCCTGCAAGGATAAGAAGTCATCATAGTCATTGGGAAGAAGCAAGAGGGGGAAAACAGTGATTACCAAGGGGAAAGGAAGGAGTAATGGTAGTAGTATGGGGGAAGGTTACATTGTTAACAAGTCATTCCACTGGCATAAATAAACGATTTTTCTAATAAATAGTTTTTCAGAGCTTGAGAGCTCCATGTTTGACATAAAACCACATGGCCTTGGGGCCAAGATGTCTGGTATGAGACTTGCTGAGAAAATCCCTCGGTGGGAACCAGAAGATGAAAGAGCCCCGAGTTTAAGTTAAACATCTCTTTAACAAATCATATCCTTTTAATTAAGCAATTTGTTATTTAATCTAGCAACTAGAGCAGTGCTTTACATGAAGTGGATATACAGGAATTATATATTGTGAAAAATACAGCAAAGAAGAAAAGGAGAAAGTGAGGGTAAGGGGAAGAGGATGCACAATAAAATAATTACATGCTTGCAACAAAAATGTAAAATTTTCTCCAACATCTGACTATATTAGCAACACAGTCATATAATTATGAATCATATCTTATTTACACTTTAAAACATGAACTAAAGAACTAAATTGAGTAAAAAAATTAAAGCATACTTTTTCCCTCTCCAAAAACTCTTTTGTATGTTTTCTGGGGAAGTGTGAGCCTATATACTATTATACCCATTTTCCATGAGTCTCATACGTCAAAGCATAATGTACACAATCCATTACATTTAAGGTACTGGTAAAATTCTCAAAATGGCCTTCAAAGGAAGATACATGGAGGCAAAAACACTTTCATCTGGGCTTTATAACATAACAAATACTTGAAAGAACTATTGCCATCACTAATGTGAAGCAGGCACTGTCTAACCAAAACACATTTACAGATGCCCCCTGAAAATACTTAAACACATTTAGGTATCAGATGCTTATTGTAGATGAAAATAGGGAGGTTTGAGGGGAAGTATTGGAAAGGAGGGATCAGTATAAATGTTGGCTTCATACAGTTTAAATTGTGAGAAACAATAGGCAGAAAAAACCCTAAATAACGAACATTCAGGAAAATGTTTCCTCCATCCCTCCTGGGTTGTTCTATCTACAGCCTTTATTTGCTTTGGGTATATCTCTTGAGCCCGGGGAACTAGTCATAGTGCTCTATTTTTACTCCGGAATATTCTTGACACATTTTTAAATACATGTCTAAATAAGGTCCAGTTCTATTGATCTATAAGCATAATGCAAATTCTATTCAGTCATTTGGAAAAAAAATAATGTGCCTCCTCCTACTACTTTTTGGTTTGATATATTTCTCTATGGGCATTTCATTTCTTAATTCAGAGAACCAAGGACAATAGATAAATTGAAAGAATATGGTTTCACTGTGGCTCACCAATGTATCAGTTGGCCGTTCTTTGAAGTTTTGGTGAATCATTTGACTTGCTTTTTCAGTACAATGGAATATATACATTAATATATACATTAATATATACATTAATCTTGATGAAAAAAGTTCAATAAGTTGAAATGATCAAAATGTTAAAATCATTACAAATAGTTACATGATTTCAAGCAACTTCAGAAATCCAAATAAAACACTTTTAAATTCAAATGGAAGGTATTCCCTCCCCAAAACCAAATTAATATATATTGAGGGTTTTTGTCTACTAATAGGTTTAAAATAAAGAATAAAACTAGTTAGGTACTAGTTGAGCAAAGACAAGGCTGGTACAAGTTAGGTACTAGTTTAGCAAAGACAGGGGTGAGAGATACACATTTAATACTCATCATGCTGGAGGTTACAGAATTATATCCATAACCATCTCAGTGCGTTGACTCATGCCTTGCCCTCTTCACCAGAAATCAGAAGAAGAATGTGATTTATTATGTATTAACAATTCAACCCAAACCCAGGATTATAAATATTTAACCGGTTAAGCTTCTTTTAAAACATAGCAATGATCAATTTTTTCTTATTTAAAGGAAATCCATTTGAAAAGCAAGGATTGTTTATATGAGTGACGGCATTAAAAAACTAATAAAATACTCAGGCACATTTGCTGTGTACCCTCCATGTCACTTCACAACAATGCTGTGTTCTTCATCTACATTAATAGCTATTATGCTTTAGAGAATGAAAGATAAAGCCCTAAGCAGTGGAGCATATTTGGCAAGTAACCAGAAAATTTAACCAAAATCTCCAAACAGTGGGAAAAAAACCCAAACACACAACTGTAAATCTAGTCTTTGTAAAAAGGATTGCATGAAAGAGATCAGTAAAGCAGAAAGAGTTCAGGAATGTTTAATCAGAAAGGAATAACATTTATCAAAGCAATTTGCAAGGATAATTCTGTCACTTCTGTTTCTGTGAACAAAGGATAACAAATGAGTTTGCAACATTTACTACCAAATTTGAAGCAGTTTTTCGGCATCAGGGAAGTGATGTCATTACTGCTGTAGGGTTGGGGTTTTCTGGTTTTTGTTTTTTTGGGGTTTTTTTGTTGTTATTGTTGTTTGTTTTTTGGGGGGAAGGCAAAGGGCAAACCTGGCGTTGATTTAAAATGTATTCTCAATAGTCCTTGATTTTGAAAGGCATATAGTTTTATAAAAAATGAAATGCTTACCAGTTCTTCTAACAAAGAACAAACAAGTCCTCTGCCTTTTATTTTTCCTTCTACATTTAGCTATATTCTGCAGATATCAGAATGAAGAAAAATATCTTTTATTAGCTGAAAGATTGATTAAATAAAAGCACTTATCATTAGAAATATGTTGAAATGTTTTAATAACCATCATCCATTTTATTTTTCAGATTAAAAGCTCAATATAACCAGAAAAACTGTCAAACTAAGACTGGAATGTTTGACTGGTGTTTTTTGGTTTTCTTTTCTTTTTTTTTTTTTTCCAACCTCTGACATATGATTCCTTGGTTTATAGTGGTTTAAACAAAGTTGAAATCTGTTGCTCTCTCTTTCAAAAGTGTGGATACATAGTCCAGTGCAGATGTGATAGCTCTCATAAACATCCATGTTCTAACATGTTTTTCTTCCTGTCTTCCTCAACACCCTCTTTTCATGTCATGTGCAACGTGGACTCTTTTTTTTTTTTATGTTCAGTTAGCCAACATGTAGTACATCATTAGTTTTTGATGCAGTGTTCAACGACTCATTAGTGCAATATGGATTCTATAGCTCCTGCTTTCACTCTTGCATTCCACCAGCATACAGGTCGAAGGCACAGTAGAGAGCATGTCTCCTTTCTTTAAGGACAAAATACAGAAATTGGCCATTTAACCTCCACTTAGGGCCCATTGGCAAAACTTTTGGGCTTCACTTAACTGAAAGGAATTTTTGAAAGGATAGACTTTCTTCAGGATAAGGATACAGCCAGTAAAATTGAAGGGCTATTTATTTATTTATTTATTTATTTATTTGACAGAGAGAGACACAGTGAGAGAGGGAACACAAGCACGGGGCATGGGGGAGAGAGAAGAAGGCTCCCTGCTGGGTGGAGAGCCCGATAGCCCAGTGAGGAGCTCAATCCCAGGACCCTGGGATCAGGGCCTAGGCCGAAGGCAGACGCTTAACAACTGAGACACCCAGGTGCCCCTAAAATTGAGGGGATCCATTGCTAAAGGAAGAAGGAGAAATGTGTTGTGAGGGACACCTTTTGTTATTCACCCCAAGTCATTCTACTAATCTTCATAAACTAGAGCAATGGAATTTTCAGCAGCTCACTGCAATTTTCCTATAATTTAAAATCAACTAGGAGTGAAAGATGTTTGTAAAAACATTTTATAAGGAATTTATATTAGTCTTTTCAGACGGCCATAACAAAACACCACCGAGTGGGGGCTTAGAAAGTAGAAATTTATTTTCTCACAGTTCCAGAGGCTGGAAGCCAGAGATCAAGATGGCAGCAGAATGCCTGGTGTCTGGTGAGACATCTCCCCTTGTGTAGCAGGATCAGGTGCTTTCTCTCTCCTCACATGGCCTTTCCTAGGGACGTGCGCAGAGGCAGAGAAAGTAAGTACTCTGGCGTCTCTTCTTGTAAGGACACTAGGCCTGTGGGATTTGGGTCCTACCCTTATGACTTCATTTAACCTTATTTCATAAAGACCCTACCTCCAAATACAGTCAAACTGGAAGTGAGAGTGTTAACATGAATTTTGGGGAGATATAAACATTCACTTCTTAATAGATTTTATTACAAAGTCATATGTTTTTTCCAAAACTGGTTAAAATTGGCTTAGTCATTTTGTCTCTTCACCGAGGAAATGAAGAAGTTGAACTAAGCACTAAGGTTGCTTTACATACCAAAGATGTGTGATTACATGCAGAATCTATACTTGAAAATATTATTTATTTTATTCTCATATTTTGATCATCTCATGCACATTTTTAATACCAGAAATATTATTTACTTTTTTTAATGTTAGTATTGCATATTACACAAAATAAATATTTGGAAAAGTCCACTGAAATCATGTATTTTCAAAACATGATTTGTCAACAATACTCCTGAGAACCTACAATTGTTTGCGGGGTTGGAGGAAAGAAAAATGTGTAAGCAACTTTTTTTTAGGACTTCTTGTTTGAAAACTTATCATCTGGGAGAGAGAAAAATAGGAAACAAATAAAAGTAAGTTTTGCCAGAATCAGAGAGCACTGTCAAACGTTCACCTAAGTTGTTCACTTATGACGGGATCCACGTGACGAACTAAAGGCAGCTTATGGAATGGATTGCTTTTTTCATTCTAATCGAGTAAATTCCTTAATAAACCCATAATCTTGGCATGTGTTATAGCATAAAAAATAGCTCTAATCTATTTTGGAATTACACTTCCCTTTGGTAGGATTACAGGGAGAAAAGAATTCAATATCATTAAACTAATCTGAGGTAACAGGGAAAGTTGATCGCCCTTCGTCAGGTAATGTGACACAGTGGAAAGGTCTGTGGTTCTAGGATGGTAAGTCTTGGTTTTGAAGCCTTGCTCCAACACGTATTTAGGTCTCTGGTCACAAGCGGGTTCTGAACCTCGGTGAGGTATTAGCAACAGCTGGGATAATCATGGCCTCAGGATTAGTGGCACTTAATGTGTAAAAAGTAACGCACTTATCGCCTGGATTCTGATCAGCCACAGGCACTCACTGCTGCTTCCCATTCTTTGTTGATTGTTTGTTTGTTTTTCCTCCCCACTGGCAAAGAAGCCTACACCCCTTGAATCTTACCTACTATCAAAGTTGAATTTTTTCACAACTGTGTGCTACAAAGGAAGAATGAATAAAGAAATGACTGAAGAATAGGACTGTATTACATACTATGCTATGGTTTATGTTTGAAAGCCTGGTAATGATGAGGAATTGCTAAGCAAAAACAAAGGCATTCCAGGGCAACTTCTGTGAAACGTGAGGTGGCATTAGCAACATTCCAAAAGGAGTTCTGGAGTGTGATTGTTTCTGCTTCCTCTGGGCTGGCTGACCTACCAATGCTGCCTGCTTAGCATTTCTGTGTTTGCTTTTGGAGATCAAAGCTCTTCACCAGCTCTAATCCTCACAACATTTAGGGTAAATATCATCTCTTTAAAAGCCCAGCAGTTCATTTGGTGTATACAAAAGCCTAGGGCGAAAGTGACTCTAACATTTTAGGATAAAAACAAAATTATTTTCTATAGATCATTTAGTGTGTTTTTGAAGGTCCAAACTCAAAAGCAACATTTTAAATGATTTTGGGTTTGTTTGTTTTTTTTTTTTTTTTTTGCAAATAAGATTGCATCGCCTCTATTTTTTGCCTGTTGTGTCCTAAGGGTAGTGAGGTTTTTAAAGACATTGTTACATTCCAAATGTCTCTATTTTTGCCTCAAACATACCGAAGTAAATTACAATATTAGTATATACAGTAATGGAAAATGGAAAAGCAGAAAGAGAAAAAATTCTCTATGGAAATAAAAATTGCTGAGTTTCAGATAAAGTATTTTCTGGGAGTTAATGAAAATCAATCATAAAATGAAATATTTTTACATTATTTAAATAAATTACTTAAGCATCATGAGACTTATAAATGCATTTTATTGCTCCAACTGGTAAGTAACCATTGTTTTGTTTGTTAAGTAAAACCTGAAAGTAGAAGTAGATGAGAGAAGATTATGAATGTAGCAGATGGTAAGTTAGCACCCAAGCTCGACAGTCCTGCCAAAGAATCCTGGAGGGGAAGACTATGAGATGTGAAGAGAACAGCTAAGAAAGATGTGATATATGAGGAGAATACGATAGAAGGTTATATGTGAAGATAAATTTTTCTCTCAAAATAAGTCAACAATGATTAAGTTTCTACCTTCCAACAACTCATAATATAGTTGAGGGGGAGAGGCAAACATAATTTAAAAAATTATAAAAAGAAAACATTACATGAAAAAAGTACTGATCAAGAAAATGCAAATTAAAAGCACAGTAAGATACCACCCCACACCTACTAAAAAGGCTAAAACTGAAAAAAAACCCAAACTAAAAAACACCTGACAACATCAAATGATAGCAAGAATGTACAAACAACTAAGAAGCAATTGGTGGGAGTATAAAATGGCATTACCCGTATATTCCAGACATACCTTTAAGGTGGCATTAAGTGTTCAGAGAACTGGTTTTATTCATTGATCACTTACTTAAACTAAAGCATATACTACTTGTGTGTTTTTCCCTGGCCCAATGTCCTGGTTTCCTATTTCCCTAATTTTATCTATGGAATAAGATCATTAACTAAGAAGACCTAATCTCATTCAAATATGTTTTATGGAATTTGGATAATGACAGTTAAGTGTCTCTGATAATACCCGGAAAGCTATTGAAATTCTCCACAAATCCAGATTTGGTACAATAAATGAATAGGAATTTTATTAAAAGCTTTCTCGAGGTGGAGTAAGTTCCATACAATTTCTGGTTAAGATGGAAGAAATTTGTTAACCATGTTCCCAGTAATCACTCTGAGACCTGAGCATTCTCAATTCTCATTATTCACCCTGAGGACACAGAGGTTGGGGAAACTGTAAGGAGGCAGAAGTTACTGGATGGAGGTGCATCAAATGCACAAAAATGTTTTCCACATGCACCTATTAGAGTCTGATTCTAATTGGACTGTGATTTGCATGGTTAGAGTCTCATCGAATCCAGTTATACTTCTTTTTTTTTTTTTTTGCAGCTAATAACATCTGTTACCAATTAGTTTCATACAATGGTTTGCTTGACTGAAATGTGAATCTTTTTGTTAATTTACTCTAAATTTAGAGAGTGGATTTGCAATCTCCAAGCCATCCCTGTTAGGGCCAATCAGAAAGAGCAATACGAATACATACACACACAGGCATATATATAAATATATATAAAAATATATATAATGCATTTTCCTGCCTACATTAAAGTTATTCTTATATTGCCTTGGAAACCATAGACAGTCACCTAGAGAGTACTTTCAAATCTTTCATCCAGGATTTCAAATTTTGAAAGGTCAAGAACTTGATGACTGGGCACAGCCAAAATCTTGTCTGTACTTCTTGTTAGTCATTTCTCTGCCATCTCAAAGAACATGGCAATTATGCCAAGCCATTGGGAAGATGCAGTTTTGATTCATCTCATCCCATTTTAAATGTTTCCTCTCATTGTTGCTCTTATTATATTAATCTAAAAGAGGAGCTATCAATTTAACCATGCATATGTTGAAAAAATGTCCATGTTAAGGTGTTCAAAGTTCAATATTGTATTGCAGGATAGTGGAATTCTCTAAAATTAGCAGATGAGATAATTATTAATGAGCTCATTATTTCTTTAATTTTGGAAACAAAGATTTGGGTATGATTCTTTGAAATCAGTCCCTAACTAGGGCAGCTCTTACTGGCCTGCATGATGTTCCTTTCATGAGACTGTGTGAGATCAGGCCTTCAAAATGGGGCTGACATACTGATTCAGTCAGAAGAAGGATGAGTTTGGCCTCTGGGATACCAATAGTTCACCAACAAGATATGATTTAGCCCAGCACGGTAACCCTTGCACTGCGTCTCATCCACTTCTGATCTACAGCACCTGCTCTGAGTGGGAGTGGCTTGCAGGTGTCCCTTCCCCTGTGTGCCGCCATCACTGCATTTACCTCCGCATGCTCTTTGGAACCTGCATCTGATGGCTTTCTATCTGTTGCCCTGTGACACCAGTGGGCCCTTTTCACCGTGTTCTCTTTTGCCTCCCATGTGGTAATTTGTGGTCTCCGTTTTTCTTAAACTTTCTCAAATGAGGGGTGATCATTCTTTGCATGAATGAGACCAAGCTTCTGTTTCTGTCTTTGGACTGCTACCTGCCCTCCCCACTGAGGGCCACGTGTCAAGGCAGGGGGGAGGATGACAATATGCAAGTGCACTTTGCCACATGGCCCCTGTAAGTAGTCACAACATGGCTGTTTGCTTTCTTCTAGGCCAGCAGGGTATGGTTCTCTCTGATGTGTCTCCTTCTCTTAAAGGTGCCTTTAATTAAGTTTAGTGTACCCAAAATATTTTGATTGTACCTTTTGATTAACAGAAAGTCAATTGATTAATAACCTAATTCATGAGTGATTTCCCATGTTATTCATATGTTCTCTCACACACAAAGGTGTGTGCCTTGGAGTGTGGAAATCTCAGGAACCATCTTAGAATTTCACCTACCTGCCTGAATGGTCCTATAAAATAGTCTTTTAGTTGATTTGTTTTCCCTCTAAGTAAACAAAGAAATCATTTGCAAATGAGGATTAATGTAACTACTTTCCAGTTTTATGCAAAACAAATATTATATTTTTTTTACTTTAATGTCAGTACTATATTTCTCCTTTAAATACTATGATTTGTACTCACACACAAATGCGCATACAATGATGTAAATGTATTCATCTCTTTACATTTTTTTAAGAGCTTTCACTAAGAATGGGTGTTAAAGATAGTCATTTCTGTGTTTAAATGTTGTTTATTGTGGTATTTAAAAGCATTATCTCTGGAGTCAAACTTGCTTGTGTTTTAATAACCTTTCTGCTACTCGTTGCGAGCAAATCAGTTTTTCCTCTCCAAGGCTCTTTTCATTTGCAAATGAGGAGAAAATAGTATCCATGCTAATGAGTTACTGTGAAAATTAAATACATTAACACGTATATATGCTTATGATGAGTGCCCATTACAAGTTTTTTATTTTTAGTAATTATGTACTAATATGCTGAATTACCTTAATAGATCTGCCAACAGAAATATCCTTCCATTACAAACATGAATTTTCCAAAAATTGAATTTAAAAGAATTTCTTTTACATCTTATAATTCCATGAAAGATCTTTTTTTTTTTTTTTAAAGATTTTATTTATTTATTTGGCACAGAGAGAGAGACCACAAGTCGGCAGAGAGGCAGGCAGAGAGAGAGGAGAGAGAAGGAAGCAGGCTCCCCGCCGAGCAGAGAGCCCGACACGGGCCTCAACCCCAGGACCCTGGGATCACGACCTGAGCCGAAGGCAGCGGCTCCAACCCACTGAGCCACCCAGGCGCCCCATGAAAGATCTTTATTTTAATTCAAATGGCTTGCTCAAGTGGTATCCATAAATAAACTTTAATATCTTAATATCTTGGTAGGTTGAACCAAATACTCAGGAATAAAATAACTTGATGTTTTAATGTACAGAATAATATAATTCTTTAAAAGGCAAATTGTCAGGTTCACTTCTTGGAGAAAAAATTTCTTTGGACATACATTTTTTAAACTACATTCAAATTCATTAAATAGGAAGAACTACTTTGCAAAGAACAATCTGCTAAATGAGTGGATCCAGAATCAATCTGCCTCTTTCTTTATTTTGAAATGAACCTATGTTTAGCTTCTAAGTACTTACATACATATCTAATGGAGTGTAATAAGCAGTGCTCAATGAAGATTCTTTTTGTTATATTTATATCTATGCCCTATGTGAATATATAGAAATTTGCCAAGGGTGGTATTGAAAAATATTCAACAACTGTTATAGCCCAAGCCTGACCAATTAGAACAGACATGGCTTACAAACAAATCACTGATGTGGGTGGCCACATGTTGTACATGGGCTCAACTATAGTCATGATCTAATGGAATCAACAGATAACAAGGGTTAATATCTCCTGAACATTGTTATGTGCCAGGCACTCTTCTGATACCTTTAATCTGTATTAATTGCTTTAACTTTCACCACCCAAGCCCTCGGATTTAGGCACTGTTATTATCCATACTGTGCAGTTGGAGAAATAAGCACAGAGAGGTCAAGAAACTTGCCCAAGTTCATATAGTTCATAAGTGGCAGAACCAGGCTCCAATCTTGTGATCATGATGCTCAATACCTTCTCTCCCAGTGTTTGATCTCATTCCTGCCCTACCACCCTGACTGAATTTTCTGATTTAGTAGAAACGAAGAGGAAGAAAAAGCATCTTGTCGATCCTTACATAGTATGTAGAACTTGATTTTTGGTCCAAAGCACGTAACCCTGAGTCTGAAACAAAATCTTGGTGATGGATTCCTAACAATGTCATCTTCATAATTTAAAAAGCCATTGTTAATTTCACTTTTTTTGAAACATATTTAATGTTCTGTATTAAAAGTTATACTGAACCTGTTGTATTTTTTTTAATTTAAAATTGCCATCTGAGCATACATCCTCATCCATCGAGTGGCCCACAGAGTCTGAAAGCTTCAAAAACAGTGATATGTTAAGGATACGTTCCCCTATTGGATGACAAATGAGTATTAAATTTTCCCAATGGCTATAATGGAATGGATTCGATTATGAATCAGTCACTCACAATTTGGTTTTAAGTGTTATTCATTTACCAGATGTGAGATTTCTTTACAATTTATTTGAACAACTTATTATTTCTAATATTTCCTCACTTCTATTAGAAAAATTTAACATTAGGATAGCTGTTACACAAACCTACGAACTTCATTCAAATCTAAGCATAGATCCCATCTTAAAAGAAAGATTAGTATTGTTATGATCATGGAAACCCAATTCTCTATTAATCTTAGAAGATAAAACTAATTTCCAGTACACCAAATGGGGTAAGTAAGGCTCAGAATTCATGAACATGAAAATAGTAAGCCATCCTGTAGATGGTGCTTTTGGGTGTTTATGTGTTCAAATCATTTCAAGTTATAATGACTCAGGAACTATAAATAAAAGCATTTATCTGCTGATGCAGATAGGTTTCTTAATACTTAGTCCCAGTCATTAATTCTAGGCAAGGTAGCCCTGGATTTCAGATGCTATGGTAGGAAAACGGGAAATGCAAGGGCTGACTCAGCCTCGCAACCTACATTCCCTCCTCATGCTGGGGCAGTCACACAAGGCAGGCGAGGGGCAGGGCTATACCCTGATTGCAAACACATTGGTGTCCTGCTGGGGAAAATATATGTGCAGGAAGACCCATTTGAAAGTTACGCCATTTTTCTTTTGAAGTATGGACTTGTGTGTGACAAATAATAAAGTCAAATAAAGATTTAACATTGCAGTCAAAGCAGTGAAATATTCTGAAAGTATCCTCTGACCCGTTATTCTTGTTCACCGAAATGGTTGTCATGGAATAAGAGCCTTAGCGGCAGTGTGGTCATAAACAACACGTACTCTTTCTGTCTCATCATTCTTGGGCTATGGTCATAACACTTTGATGCTTTTTCTAGAGAAATATTTTCTTTTCCTAATTCTGTCCCTCAGGCATGATTTCCACAGCCTCACATTTGCAGAAATGATTTCTTCTAAAAAAGAAATCTAATTAAACCATTTATCACATTTTCTTTTTCCAAAGGGGTAGAGTAACAAATTAGCCTTTAAGTCTACTGTGCAGTTGATAGATGGGAAATAAAGATGTGGAGTCATTTATTTTAGTTCCAAGCTTGGGGATAAAACACTTATAGGGCAAAAGGCCAAGGGCCTTTCAGAGATGATAGCTTATAGGATGTGTGAAACCTGGCATGGGAACGTCCACCCCTTTGTCTGAAGGGGACAGAATGCTCCATCATCCACTCTAATTTCAACCATTAACCCAAATCTAACACTTTGCATTATAGCATAAAGTTAAAGTTAAAATTGTGTATAATGTAATATATGTATGTATTTATATCAGATATAGATACATACATATATTATTAATATATAAATATATAGTATAAATATATATAAATATAATTTCATCATAATGTTATGAGGATATGGAACTTGTTGACCTAAAAGTATGACAGAAAGCTTAAGAAAAATACACATAATACAAAACCATGCAAATTAATTTTAGTTGATATTTATAAAATAAAAAACTGAGCACTATAGAATGTAATGCATCTAATGGGTTCTACAATTATTTCAAAAATAAAGGTAAATTCTCAGGATAGCTGATTAAAGAATACAGAAATCTAGCTGCCTCTGTAGTTTATTGTTCTCCTAAAATATAATCCTTACTATTCAAAGCACACACACAGACAGGCTTGGTTCTTTTGCCAAGCACATAACTTTTATATAATTGTTCAATTGACATTAAAATTCAAAAATCCCCCCCCTTTCTCTTTATTTTGGAGTTCAGTTTAGAAATTGCCTTCTTTTAATGGAGAAAAAGAACCTTTCATCCTTTGAAAAAAATATATATGAAAAATATACTGAATGCAAGCCTGATTGTCTATCCCAGAAAGAGATAAACCAAAAATACATGAAAAATCAGTTAAAATTATAATGCACATTAAAAAGCATGGTTATTTGCCAAATGAGTGATCAAAAGCTATGTGAAGACTTCAGAAGAGGAAATCACCACTGAAGGTGACCATGGTTGAAAGAATTCAGAGAAGAGGAGAAAATGAACGGGGCTTTGAAGGAGAAATGGAGTTGTATGCATAGGGTAGGCAGGAGACTAGTTCTGATGAGCAATATGGTGTATCGAATCATTGTTTTAGTTGCGGTCATCCCAGTGGTTTAGCACAAGAGAATTTTATTCCTGCTCATGTAACAGTACACAGATGATCTTTTTGGTGGCTTTCTACTCTGTAACTATTCAGAGGCTAGGAGACCTTTCATTTTATGATTCTGGCACTCTTTAGGATCCTTTCATTTTTGAAATGCAGTGGAAGGAGAAAAACGCCAAAAAAAAAAAAAATGCACTCTTCTTAAAAGCCTTGTTATGGACCTGACACACACAGCGTCTGCTCAACTTCTGCTCATGTTCCGCAAATGAAATCCAGTCACTTACCCACTCCTAAGTGCATGGGAAATGTAGTCTCTGGCTGGGCAACCACTACCAGTGACAGAAAAGCCAGTGTGTGCATATAAGCAACTAATTGTTGGTGTTCTGTTGGTCTTTGTTTTTGGTTCTCTTTTTATTTCAATCCGAATGCTCTTTCCTGAGGAATTCCATCCACAATAGAATTTCATTAACCTTCTAAATGACTCCTATATTTTCTCTTCGCCCAGAATTTTCTAGAGATCAAGACCCATAAACCTACTGCTTGTTAAACCTATCCTTCCATTTGGGGTATCTTTTAGATCTCTAAAATACAATTCATGCAAATGTGAATCATCAGTTTTCTTTTTGAAGTTTATACATATGCCATAGTTTCCATACTGAAGAACGGCTCTGCCATCATACTAATTGCTCAAGCCTGAAACCAAGAACATATATTTGACTTGTCTCAAACTTTCACCCTTTGTTAGCCCTGGCTCACATTCTTCCCCTCATCACTACTCCTTCCTTCCCAAGCTCCCCCACTCTCTCTTGCCTTGGGATTCCTGCAAGAAGATCCTGACTGGCCTCCTTGATGTCATTCTAGGTGCCTTTCCATTTACCCATCATCATTTTCTCAGGGTGGTATTTCCAAAATGTGTGCATGATCTGACTAATCTCCTGTTAAAACCTGTAGGATAAAATCTAAACACATAGCTTGGCACACCAAATTCAGCCTCTGGTTTGTCTTTTTTAGCCTCTTATCCCATTATTTTCCTTTTTAAAAAATATTATTTATTTATTCATTTATTTAGAGAGCTAGAGAGACAGAGCAAGCCAGCAGGGGATCAGGGAATTGGTGGGGAGGGGGAAGAAGGGGTGGGAGAAAGAGAATCTTAAGTAGGGTCCACGCCCATCTCACCACCCTCAGATCATGACTGAGCCCAAATCAAGAGTCAGACGCTTAACCAACTGAGCCACCCAGGCACCCCCATTACTTCCCAATGTGTTCACTTCCTGGGCAATTCCAAACTTTGCATGTTTCCATAGATTCTTTCCTCTTTATGTAAAAGTTCTTCTTTTTCCTGCTTTCCTTTGCTTCTTCCACTTTTCAGTGTGTCCTTTCCTGTCCTGCTCAAGAATCGCTCATCCTGGGAGAGTTATGCATATACTCCATATCCAGATCTAGATAGGTGTGTTCACTCTGGCACCTCCTGAATTTTCCAGTTCTAGATCTTCTACCGCTGTGTCACAGTGACTTACTTGTCTGTCTTCAGTTCTGAATCCATTACAATCGCCTGGGAATTTTTAAGAAATACCACTAAGCAGCCTTCATTTCACACCAGAGAAATCAGAATCTGTAGAGGTAGAATGTTTTAAAAGCTTTGTTAGTGATTCTAATGGGCAGCCAAGGTTGAAAATGGCTGCTGAAGGGAAGAAATTGTAGGGTAGTCCTGTAAGGTATAAGCTATTGAAGGAATTAAGAAAAAAAAATAATAAAAAGAGGGAAGAACAAAGAAAGGGAGGGAGAACACATCTTAGAATTACATTATGAAAGAAATGAAGAATAATTGAAATATTTACTAAGTACCTACTTAGTGCCAGGTGTATTATAGTGTATGATTTAAATATACAGGGATTTTAGTTAGCTCAAACAATTTGAGCTAAATGGTTTGAAATTTATCCCAGTTTATCTTAACTGTTTCTTGGAAGCCCTTAAATCTTATATAGGTGTAAAAATTATAATTTTAATAACACTAATCAGTGATAGTGTGCTAAGTGAGCTCAAATATAATGTGAATGTAGTGAGATCAGTAAAAAGTTAATAGCTTAACATTACTATTAATTGAATCCAAATTGTATCATAATTTAATTTTTATTAATAAATGAACCTATTCTTTCTCAGTGTATATTTTGCCAAGATCTTTTTTTCCCACGAATTTCCATGTATGACTTTATGTCGCTTCAGTAATGTGCAGTAGTGTATACTATATTTATATTTGCCTCTGAGTTTGTCAGCAGCTTTGCCAATTAAGCAGATGGGGTGATGTCATTATTGCCCATATGAGCCTATGAGTCCTGTAGGTGGAATAAGGGGGAATGGCATATAATAAAAAAGAAAATACTTGAAAGGGACAATAGAAAAAGTAAAAGAAAAAGAAAAGAAAAATTTAAAATTTTCTAATTTCTAATTTTAGTAAAGTCTATGCTATTTAAATATTTATGAAAAATTCCAGAAACGTGATTGGCATTTAATATTCGTTAAGTTGTTATTTCAAGTCTTTTCTACTGTTTTAGGTTGATTAAAGCTGAAAAAATATCAATATTCATACGTTCAAATGAAAAAACAGAAGCTCTGTCCAACAAATGATAAAAACCTAAGTAAGGTAAAAAAGAAAGCAGACAAGATTGATATTATGGGGAAAGGGCTACTGAAACTTAAGTATGGCTTAGTATTCATTTCAAATTCTGTAACTGATATTAATGAAAAGCACTGTATTTTATTATTGAGCCAGGAGAGTAACCAAAGCTGAAAGCTATCCTGGTGTAGGACTTTGGAGATAAGAGCTAAGAGAGTCATAACTCCCCTATTTGTTTAGTTCACACCAAACTGTTTGACACTTGCTACCTAATTGTGTTCCTGCATATCCTGAACAGATACCACAAGCTCTTTTTTATACTTAACCTCATGGTGGCATTGATGTTCTCAATAATTATACCTAATTGTAAAACGGAACCACTTTGCACATAATAAAGTGAACCCTCATCATTCAAATATCCATAACTATTTATAGGTCTAGAATGTAATCAAGACACTGCTATTTTATTAAAAAGTGATTAATCTGAAAGCTATCTTATGTTATATATTTCCCTATGCCATTTTTCAAAGTAGAAGTAGAGATACACTTGCTTTTCCTATGGTTGATACAGTAAATGAAATAAAAATCTCAAAGAAAAGAGAGATGAAATGTCAGGTTGCACTGAAAATACAGAATTATGCTATATAAATAAGAAATATGATGTGTTTAATATCCAACCTATTTGTTCATCAAAGAAAGATAAATATGTTTTTTGTGTGTGTGTGTTACATTTCTCAACTCAAAACCATATTATTTGCCTCAGTGTGTGATCACCAGTGCTTGTTTGTCACACTATCCCAAGAATGCTATAGAAGTTGGGCAAGGAAAATTTGCATGTTGAATGGATTTTGGAAAATCAGAGTCTCTGATGATTTTTGGCTAAGCCCGTTTTTTTCCTAATATTGTTCCCAATGATTGTGTCACTCAAATTCCTCATTTTCTATGGTTTGCTGAACTCACACATTATATAATTCACTTCCCTGAAAATTTATACAACATACCTAGCTATAGAAATATCTTTGAATTGATTTCCCTTTTTTCTCACATGATATGACATTCAGGGGAAATAAATCTATATTTACCATCAGCACTCTTACTAAGCAAAAATTGTCAAAAATAAATACAAAACTTCACTTTATAGATACTTTTAGGCTATTATCTATCAGATAACCCCGAAAATAAGAAAAGATGATGGTAACATTTTTTGTTGTTGTTGTTACCTAAGATATTCTTCATGTGAGAAAGGCTGGTTATGTTAAAAAAAAAAAAAAAAGAGGCGAAGGGAATTGACTGTTTCTGCTCTCCATTATCTATTTATTCCTCGTGCCTCCCCCATCCCTTCCTCCCTCTTACTTGCCGGATGGAGTACTGGCTAAAACTGGTTAACTTGTCTACTTGTTTTGTCATGTAAATGTAATGTAATTGTATCACAACCTCTGAGATTAAGCCCCAAATACACCAGTATCTCCTCCAGGCTTAACACTTTATCTAGGTACGCATGAAAATAGCTATCTGAAATCTCATTTTAGGACAAAGTCAGAGATTAAAGGAGACAATTTGAGGAGGTAGTGTTAGGTCCCTTCCTCAGGGGTCATCTGAGGCTACCTCTGATTTTCTATTTATCTTGAAGAATTTGTGACTCAACACTGTGCCTCAATAAATAGAATAAATAGTTCTTATTTCATAATTTGAGTAGTTCTCACTGTAGGATTTTCCTCCACACACAAGGCTGTTTCTATAGATTTTTCTTTGTTCACTGTTTTTTATTACACATAGCTTAGAAACTCCCAGAACATCTCAAATAGCAACCCCTGCATCCGTCATTTCCATTCCACTGCTCTTCTCTATTTTCTTCATGGTAATAAGTACACCTGTGTCATCTTGTCTCCCATGATTAGAATGTGAGCTCCATCAGAAGAAGTTCATTGTCCATCTCTTACACCATTGAACCCTGTACATCTGTGATTTCAGGGGTCATGTTCCTTCAAAATTCAGGCAGTGCAGACCACCCAGGGATGCTCTAGCTCAATGATGCCTTCACCTGAACTAAAAAAAAACTATCTTCTGTGGCTGAACTTTTTCACAAAGTTACCTCCTCTTGGTGACGTGAATTCCAAGTACAAAGCTCAGCAAGTAGAATGAGCTATAAAAAAGAATCTGATTCCTATAGGCAGCCCCATGCTAGGGCACTCCACTGGTTGGGTAATCTGTATAATTTCATAAGTGGTGGTTCTGATCCTATCTCTGCTATAGTTCACATCACCACCAAGACACGGGGGATTGTACCAGAATCACATCCAAACTTAGGGAAGGGAGTCTGTTGTGGTAGGACATAGTTTCTCTAACTTCTCCTTTGTCACCCATTTCTGCTCCGAAAATAACAAAGACTGTTTTACACTTATGGCAAAGGATCATGTCTTACTCATTTCTGACTCTCCACTGCCTAGCATAGGATTCAAAATTGTTCAAGAAATTCCTCACTTCATCATATGTGCTTTGTGTGAACTTAAAATATTTCTTAATTTCTCTCTTTCAGGTCCTCATCTGTAAAATAGGATAAAATTTATAAATACTTCCTAGGAGTTTTTTGAGAATTAAATAGGCTAACTCACAAAAAAAATTTTTTGGAATAGTTTTTGGTAAATGCAAGCTTAAAAAATCAACTAGTCATAGTAATAGTAGTAGTAAATAGTAAAATTATGTGAATTTGTATGCTAACCATCAGTTTCATGCTTCAATTCATTTTACTTTGTAATATTTAGACTTTAGTATTTCAAATGGACCCCAAGGGAAAGGAATGCAAAATCAGAAGTCTTCTTTGACTAAGTGAGCTACGTAAACCTCAGTGTCAAACTTGTCTAAAAAATTGAATTACTGCATAATTATCAACAAATATGCTCCATATTTCAGTCTTTCATCTTCCTATTTTCACTTTCTTTTCCCCCTCCTCTTTCTTCTCTCTCACTCTATTTACACAGATTTTAATGTACTGTAATAATGTAATGCTCAGAATAATGTAGTGCATGGAGGCCTATAGAATTCAAACCACCTAATGTAGCATTTTCTGAGTCAGAGTCAGTGTTTATTAACAACAATACATCAACACTCTTTGTCCATTGAAAATTCAAAAGCTGTAGATCCCGTGTGGCTACATTTCTCCCTCATCCCGTAATTAAGTGGAAGCCTGGTTCTTGCAGGATGGATGTAATTTCTCATTAATACCAATGTTATCAAAGCCCCAAATTTGGAATATTCTTCAACTATTTTTTTTCTGAGATTATAATTACTTTCTTTTTTTAAAGATTTATTTATTTGAGACAGAAAGATCACACGCAGGGGGAGGTGCAGAGGGAGACAGGGAGAGAGAATCGCCAAGAAGATTCCCCTTTGAGCACAGGGTTTGGCACAGGGATCTATCCCAGTGCCCCAAGATCTTGACCCGAGCCAAAACCAAGAATCAGATGCTAAACTGATTGAGCCACCCAGGGGCCCCTATAATTATTTTCTTAATGTTGCTGGATATAGGATGATGTTCCTTGACTATATCTCCCCTGCTTTTTGGCTCTGTTGTTTACCGGTTGCAGCTACATTTTCTTCTTCAGCTTAACCTTCCTGAGATGCTCACTCAGATTCGTGACATTGGATGCCACTCATTCATTCAACAACTTGCATGAAGCACAATCTATGTGTCAACACCAGTTGGTTTAAGATTACCTTCATGGCTCTCTGATACATTTAACTATTACTCAAGGACTTCTGTGCAATCAGTCAAGCCATGGTGTGGAAAATATAACAACACCAGAGTCATAGAAATGCAGGACTAGAATGAGAATTTAATAGTTAAGACTCTCACTTTCAGGCAAGACAACAGCTATAGCCAGAGAAATGAAACTTTATTTTCAAACATTCAACAAAGTGATTCCATAGCTTCTCTTGTTAACATACTGTGATGTTTTATTCAGAAAAAAAAAAGATGAAATAAGGATTTTCCACAGTATGTTTGTAAGCTCCCTTTAAATTTAATAATGTAGATATTTCTGAATATCAATATTTAAAACATTAAGAATTCTTCAAAGATGAACATATTTATAATTAAACAGTTTTTAAAACACATAAAGATCATGGAGCCCCTTAGTGGCTCAGTCAGCTAAGAGTCTGACTCTTGATTTCAACTCAGGTCATGATCTCAGGGTCATGGGACCAAGCCCCACAATAGGCTCTGTGCTCAGCAGAGAGTGTGCTTGAGATTCTTTCCCTTTCCCTCTCTTCTTCCCCTCCCCCTGTTTGTGCACTCTCTCTCTCTCTTTCTCTCTCCTTAAAATAAATAAATAAATCTTAAAAAAAAAACAGCTAAAAACACATAAAGATTATAATTTCCAACTTTAGAGAAGATACATTCTGTAACTTTCCAACTTTTCCTTTGCCTTGGGTTCTTCTCCAAAAGTGCCAATATGGGGTGCCTGGGTGGCTCAATTGGTTAGGTGTCTGCCTTTGGCTCAGGTCATGATCTCAGGGTCCTGGGATTGAGTCCCACATCAGGCTCCTTGCTTAGTGGAGAGCCTGATTCTCCCTCTGCCTGCATCTCCCCATGCTCATGCTCTTTGTCTCTCTCACACTGACAAATTAATAATAAATAAATCCTTTTTAAAAAAAAATCTAAAAAGTGTCACTGCAAATAACTCTATTTTCTTTTGATCTTTCATAGGAGTTTTTACTTTTTTGGTGTTTCTCAAATTCCAATGTATCCACAGCAGTTTCAGCATTAACTTGGGTGTCTGTTAAAAGTGTCTGTTCATGGGCCCTACCTCACAGCTACTGAATCAGAAATATTGGTGCTGTTTGATACTCCTTGTTATGAGGTTTAGTTCTTCATTATGTTCTGATTCACATGATTCTTCAATTACTTAATTATGTGTCTAGTATGTAGATCATTCATTAAGTAAAATCATTTTCCAGTAAAACTTTAAGTTCCTTTTGAAGGCTAGGACACTACTCTGTTACTCTTTGTATGCTAGGACTATCATAATCCAGTAGAGATTCAGGATATCAAATTTCTTCATATCTTGATTACTTCTTCATATCCCCTATTCCTTAACTGGATCTAAGTTCTATTTTAACCCACTCCTAATTTAGTAGAATGTATTAGGTGTGATACCTTATATATCCATGTTTTAAAAATTCCGACTAGATTTCAGTTCCTTTCTCTCCTCTCTGTTGTTCCTAAAGATCCCCATGTTACATGTCTCATTTGGATCATCTCTTCCTTAGCTCTTCCTACTGTTTTTCTGTTTCCTGTGTCTTTATCCCCCCTAGCTGCCAATCAGGTAAATGTTAAGAGAAATATCAAGTACTAGATAAGGTGGACACTTCAATATTGCATTGTCATCTATTGTCTGGGTGTTCTTTTTTTAATATGTGAAATTATGCCTCAATTATTATCACTGTTTCAATACACTTCCACATAAAATAGTAATTGTAATATAGGAATACCTTAGAGATAGTGCAGTTTCAGTCCCCAACGACTGCAATAAAATGACTATGGCAAGAAAGCAAATAGTGCTATAAAGTGAGTCAAATAAATTTTTTGCTTCCCAGTGCATATAGAAATTATGCTGACACTATACTGCAATCTATTAAGTATGCAATAGCATTATGTCTAAAAAAATGTAGATACTTAATTTAAAAATAATTTATTGCTAAAAAGTATTAACCACAATGTAAATTTTCAATGAGTCATAATCACCAGTCTTGGGGCGCCTGGGTGGCTCAGTCGGTTAAGCATCTGCCTCTGGCTCAGATCATGACCTCAGGTCCTGGTATCAAGCCCCAGGTTGGGCTCTCTGCGCAACAGAGAGCCTGCTTCTCCCTCTGCCTGCCCCTCTGCCTGCTTATGCACTCTTTCTCTCTGTCAAATAAATACATAAAATCTCAAAAAAAAAAAAATAGCCACAGTCACCAATCACACATCACCATAACAAATACAATAATAATGATAATAATAAAGTTTGAAATATTGTGAGAATTACCAAAATGAGACAGAAACCCAAAGTGAGGGCACCTGGGTGGCTCAGTGGGTTAAAGCCTCTGCCTTTGGCTCAGGTCATAATCTCAGTGTCCTGGGATCAAGCCCCACATTGGGCTCCCTGCTCAGCGGGGAGCCTGCTTCCTCCTCTCTCTCTGCCTGCCTCTCTGCCTACTTGTGATCTCTCTCTCTCTCTGTCAAATAAATAAATAAAAAACCTAAAAAAAAAAAAAAGAAAGAAAGAAAGAAACCCAAAGTGAGCAAATGCTGTGGGGAAAATGATGCTGAAAAACTTGCTTGATGTGGAGTTACTGCAAACCTTCAATTTGTTAAAAAAAAGAAAAAAAAAAGAAGAAGAAGAAGAAAGAAAGAAAAAAAAACAAAAAGTGCAGTTAAAGTGGAATAAAACAAGGTATGGCTGTAATAATAATGTCATTTTTACTCTCCTTAGTGTGAGCTAGTTAGAGGAAATTATTTGTTTGTATATACATATATATCTTAAAAAATTAAAGAAAGGTGTATGTGTATGTACAGAGAGATAATAGCTATTTGCCCTATCATAATTTGAATTTTGTGTCTTCTTTCACTTTTTAAATCTAGATGATGCTAAACTCTTCATTTTGTTCCATCAGACATAGAAGGAATTCTCCCAACCAACTTAGGTGGAAATCTCAGAAGAATAGACAACTAGGATCTATTTAACAAAAGAATTGTGGGGGGAAAGAGGAGAAGGAGGAAGAAGATATGGAGGGGGAAAAGATGTTATGCTCTTTACTGTTCTGCACCAGTATAGACACTCGTTTAATCCAAGCAGCTTTACACAATGGGAAAAAAATATCTACTAGTGATTCACAGTTCCTTGCTGCAGCCAGACTCAAGCCTACGGAAACCATAAGAATTTTTCAACCACATGAAATACAGTTTCTGTTTAGTCTTAATATTAGTCAAAATACTAGTCAAAATTTAGTCAAAATATTTTCCTGTCAGTAGCATTTAGATATTTAAGAAAAAAAATTATCCTTAATGCTAAATTCTAAGGAATAATATTACCTTTGAAGACCAAATTAATTTATTTGACATATAATAGCCAGCACATTTACTTGTTAATTAATAAAGGAGATTGTTAATAAATGATTGAGAAGTGTTAGGTATACTGAAAAAATTAAATCAAGAACATCGATGTCTTAAGAGTATTTTTTGAGAACACTGATAACCAATAGTTTTCATTGATCATTTACTAAAGAAGACACTGTGACTAATAGGACAGCATGGAGCATAAAGAAAAAGGAGTAAGACAGAATTTGACAATGTTTAAATAACTCTGTCTGAACACCGAATATAGTGGACAGGAATACGGTTCTTAGAGGCATATATTCTGTTACATGCCACCATCCTTTGCTTAAATGTAATACTCATTAAGCAACTGGTCTGTCACGGGTACATAATACATGGCTTTGAAAGAATGATTAAATAAAGTTGAGGATGATTTATTAAATAATTATGACTTATCTATATTTTGCGATTTATAGTGGCTATTTAAAACAATATGAAGAATATTTAATCACATAATAATATCTTCCCCTTCCTTCCTTCCTTTCTTCCTTTCTCCCTTCCTTTCTTTCTCTCTTTCTTTCTCTTAGATTTTTCATACATATTTCTTAAGTTGACTGCATAGAAGTTTAAACTGATTTACATTCCAAGTGTTTGAAGCTCAGTGCTGCCAACATGGAAAGAACTGTATAAAGTGTTTCAGGTGAAGACAAAAGCTGTTGTATGAAGAGCAGGGTGTTTTTCGTTTTGTTGTGAATATTAGCACTTTTACTTCTGTCATTTGGTTGATTTTAGCTCATATATTTCACTCCTGTTCTCAGTTAAGTTTCAATGCCTGTGTTTGATCTTAGCTGAATGTTCAAGCCCATCATCCTTTCCACGTGCTGTGAAATATTCTTGTACATATACAGTTTAATTGGAAATCACCAGGCAACTCTTGACTCATTCACACCACTTTATATATATTTCTTTCAATTTGGCATTTAGGAACTGATAATTTGGAGCATGTGTTCTCTTAGTCTCAACAAGATCATTTTCATAATTTTTTTTTTAAATTAAGGTCAGTTTGAGTATTCATCTCAGTGGACTTCGCTATTAACACTTCATTCTGCTTATCACCTCACCTTAAAAATATTTGTCCCCTCAAGTAACTGATTATTCCAGCATTATTTTCTTGTGCAGAAACAACGTCGCCTTTCTATTTCTCAAAAAGGAAAGGACCTAGTGTTTATTAAGCATATATTTGGTAAAAAGTCTAACACTTTATATCTGATTTCATTTAACATTTTCAATAGTTCTGTTATGTAGGTATCATTAATTTCTGTTTATAGATGATAAGTTTGAAGCTATAACTATTTTAAGGATGGTTATCCCCAAGTCCAAAGGTCATGTTCTTCTTTGTTTCTTTCCTTGTATTAACTACTTTCTTTTCCCATTTCTTTTTAGTTTCAAAAGTGATCAATATTTGGAAGTCCATTATGAGTTTGAAGCTGAGGGTTTGGGGCATGCAAAATATCAGCATGATACTCCAAAAGTTCTAGTCTGGGAGCAACGCAGACTGCTTGGAAGAGTGTTCAGAATGGAATATGAGGACACCGACTCAGTGATTGTATTTGATCCACATTTACAAAGAAAATAGTCAAAACAGGATGAAAGATTGGATATGGGGAGGTGAGGAAGAGCAAGGTATCAAGGAGCACGACTGGGATTTTGGTTTATAGAATTAAATGGATACTAAATCAAAGACTCGGATATGGAATATAGAACAAAGTCTATCATTTAGTAACTGACCATATGGAAGAGTCTGGAGCTCAGTGGAGAGGATTGGACTGGAAACATATTTGTGTGGAAGAGTTAAATGTAGAAAAAGTGACTGAAGTTCTGGGAATCAATGAGATGGCCCAAGGACCAGATATAAAGGGACACATGAAGAGAATCTTGGGCTGAGTTTGAGGACATCCAACACTTAATGTTTGAGTAGAGGACAATAAGTGGCAAAGAAGGTGGAGAAAGAGATGAGAAGCCAAACAAGAGAAGTGTCCCAAATGGGAATAATAGCGACTATAGAAGGGTGAAACAGAAAATGAATGTTGACTTTGTCGTCATGAATGTCACTGATGACTTTGTTGAATAACATGTCAGGAGTGATAAAGGTGAAAGTCCCACTGATATTGCCCAGAAGTGAGTGAGAGAAAGCATAGAGACAGGAATAGAAGAAATTTGATTGAGGTAGAGGAGAGAAAGGGCAGTATTCAGAAAGTTACATAGGTTCTTGATTATTTATATATTGACTTTAAATAAAGATATTTGAATAAGCTAATATTTATTTAATAATCCTTTCCTTTGGAAAGGAACAAATTAATGTTAAGGAGAGAAAGGAAAATTGATTATGTAAGGAGCCCAGCTGGGAAGACTTCAAGGTACAGGAGTGGGACTGGCCTTAGGAAGAAGGAGGGAAAATATGATGTTTTGCTTTGAAGACCTTTTTTCACACACTTATATATTATAGCTGACTTTAGAGTCTTACTTACCTCCTTAAACTGTGATTATACTACTTTTAAATCTACAATAATATTTAGATACTTAGTAAAATAAAAAAAATATTGAAAATTATTAGAACTTTCCATCTATTCTCTTTTCACTTGGGGATTTAGTAGTTTTAAAAGAAAATTAGTTCAGTACCCAGAAAACTTTTCCTTTGTTTTCTTTATTTTCCTTTGCCAACCACAGTGGATCTCAAATTTAGATGTGCACAGAAATTACTAAACAAGATCATGTATGTGCTATCACACCCTCCACAGCATTGGATATTATCATATTTGTTTTTTCATTTTTGTCATCTCAATGGACCCTTTCTTATTTTTATAGTAATTAATCCATGCTCTTCCTACTTCAACACAGAGAATTTAGAGTGGGGGAGGCTCTATAATCCTCTTTTGATTTCTAAAACATAATTAACATGTCCATATTTTGCTTATGTTGGATTAGCAAGAATTTAAAGAAAAGTTCTAACCTTGGCCAAAGTAACTTCGTATTTGATCCTTTTAGCAAATACCTAATCTGAAAAAAAGAAAGTAACTCTTTCACTGGAAAAACTCACAAATCTGCTTTTAAAGTCTACATACTTTATCAAGAACTTTGATGAGCTTGAGTATCAAGAAGTCAAGGTTCATGTCCTATTACTATTATTTATTTCCAAGCCTAGAGATAATCCACAATGTGTGTTAAGTATATGAATGAATGAATGGTTTGTGAATTATTGACATAGTCTTCAAAAACAAACATATTAGTGTTATTGTACACTATTTTTATTGATCACTGTGATTAATTACTTGAAATGCAATATCACTAATCCTCACAACATCTGTAGAATAAGTATTATGAATCCTATTTTACAAACAAGAAGTCAAGGTGCAGAGATTTTAAGTAAATTGTGCAATTTACAGAGATAATAACAGCAAACCTGGGAGTCAGCTTTATGCCTGACTTCAGAGCACATGATCTTTCATCCATGTTATGAATGGTTATATATGTTTGGGTTATAAAAACTTGCAATAATGAGTATATTTATTTCCTACCATAAGCTTCTACCCAGACAGGTCTATAGGGCAAAGACCCTATAATTTTAGACGTTTTAATTTGATTTATCTTCTAGACAGAACCATTAGATTTTCTCTATGCATGGTGTACTATGGAAGTAGGAAAAGTAGATTTTCAGGTGGGCTTCTTTTTTTTTTTTCTGGAAAAAATAGAACTATATGTTCAGGCATTTTAATATCCACATTAACTAATTTTGCCAAAATTTTGTAATTGCATTGGAAAACGTGTCCTATTTAAGTGCCATATCAGAAAATTTAGTAATAACCCAGTACTTGTTTGATTCCAAATATTAAACTCTTTTAAAAAATCTAACTCTGGCTTTATTTCAAGGTGCTCTGAAAAGACCTCAACCTGAGTTCTATGAACTGACTCAAACTTTTCCAAAATATACCATAGAACCCCATCCTGACTGGCGCTTCAGGGTAACTTGACAATGAAAGCACTCACAGGAAACTTTCTCGTCTTCAGATGGCCTTCCTGTGACCTAGCCACAAGCACTCTATTAATCTACTTTATCACGGGGATTAGTAAAGCAAGGGCTGCATCCTTCCACCAAGCACATGTGTTCCTAACTCTTCTTATCTCTCAATGTCTGTTTCATCCAATACATCTATTCTTCGTCAGCCACGAATGTCTATGCTTTCGAGGAGTCATTTTCTATTTTCTACCTTTTTTTACTTCCATAAAAATTTTAAAAATAAAAATTATCCTATTCTGTCCTTTTCTTACATCTACTTCTGAATACATAAAATGTTTGAATTTGCTCATAGAACATAATACAATATATCCACTGTTCCCATCAACTTTCACCTTTTTGCTACTTTTTACAAGAACAATCCTTACTTAAAGCTATGCATGATACTCACCAGAGCCCAGAACACCATTTTTATACTTAAGTTAAACAACTGCATGAGTGGCTCTGCCTAGTGAGATTAATGAGGTTTTTCACAAAATGAGTCATACTAACAGCAATCTCTTTATCTCTGACTCAGCCACATTGAAAGGAAGGAGGAAGTGTGTTGAGTCTGGTTGATGCGGTGTCTCTCTATCTCCCCCAGCCTGGGACTGTGGTATAGGAAGCAAAGCAGTCTTATCAACAAGCACCTTTCTCCCAAGTTCAAACTGAGGATTACCCGGAGAGAAGAAGCCCCTTGCTCCTCCTTCCGCTCTGTCTCTGAATAATAAGGGCTCTTTACTGGGTAGAAATCTTGTTGCATTAATTATAGCAGAAAATAAACAGACATCATGCCTAAAACAACCCCCAACTACTTCTGAATGACATATTTATCTTTAAGGTCCAATTTCTAAATTAAATACATACCTTCATTAGCTCTGATGATGATTAAGAGATGTAATAGAACATTATTTACCTATATCTTAAATATTAACTTGAAGATTTAGTACTATGTTGTTCCTTCTGTGTTTAGTCATGGTATAAAAAGGAAGAAGTCATCATGGAACACCTCTATGCTTCCACGGTTCACACTTTTACAAATAGCTAAAAATAAGGCTTTCATGAGAAATGCATGCTAGTGACTTCTTGGTCAAGGAGTTCATGAGATTTTATATGTGTGCGTGTCTGTGGGGGGGGCATAATAAATTCACACGCACTCTAAAATATCAGCTATAAAGTAGCTTTTGATTATTTATTTGTTTTAATGGCCATCAATTAATGAAATACTTCCTATGACCAAAGGAATCTTTTATTCAAGTACATGCTCATCAACATACTCTGTGGTAAGTTTCTGCTAGTTAAGGCAGGCTCACAGCTGAAAATGGTTTAGGGTTTGTGGCGTTGGAGCATTTTGATAAATGGAGATAAATGATTAAAATCATTCAGTCTTTCTAAGCCCTAGCAAAATATGACAGCATGTAAGTCTCTAAAGAGATTTATGTTTGCTCTTAGAGCTGGCTGTCCATAGCCGCACCGTTCCCTGGGGAGCCCTGCAGACCTAGTGGATGATGAGAGTGTTTTGCAGCTGTAAGAGATTTAGACCCTTTAAAGAACTACTTGAGCTACAACAAACCAGTATTTCAAATAAAAGTGAGTGAGGCGATAGGGTGTTCAGGAGATTCCCAGCCTTAACCTGGAGAAGCTCACCTGTCAAAGCTGGCTCACTCAAACCTTCACTAAATTGTTAGTTGACACTACAAAATGTTTAGGATGTCATCATATGTTGTAAACAAATCCGTGCATTTCCACGTGTTGTGCCTGGGGCCAAAAAATAGCAAGACATCACAAAATGTTGCAAATAAAAGCATGCTTTTGGAAGAGTTCAGTTGTCCGAGGAGAGTGTGATGTGGGAGAAAGTGGCTATGTCATATGTCACAGAAGTGGAAGGCTGGAGAAAGAATGAGAGGGAGGAAACTTTGTCTGTTGGGTGCCTTTTATGTACGAATAATGTGAACTCCCTGTTCTACGCTCTGCTCTGCGGTGGGCCCAGGCCTCTGTGGTGACAGCAAGGGAAAGAAAAACAGCCCGGACGCAGGCTGCCCGAATCCATTGCACTCCTGCACCAAAGAAGAACCATCAGAAGAATGAGCATCCACATTTTCCCAGCCCTGACTCCTCATTTCTGGGATTTCCTGCCAAGCGGAGAGGCAAATGTGTGGATCAGGCAAGTTGGCTACGGCACTGCCCGTTTTATAGTCTAATGTTGACACTGACTGGGCCAGCTAGGGGAGGGCCAATGCAAGTAACCAGAAGGATTCATTTCTTCTATAGACACTCAATTTGAGCAATTTATACATAAGTCCCTATTCTTGCCTCATGGTTACATTCTTAGTCTGCTTTACAAATACTTCCCAAACTTGTTTTAGCACTTCTTCCTTTTTACTTAATAATATTTTTGAGCTATGATTTATTTATAGTAGAATGACCAAATCTTAAGTGTCCAGCTCGATACAATTTTATATATGTATATATCTGTGGTATTTGTTTTCTATTGCTGCATTATTATACTGCAAGGTTACCACAAACGTAGCAGTTTGTGCAGCTAACACAAATATCGTAGCTCACAATTCTGTAGATCAGAGGTCTGGATACTTATTACAGAGTTGGGTTCTCTCCTAAGACTCTCACAGAGTGGAAAGAAAGTTGTCACTGGCTGCATTCTCATCTGAATCTCAGGGTCTTCCTGCAGATCCATCCATGTGAGTAGAAGGATTCCATCCCTGAGTTTCCAGAATTGTCTTTGCTGGCTATTTCTTAGCAGCTAAGCAGTGGCCACCTTCCTTGCCTTGTGGCACATTCTATCTTCAAAGCCAGCAATGGAAGATCTCTTTCATTCTAAATTCCTTTCATGCTTCAAATCTCTGTCTCCAGGGAAACCTCTGCCACTCTGACCCTTATGAGGTCAGGTCCACCCAGGAGAGCCTCCCTTTCTTAAAGTAATTTATGCTAGATAATGTAACCTAATAAGAGACTGAAGTCCACCATGTTCCCAGTCCCAGGGATTAAATACAGGGCATGTTCACCAGGTAATGGGGGTGTCGATACCATATTAGAATTCGGTCTACCACATCTCAAGACAAGATCTATGCAGCCAGTCACACAGGAGCTTCTGGAGCACTGGTGATTTTTAGAAGCTCTTTGTATTTTCTGGATCTGAGTCCTTTGTCAGATATATGTACTGCAACTCTATTTTCTTAATGTATGACTTGCCTTTCCTTACCTACTTACTGGAAACTGACGAGCGAAAGTTTTCAATTTTGATAAAAAGTTATTTTATTTCTAAGTTTTATGATTAGAGTTCTCTACATTGTGTTAAAGTGTTAATATTTGCCTACACCAAGGTGAAGATTTTTTTTTGTTTTGTTTTCTTCTAGGAACATTATAGCTTTAGCTTCCACATTTATGTCTCTGATCTATCTTGATTTTTTTTTCATATCATACAAGGCAGGAGTCAAAGTTCAATTTTTTTTCCCTGTATGGATATCCAGTTGCTTCAGCACCATTCTTATGTACTTTTTAATTTAGAATTGAAGTATTATGTGTGTTTTTCTCATTATTATGTCATTATCCTAAGGTGTTGACTCCATTGCCTGGAACTAGGCAAGTTTGGAGAGAGTCCACCATATGTCACTTGCATTCCTACACATTTTGTGGGGTGTGACAAGACTGCGAAGCCCTGATCACTCTTTACCTATGTGATTTCTCAGGGTTCTGTTAGCAGTAAGTGACCTTGAAAGATGAGATGTTTCGCTCTGGGACAAAGAGTGGGCTTTCTTATTACATCCTATCAAATCAGTGGATTTCCCAAGCTTGGTGCTTCTCAGCCAGAATGCAAACCTCTGTGGACACAGCAACATCTGGGCCGTAGCACATCACTCCTAAGGGACTTCTGGGTAAGGACAGCTCACACAGTTGTGCTGATGCTCATGCTACTTGCTATGCCATGAATAATGAAGTCTGCTATTTCTGACCCAGGAATCTCAGGCCATCTATCAGCATCTTTGAAATAGTAATAGACTAACTTATTGTCTTGTAAGAGGGATAAAATCACAGAGACCTGACTATGTCATCTTTATTCAGTCATTAAAACATGCTAGTAAATGACCATATTCATCACCATTTTGTAGATTAAAACACCCATATTTCAAGAGACTAAGGCACTTGCCCAGTTTTGTTTAATTTCACAGTCCAAACTCATTTTTAACATTTAGTAATTGTGGCACGTAGCATAAATATTAAAATGTGCATAAAATATACACAGAACTTAAGGACTAGTTACCTAATGAATATCCATGTAACCACCATTTAGATCAAGAACTGTAATGTTGCCTCCAGGCCAGAATCCCTGCATGGGTTTCTTACAACTTATATCCCTCTTTTCCTTTCCTATGGAAGATGGGTAGTCCTTACCTTGACTTTCAGATAATTGTTGTGTTTTCTTTATAGTTAACCATGTATACTTCCATTAACAATATGGCTTGAGTTTGAACTATATATAAATGATATATAGTCTATGATTATTTTGAGTAATCCTACTTAAGATCAATGTTTCTAAGATTTATCATTGTTGCTCATAGCTCCCCTCTGTGCACATTCACTGCAGCATAGTGCACGATGCTAATATGCATACATTCCTTTATCTGGCTGTTTCTGAGCATGTGAATTGTTTGTAGATTTGAGCTATTACCATAAACAATTGTGTCTATGAGAATTCTTTTATCAGGTTTTTTTGTTTATTTGTTTGTGAGTTTTTGCTTTTGTTTCTCTTTCATATATACCTAGGAGTGGACTTTCTAGGGCCCTGGGTAGTTTATGGTTTCCTTTATTAGAAAATACCATAAAGTTTTCCAACGTGATTCCACCATTTTGCACTCACAACAGCAGTGTATGAAAGTTCCAGATGCTCCACATTGTCATCAATACTTGGTACTGAAAATCTTTTTAATTTTAGCCATTTTTGTTGTATGGTGGTATTTCACTGTGGTTTTAGTTTTCATTCCTCTCATGACTTCTGAGATTGAGAATATGTTCATATGTTTAGTGGACACTTGGATATCTTCTTTTGTGAAATGTCTGTACAAGGTTTTGCCCAAATTTTAATTAGTTTGCTTTCCTTGTTTCTTATTGATTTGTAAGTATATTAAAGACATGTATCTGTTTTCTGTTAAAGAGCTTGACCTGTAAATTTAACCTATAATTTCTTGCTCCCTTTCTATTGGCCAGAACTATCACATGGACACAGAGAGCTTGAAGGCTATGTAGAAAGAGTATTCTTACCTGGGTGACAATGTGTTTAGCAAAAATTTCACTATAGAAATGGTAAAACTGGGGCACCTGTGTGGCTCAGTCATTAAGCGTCTGCCTTCGGCTGAGGTCATGGTCCCAGGGTCCTGGGATTGAGCCCCGCATCGGGCTCTCTGCTTGGCAGGGAGCCTGCTTCCTCCTCTCTCTCTGCCTGCCTCTCTGCCTACTTGTGATCTCTCTCTCTCTCTGTCAAATAGATAAATAAATATCTTTAAAAACAATGGTAAAACACAGATATTAGGATATGAGGATAGCCAGCCACTTCTGTTCTACTAGGTCTGGCCCTAAAAACATGAATGTTCATTAGTCCTATGTGGTGCCCATGGAACTTTGTGGAACTAGCTATAGCAACATCCAAAGCATCAAAAAGTATTAGAACTCTGCTTGGTTCAAGGAGAGTCTTGAGTGGAAAGAAATGGGTTTCTTATAGCAATTTGTTCCATGCATCAGCCCTGCCTACAATACCAGACCAAGCTATACTTCTATAATTTAACATGCACCTAATATCTGGCATAGCATGACGGTGTTTTGTGGTCTTTGGCAAGACCCATAGAAGTATGCTAACTCCTAAAATTACCTCCCAAGTCCACATTAAAATCTGACTACACAATCATAAAAACCAGTCACATGAACATAAAGATCGTCACAAACTAACAGCATTAAAAAGCCACACGTTCGGCTTCCATCTGTAAACGTCACACCGCGAGGCAGATCCCACTCCTTGTCAGCTCCTTGACTAGTGCTCCCCACGTCGGTGAATTGACTCAAGTGAGACTATTAGTTAGATAAATGGGAATCAGAAAGTCAGCCTGTTTCTGATAGAAGGTTGAAGAATGGCCTGAGTACACAGCAACAGTAGTCTCCAAACACTGAGTTCTGAGTTAGAAAGATCTGACCAGCAGGCAGCGCTGGATGATCACAGGCCTAATGGTGGACTTGCTTTTTCTACCCAACCTACAACACGGGCTGAAAACAGAACAGAGCGCATGCTCTGTGCAAAGAGGAAAGACAATAGGACTGACCCACATACCGCTACGCATTAACCATTCCTAAAACATATTCCTCTTTCGTGAGAATCAGTGAGTAAAGAAAACATCAGAAATGACTTTGCCTAC
The DNA here is from genome assembly GCA_002007465.1 of Ailurus styani. Lineage (NCBI taxonomy): Eukaryota > Metazoa > Chordata > Mammalia > Carnivora > Ailuridae > Ailurus > Ailurus styani. The sequence continues at coordinate 797,558 of LNAC01000705.1, forward strand.
CCACCCCCAAATACACACTTTGCAGTAGATGTAGTTAAAATGATACAGAAAACCTGTGTATAAACTGTTGAACAGTAATGTACGAAGTTATAGCAAACAAAAATAGATCAAGGTGATAATTTTAATATTATATAAAGCAAAACTAAAGGAAAAGAGATGTGCCTGTGACAGAGGAACTTTATTCTGCTAAAGCATTCTGTTCAAAATAGCATAGAGTCAAAAATGTTAATTACTGGGGCATTTGCATGGCTTAGTTGGTTAACCATCTGCTTGGGTTCAGGTCATGATCTTAGGTCTTGGATTGAGCCCCCACAAAGGGCTCCCTGCTCAGTGGGGAGCCTGCTGCTCCCCCTGCCTGTGTTCTCTCCTCTCTCTTTCTCTCTTTCTCTCTCTGTGTCAAATGAAAAAATAAAATCTTTAAAAAAAAACCCTGCTAGGGCGCCTGGGTGGCTCAGTGGGTTAAAGCCGCTGCCTTCGGCTCAGGTCATGATCCCAGGGTCCTGGCATCGAGGCCCACATCGGGCTCTCTGCTCGGCGGGGAGCCTGCTTCCTCCTCTCTCTCTGCCTGCCTCTCTGCCTACTTGTAATCTCTCTCTCTGTGTCAAATGAATAAAAAAAAATTAAAAAAAAAAAAAAAAAAAAAAAAACCCTGCTAACTACTAAATAGCATATATTGCAATCTGTAAAATAAAATGGATTTCTTTTTAATTTTTTTAATAAAACAGATTTGAGCATAAGGCCAGTTGCCAAGAATATGATAACAATATAAGGTATCAGCCTGCATAAATCAATCATCAACTAAACATATTAAATAAATGAATATAGAGAACTTTAAATGATATTGAAGGATGATAGGATAGATTCTCAGCAAAGTATACACCATCTTTCCAACTACCCACAGAATAGTTACACTTTTTAATTCTTTCATCTATTATAGCATAAAAAATCCACAAATTTTCATACTAGGAATAACATAGGCCACATTCTCTAACAAATTAATACAGCAAAATTAGGAATTGACGTAAATGTTTTCATAATAACAATAATAATAATAACACTTTAACCATTTGGAAATTTTGCAAAAGAAGAAAAACATTCTGCAAAAGAATACCTGGGTCAAAAAAGATACCAGATTCGGGGAGCAACCTATTTAGAAAACATGAGTGAGAAGAACAGAAAGAGAAATGGGGTGGGGATAGGGGAGTGAGTGAACAGAAAAAAATGGTCAGTCTTAAGCATTTACATTTTGGTTCAAGAAATAACGGAAATAAGTGCTGTGGTAATTCAATTCCCCAAATCAGGGAAAAGTGGAAGACAAATGTAGGGACCATAGGAAGAAGATATAATGGAAATGAAGATAAGAAAGGATAGAGACCCTGGGGATGTTACGCAGTGCATCTTTAGGTGAGGATGGTGAGTCTTTTTCTTATTATTATGTTCTAACAAGCAAAACCAAATATTAAAACATTGAGAATATTCTTGTTCCCAGGGTACCTGATCATTCTATTAGTAAAATGTCTCCATGATTAAAATAAATTGATATTATGCAGGTGTGTATGTGCATGTGTACATGTGTGTATTCCAAAATGTAAATTAACATAAGAAAAGGTGCTTTTATTCCTATAATGCATTCTTCTTTTTTTTTAAAGATTTTTTAAAATTTATTTATTTGACAGTGAGAGTGAGATTACAATTAGGCAGAGAAGCAGGCAAAAAGAGAGGAGGAAGTAAGATCCCCACCGAGCAGGGAGCCTGATGCGGGGCTCGATCCCAGGACCCTGAGACCATGACCGGAGCCTCAGGCAGAGGCTTTAACACTCTGAGCCACCCAGGAGCCCCTCCTATAATGCATTATTATGATGATCTGGACCAATAAGAACTAATAATGCTTCCGTGTTTAATAGATGTTTAGAATCCATGCTGGGTTCAGCATGGAGCTAAGTAATATTTCATTTAAAGTCAAAATAAGATCATTAGGAAGTAATTAAGAAAACAATTATTTGTGTTTCCATTTATTATTTGTGTTGTTAAAAGAATATACAAAAGGTTTTATTACTTACGTAAAATGAGTCTAATTTTTAATGCTTGTAATATAGTTCATTCTGTAACCACTTACTGAGGAGCGACTATGTGCAAAGTATAAGGGAGGCAATGATGAACAAAAGCTGATGCGGTTCCTCATCTCATGGAACTTACAGCCTGGAGAATATAAAAATAATATTAGGGCGCCTGGGTGGCTCAGTGGGTTAAAGCCTCTGCTTTCGGCTCAGGTCATGATCTCAGGGTCCTGGGATCGAGGCCCGCATCGGGCTCTCTGCTCGGCGGGGAGCCTGCTTCCTCCTCTCTCTGCCTACTTGTAATCTCTCTCTGTCAAATAAATAAATAAATAAAATCTTTAAAAATAATAATAATAATATTAATCAAATATTACATAAATAAAGATAAAAATATTACTTGAATAAGCACTATTTGAAGACACAAGATCATATAGGGAGATCTGACATAGGCAGATAAATCAGGGAAGTCTTTCCTAAGTAAGCGACTGTTTAGCAAAGATTTCGTAACTGATGAGACTGAGTTAATTAGAGTGTATTCCAGGCAGAGTGATTAGCATATTCATAGGCACTGTAGCAAGGAAGGACTGTATTCTTCAAGAACTAGAAAGATGGTAAGTATGGCTAGTGTCCAGTGAGGGAGTCAGAGTAGCTCCTGCGCAGTGATAGAGGAGAGACCACACAAGCTCTGCTAAGAATTTAGATTTTTATAGAAGAGATATTCATTGAGGTAGTATAAACAAAATGTGTGTGCATGCATGACCATATGAGTGTGCATGCGCACTCACTCGTGGGTGATTTGGTCAGATTTGAGTTTTGAAAATATTCTGGCCAGAGTAGGTGAATGATGATTGATAGAGACTGTTGGGAAATAAACATGGAGCTAGGGAAACCAACAGAAGGCTACTGCAAGTATCCTGGGTGACAGCTGATGATGATAGGAATGGATCTCTGGAGGCAGACTTTGAGAAGGGTCTATTAACACGGCCGGAACCAATAGTCTAATCCCATCTGGACCTGTTCACTCATGATTCTTCAAGAAAAAGTTAGGAATTAATCACTCTAAGCAATTAATGATAAAAACAAGTTAAAAAGAGAAAATCGACAAGAACGGCCAAATTTGACTTATAAGTGAACATGTTCAGAGACACTTTATAATAACATTGTTTTAGGACAAACTTCTGAAAGAAGCCTGGCAAGCAGACTATATAGGAGTCATGCTGTTCTTTAAATCATACCGTAAAACATCACTGTGTTGAATTCTATTGTGCAAATTCATGAAAATTTGACTGTATTTTTAAATATGCAGTCTTTCACATCTTGAAGATAATATTCTATAAATATTTAATAACACTTCCAGCTTATTAAGTAATAATTATTGGCTCATGTTTTAGTTTATTTGTAGTGTGATAACACTAACAGATAAGTGGAAATAGGAAAATATTTATGACACATTTATAAAAAAGTGAAACAAATTTTTATCCACTGATTTCTTTTTCAGATGATCATACAGAATCCTACTGTTAGTATATTTAGTCTGCCCTCACAGACTTTTGGATTCTGTCAGATTATGCTTTGAGACCGACTGTTTTTAGGAAAATCACCAAAAGCATTTCATGAAAATGTAGTGTTAACAACATTTAAGCAGATTTAGTCTGGAATCAATGATTAGTCATATTCTCCTTGCCTTCAATGTGCTGTTCTTATCACTGATACCAAGATAATCACAAAAAGAGGTGTGTTAGGTCGATCTTTTTTCCACAATGAAATACGAAATTCTCCCTAACATATGTTGAATTTGAGGTTAACCTATTTGCAATATCTGCCATCCACAAATTGCCCTTGTCCATTCTGCTGATTTGACTAGTGACATGTTTAATCAAAAACGGTAATTTTCTTGAACTGAAGAAAATTTTTTAAAAATAATGATTTAAAGATACATCATTTATCAAGAATATCTTCTTTGTATATGTACTTGTCTCAGCTACTTTTCAAAGTAATATTTTCCTGCTCACTTATAACTCACCTCAATTATTGTGTTGTTCATGTTTGTAAACTACAAATACACTGATTTTAGTGAATCAAAAACCATCTGATTGTAGATATATATTCATGTGCATATACACTCATGTTGGGTTTGACCTATAAGTCAATTTCTACATGGTGTCTAGTAAACCATGAAGGGCCAATAATCATAAAATAATGACTATCGTTACATTTTATTACCCTTAGCTTTTATTACCATTTATTGCTTTGTTAATTTTTTAAATTTGCCTAATGCTTTTGATATTATCTGCTTATTTTATAAGAATCTTGTAGATAATTTTATATAATGTTTTAATGAAGCATTTTGAGAACTTGAAATGGAAAGTGTTTAGTAATTTGAAAACCTGTGTTCCTCATCCCAAATTCTTCCTAATTGACTCCTTTTCTGCTAAAGGGACTTGTAATAGTTCTTGAGAGTGGAAGGAGACATTGAGAGATATAAGAGAGATCTCACAGGATGTCAAATCTGGCAAAAGTAAAAGCTAAAACAACAACACACTTAATTATATATTAAAAAGTATGCTATCTTTACTAAAGATCATGTAAATATTTTCTAATTCTTTGAAAACTTTGGGATCTTAGAACCTGCAAATTTGAATATATTTAACTTTTCAAATGTTTCCTAAATTCTACCGGCTACAGTTTGGTTTCTTTGCTTTTCAGCCCATGTTAACAGTATTACAATTTATTGTTTCCCTTTAAGGTTGGCTTTACTTATACACACACCCTAAAAATAAAATATAAATAAGTAAACAAGCAAAAACCAAATAAGTGTGAAAGAGTAAGTATGGCCTTTTGTATTATTTAGGAATTATATCTGGTTACAAATGTAAGAGCTTAAAACAGTGGCTTATGTATTTAGGTTTTTCCTTTTTTCTCACATGAGAAACAACCCAGAGAGACAATCCAGGCAATTATCATTGGTGTGTTCTGTCATTATTGTCCCAGCCTCCCTCTATTTTTTTGCCTTGTCATGTATAGAACTCGGTTTCCATTCTCAAATTGTTTTGTGAGTTATAAGTTGGATACAGCAGATCAGCAATCATGTCTGCCTTGGTGGCAGAAAGGAAGAGAGGCTGAAAGGGAGACATTTTACACGTAAGTACTTGGCTGCTGCTAACAATAAATAAATTGTGTTAAATAAAATGAAGGGTAAGTGGATTTTTAGTAGGAAACTAGCAGTCTCCGCAATGTCCTTCTTTTCTGTATCTCTTTATGTAGTTTGTGGTTTTCAAATAATTTTAGCCATAACACTTTCTTCATAAAACATGTATCATCACTTTGAAACCAATGATGGAGCTTCTCTGGTAGAAGCCAACTAAAGGGTTGGAAGTCCCTCCAGTTCTACCTGCATGATCCTATGTGTGCCTCTACAGACCCTCTGATCAGAGGGCAAACCACACATGGGATCTCCATGTCCTCCTGGGTGTACTTAGTTCTCTTACATAACTGCCAGGGGCAACTTGGTTACTATATAGTCCTGAAGGGAGACAGAGATTTAATCAACCTCTGATGACCTTAGGATTTCTTCCAAACCTGAGTCACCTTAGAGTCTGCAAAGGAACACATTCTAGTCCACGTGCTGATTCAACTAATTGAAGTAGTGGTTATGTACACACTTCTAAGTATAAATAAAAATAGCATCCAAAACAAGACATATGTACTTTTGAGTAGGGATAAAATAGTATCCAAAAATATTATGCTGTCCTTGGAGAGGTTTGGTGTCAACGAAAACACATCCCAGTATTAAGATGGCTACTGATGGAGGGACTATCCCTGTATAAGGTTTGCTTAGTTTACAATATTGAATTTGCTCAGTACATCTAGTGAAGTGGAAACATGCTCATTTTTACCATGTTTGGGGAAAGATTTGAAACCATTGCAATATTTCTGCTCCTTCCACCCCCAAACTTTTCTCTGGAGTTTGAATTGTTGAATTGGCAATGTTCATTAAATGAAATTCCTTTGAGTTGTTACCTATCCATCTGGTGGTGGCTATCAAATAGACTAAGACTCTTTTATTATTTACATAATTTTGATCAAAATGGGATCTTGTATAGTCTATTAAACTGTACCAGAAGGCAGCATAGCAAGTGTGTAAGAATATGGGTTTTGGAGATAAGGAGATGTGGCTTAAAAAATCTGAATCTTCCACTATCGCTGTGTATGACCTGGGAAAGTTACACAAGAATCTCTATCTGTCTTCTCTCTAAAGTGTAGATAAACCCAAAGTCAAGGGTCTGATGGAATTAGATTATTAAGTGGATGTAAAGTGTGCAACAGAGTGCATGTCACCCAGTGGAGACTTAATAGAGTTGTCATTATTGCTGTTATTACTTCTCTTTTTCTAAATTGATGTGCCATTAAGCATTATGCTCCTATTAATATGGACTTTTTAGATTAAGGATTAAAATGTCACCTCAACTCTAATTACTCTCAAGAAATGCATTTCTTTTTTTATGTAATGGCCTTAACATTTTTTATGGGAGTGTAGAGCCTCTGATATTTTGCCTTCTCTGTTACAAGAATATGGCTTTTATTTAGCCAGGGAGCATGCCTATACCATTTGGTTATCACTGGCCATGTGATTTAATTATTTCTGTAGCTATTTTTGTTGGCTAATGCTTGTGATAGTGGTTGGTTAATATCTCACTCTTATCCAGAAATATTACTTCAGAATTCTTGATTAAGATTCAAAACAGAAACGGTTAAAATACTATTTTGGTGCATTTCTGACAAAAACAAGTAGTTATAAAAAAGAAATAAATCCTTAATAATCTTGGAAAATGTGATATCTGACTAGGCAGGACCTGAAAAAATACTTATCTAATTATTTGTTCATTTATTGTATTTTAGGTACTAACTATAGTAGGTGCTTTTAAATACATTCCAAATAATTTTCACAACTACCCTAAGAAGTAAGCATCATTTACTCTATTTTCCAACCAGAAATGAGAGTTGCAGGTAAATTATTTGCCCAAATTCACATAGAAGAAAGGATTTAAGTTCCTATCCTGCTTGACTAAAAACTATTTTCTTAACTACAATGAAATATTCAATACCTCTTTTTAAAAAAGTGATATAAGGAGAAATTTCAAGTAAAGCTGATAATAAAATCGTGGTATTATTTTCTCATTCACAAAGGAGTAGATTAGATTATTATTTTTTGAACATTCAGCCAATGTTCTGCTTCCTCACACCGTGGCACTCTGCTCTGTGTCTGTAGAACTCTTCAAGTGAGCTTGACAATCTTACTAAGCAATAAGAAAGGAAGATTGTCCCCACTTGGGTGGACATGGACTCCTGAGAAGGAGAGAGTTCAATACTTTTTAAATTCTATCTTCACACTTAAAAAATGCATATTCACATCTGTAATAAGACTTTAGAAATGTAGATAATCTTGCCTTTTTCTGCTCTTGAAATACCTTCTTTGAATCTGTTACTTACTCATATATATTGGTGCTGAAAAAAATGACACTTTTCCTGGAAACTTCTCATGGAGGGTTTCTAGATTTAGCAAACAAAAATATAAAATCACCGGTAAAATTTGAATTTCAGGTAGAAAACTAGTTCTTTTAGATAAATATGTCTCATTCAACATTACAAAACACTACTAAAAAGCTATTCATTGTTTATCTGAAATTCATAGCTGGTCATCCCATATTTTACCTGACAGCACTATGTGGGAATAACATGGTTAAAGGGAAGCCACAGGTAATAATCGATAACCATAAAAATGAAAAGACAGCACTTTTGAATTCAAACAAGTTAGAATTCAAGTATGTGCTTAAATATGTGGCAAGTCAGTTCCCCTTCAACCTGGCTATACATGTAGAATGGGTATGACACCTCTATTCACCCCTGGGGAGAATTAGAAAGAATGATCTGAAGAAGGGGCTTACAAATTCTGGTGTTTGAAATGCTTAGGGAACTCTGGGGTACCAAATGGGATACTCTGTGGGACAGGCAGATCCATATGGATATTCTATAGCATGGCATTTAAAAAAATATTCTCACATTTTAAAAATAATTTGAAAACTATGGGATTCCTGGGTGGCTCAGTCAGTTAAGCGTCTGCCTTTGGCTTGGGTCATGATCCCAGGGTCTTGTAGTGAGTCTCGCCTTGGGCTCCCTGCTCAGCAGGGAGCCTGCTTTTCTCTCTTCCTGCCTTTCCCCCTTCTTGTGTTCTCTTCTCTCTCTGACAAATAAATAAACAAAATTTTTAAAAAAATAATTTGAAAACTATTATTTGAGTGGATCTCCTATCTGAATAAATTCTTTTGTATTGACTTACTGTACATATGGATGGATGATTCTTGTTTCCATGACTCCCATGACTGAAATTCAAATAAATCTTAAGGTAGCCTTAAAACATAAGACCAAAGAAAGTATATATATAAAGGAAGCAATTCCATATGTTTTACATTCCCTTGGTGATAGCTAGCCATAGAAAAGCTCCTAAAAATATCCACTTAGCTCTCAATACCTTCAGCTTGCAGCACCTTGAATTCTCAAAAATTAAGAGTTATATGATCAATTGAATTATTTTCATAATTAATGATACTGTGTATGCACAGGCCATGTCTAGACATGTTTCCGTTTCAGTTGATGTTCTAGAATGTAAGAGAAGCTCAGTGTGATCAATCAATTTATTAGGATCATTTAAATCAATTTCACAGAAACTTGAGAAACAGAAGTTACTTACCCTAACAGAAGAAAGTTGAGGTTTAACAGGAATCATGTGAGATTATTTAAATAATATCTCAGCAAAGGTACCTTTGAATGTGGTTGCATAACATCTCCAATAAGTTAAAGCGATAAGCACTAATCATCATTCCTTCCTTTATAACATTTTGATAAGACAGGCAACTAAAGCATATTTTCCTAGGACAGTGAAGTGAATTTTGCAACTTTGATTAAAACAGGAACATCAGGAGCAGGCGGCAAGATGGCGGAGGAGTAGGAGACCGATTATCATCAGGTCCCAGGAAT